>WEKW01032159.1:73994-96574 GCA_013389905.1 Sula dactylatra | reverse complement strand
TTCTAGTGGTTTGCCACATAGCCTGGCACCAAAGAGCAAAATTTGATTTTTATTCTTTTCTAGTGAAAAAGAAATGGGAAAACCTTGAAAGAATATTTCTGTTGGCTCTTTTTTTTTTTTTTTTGAAAGAGAACTTCATAGTGAAAAACAAGGAGTACAGTAAAGCAGAGAGAGCACACGCACTACACTGACCTGTTTAGTCTGTATTTCATGTGGATAATCCTGGATGATACCCCTTAATTCTGCTAAGACTATTTACAAGAAGCTGTGGTCTTTTTTTACTTTTTAAAGTGGTTTGGAAGTAATACTATTGTAATATTGTTGGGTAGTCCAGAGTTTGCGAAGTAGTCATACTTCGAGAACAGTAACAATTGACAAGACAGTTGACTTCTCAAAACTGAAAAAAGTGAGTCAAGTGCTCTCGAGGTGAAATCGTTGTATTGTCCAGACGGAGGCATCAGGGCTTGCAGGCCTCCCCCACTGCTTTATTTGCTCCTGGAATAAACACCTTTACTTCTTATAACCATGATAGCCCCCTTGCCCAATATGAGTTATACTAAAATTACCTGCTAGCGGTGATGAACTGGTTCATTTGCACTAGATTTGAGGATGAGATCACAGCTCTCCCCTTCTTGTAATTGGTTTGGCAGCATTGGAGGAAACAACTTTTGCTGTGTGAGATGTTTGATTCCTGTCCATGACTGTTTTCTCTTTCCCCCTCAGTGAGGAGAAGCTTTTGGTTTTGTTCATAGAAACATGCTTAACTAATTAATTGTTAATTAATATTGACTTGAAATCTTTCCAAATCGAGTCATGTCCATGAAAAAAAATTACGTTTCTCTGAACAGTTCCCTGTGATTCCCAGGTTGTGTTTGAGGAAAAAGTGGTTTATTTTGTGCACGCATATGTACATTTTGTATAATTTTTTGTTGAAAAAGTAACTTTGGAAGGTGACCAGTTATATATTAGACACTGTGTTGGCAAAGATCACTACCTCCTGCTGTTACACGATAAGACTAGGCGTTTTTTGGTGAAGAGGGCACTGACATTCTAATTTCCCATTCTGCTATCTGCAGTAATGAATTTTCAGTATGCTGATGAGAAGTCTAGGAAAATTGGAAGGCAGAAGCTGGCAGGTAAAGATGACAAATTTATTTTGGCCTTACTGTTGGCTAAAGGAGAGCTGGAAAAGCTGGAGATTGCCAGACAAAGCTTCCTGGCAAGGAGAGTTGACCGATCTCATACCTTTGGAAAAAGCACTCTGTATGACTAGATGCGATACAAAATTTTTTCTTGTTGCATCTGGGGAATCGTTTGCCGCCTGTTACCATCAGTCTGGAGACTGGAATGTTCCTGCCTCTGCAACTGGTTTACATCCTGGGCCAAGGCACAATAAATAAGATTGACATAGAAAGCCAGCAGTGATAGTCATCCTTTTTTGTTTTAAGTCTGGTGATTACATAGGCTTAAAGTGGATTTTGTCTTTTTATAGCTCAATCTTTTATCTTTTTTTAATTATTGCTTTCCATTTCCTTGGTACCTTTGTGTCCAGGATGAACCTTGGCTCCTCATGCTGTGTTGGACTGTGGATGAACACCTTGCGAAGAGGTTTTCTTAGGCTTTGTGGCAACCACACAAACTGAACTGCAGAATAATACTTTCAAAAAGGTCAAAACAAGCCTGATCTGTTTTTTTATTTTAGGCTTATAAATTACTCTTGTTAATCTCATGATAGTAATACTTCTTTTTTTTAATGTTTTTGTAGTGTCTAGTATCAATTGCTGTAATGCAAGAACAGTGTGATCTTATGACTGGTAAAGTTACTCTGTTATTTCAGTCAGAATTTTTCAGTTTATTTGAAGGGGCACAAAATCAGGGAGACCAAATTGGCTGGAGGATGTAAGTCATTCTAAACAGGAAATTAAAGGGAAAAAAACCCCAACTCACAATGGAAATAGTTGCTTTACTATTAAGCAGAGTAGTAATGCACTGTAAGCCAGTGATGAAGTGCAGTAAATAGGAAAAAAGTGTCGTGGCACTTTTAGATACTTATAGTTTGACCTGTGTATTAACTACATTGATTAACTACACGTACTAAACATGCTTGCACAAATCTGAATACACAGTATCAGCAATCTGCAGATCTAGTACAGAGCACGAGTATTTGTCATTAGAGGTTCTCTTTTATATTAACTGTAGTTTTGACCAGATGATATAATTTTTTCTGACTATACAAATATAATTAAAAAAGAAAAAAATAATCTAGTTCCTCAAAAAGGGGAAAGGATTTGTGAATATAAGGGTTTTGTTTGTTTGTTTTAATTTGTAGTTCAGGTATGGTGAAGAAATGGTCTCTTGCCAGCCTTTCTATCGCTTTCCACCTTGAGGAATATTTAATTCTCTACTTAGGATAGCTAAGCAGTCAATTTGGCTGTTGAGAACGCTGTCCTAATTCTACAAAGGTTGGGTAGACCTGATGTTCCCTTTCAGGTACATTTTAGAGTGTAGAATTTAAAACTCTAAGTGATTTGGATTGCATCTGCTTGAGCAGATACCTTTTCTGCCTGATCCAACATGGCAGTTGAGTTCAGCTGGTCAAGCCGTGGTAACAGTTCTTGACTATAAAAGTCTGGGGGCTGCTGGTGGGCCTCTGTTTTGTAGGATGGTGGGAGCTGGCTTCTGCCCTCTTTTGACAGATCTGGAATCGGTTGACCTTCCAGTGATAGTCCATTTTTTTCACTTCACCTTTTGTCTGGAGGAATCAACTTGTGTTAAACATAAGTTTAGAATTAAAAAATCACATCTTTACACTAACTGGGAAAAACAATACAAAATTTAATGTTTAATGAAGTAATTCGTTTTATAGTGTAAGTCTTCATCAGCAGTGATCATGAAGGCCTACCTTTTTTCCCTGTTTGCATTGCTATTTTAGCGTTAGAAACATAGTTTCATTGGAAGGCTGCTTGAAGCTATTGCAGGTGCTCTTTGTGATACCCTGCTGCTTCCTGAGAAGGAGTATTAAATTGTGAACAATTACGTCTTTCCCTAAGGTGATCTTTTAGGCGATTTGGATTATAATACTGACAGCAATTTGATTAGAATTTGAATACTAATAAAAACAAAAGGGAAGAAGCTGTAAACTTCAGGTGTTGTCCCCACTTTCACCTGCCCTGCTTTTTGTGAGGGTGGTCTTCAAGGTCTGGGGGTCTGGTAAAACATATCCCTGTTGTTCATACTGCACAGCTGTAAGGTTTCTGCCGCTAGCAATGTGACTCCTGTAAAAACTGTGCTTCCCAGTGCCAATTCTGGTTCTGTAAGCTCTGTAATGGGATGCCTGTTAAAAGCAGTTAGGTAACGAAACAAAATCCCTCAGCACTTTCCAGTTTCTCATCCCTGGAAGAGAGAAGTTGAAGTTGGCTCTTTTAACTTCTTTCTGATTTATTTATATGCTGAATCCATTTTCTTGGTGGGAAGGCATATTGCATTCTGGCATTGCTAATTCACATATGGCTCAAGAGGCTCAGATCAGGTTCCTGAACATGGAATTAATCTCATTCTCTGGCTATTTCTGCATCCCTTCCATCATCCTGAGCTGTATCAAATCAATGCCAGGTTTCCGCTGGATTAAAACTTAGAAGAGTCTAATAATATTAACCCTACCTCCCAGCTTTCTACATTAAAGATGTTGAGCAGTGGTTTTGGATCTGGTTTCTAGAAAATGAGAGACAGTGAGTTGAATAACATGTTATTAGATGATAATAGTTAATGGTTATTAGAGGGCTTAGGGATTTTTTAAAAAAATAAATGTAAGTAATGTTATTTATTTTTCTTCACAATGTGATTCCTTGCTGAAATAGCTCTATGTGTACTGGCAATTGCCGTCGTAGTAAAACTTCAGAAAGAAGTTTTTGTTAATGTTTAGTTGTTTGAAATATGTAATAGATGAACAGTGTTGAGACTGATAAAAGAGAAGGTGAATTTATTCAGTTGAACTGTTGTCAGTATTTCCCAAAAGTATTTTAGGGCTCCTTTTTGAAGATTAAAGCATGACATTGATACACAAATATACCTTGAAGTGTAGCTACTTGGCTTTTTTTTTATCAAACTGCCGAATCAGTCTTGCTTGCTTTGGCACACAAATTTTAGATACTGAAATGAGAGGCTTAAAAATATTGAAGATTAAGTCTTCCAAGATTGCTTTCAAATCCTGTTTCCTTCTTGGCTGCTGTAGCAGATTCCAAACATGACTTCCCTACATCTATTAACTCTGCACATCTGTTAACTCTTTATGTGCAAAAATGTATGGGTACAAATTCTGTGATAATGTGACATCAGTCAATAACAGTCACATCAGAAGCTGCTTGCTCCCTGCTGGCTAATACAAAATGGTAGACTCATGTGAACTAGCAGTTGATCTGGAGTAGGTGACTATATAATTTTATGTTGCTTATCTGTTGTTTCAGATGATTATAGAAAGTTTGTATGCTTCCCTTCAGAGGATGGGCAACTCTGTAGCTTAAATCGTCTTGCTGATGCCTGCTGTGCTCCTTTCTGTCTAAATGGGATGTCTCCATTTTGCCTAACGGGATGCTTGTTTTGGTGGCAATGGAGCAACAGTTGAGCAGTGCATTCCCAAGCCTTTTTCTCCCCCATCTTTATTATATCTGTCTTTAAGCTTGGATGTACGATAGAGCTAGCCAACTTGGTATCAAGGGATCACGGTGGTTCCCTGCGTAATTCTGAATCTTCTTTTCCTGTAACGGAGGAGAGCATCTGCCCCCCAAAAGAGCGTGGTGGTCTCATTTTCACCGCTGCTGTTTTGTTGTGATGAATGTCTGTGAAAACTATGTAGCTGATTATTCAGACAAACACCAGTTTTAATGGTACACAAAAATAATGGTCTGCTTTTATGGGAAAAATGCACCTTTTGGAATCACACAGTGTGAAAAATAATTCACAAAAAATTAAATAGAAAAGAGGAGAGGGACTTCTGAAAAGTACTCATGATAGAAAATCATGCTCTGCTAGGTCTCTGGTTTTGAAGTGTAAAGCTCCTATGGGTGCTGCTGGAGATGTACACCTGTGCAGGGAAGCCTCGTTTTCAGAAAGTGTTTCGGCTGCCTCCTTGCCATTTGCTTCCTGAGATGCCAAATGTGTATGTAATAGAAGTGGGAGCTGAAGGACTCAGAACTCTAGGGTTTCTAACTTAGGGCTCAAACTTTCGCTGTCAGGGAGATACAACTTCTTCCCTTGCTCTGTAGCTGTCAATACAAAAGTTCTTAATTTTCATCTGTGGCATTCCACTGACATAAAAATATAATTTAAATATAGTATTGAAATCTACAGTGGATTTATACTTGTCACTGCTTTTTATTGTCTTAGTCATCGTTCCATTTCTTAGCTACTTCAAAAGGGCACCGCTAAAAATTGATGCTATTATTTTTCACTTTATATGACTCTTGTTCTGAAGCATTACTGCTTGTCACAATCTGCCTTTTCCAGTGGCTATAACTGAAAGCCATAGCTAAACCTTTCTGTTTTCTCAGTTCTATGCAACTGAAGTCAGATGCTGGGAATTTGGACTCTCACGTTACCCCTCTTGGTCATTCCCTCTATTTTGTTAGGCCCATATCTTTGGGTTTGGTGGCTCCTTTGAAAATGCCAAAGCATTTTAAGATGCTCATCATACCACGGCCATGGGAGTGGGGTTTTGCCTCTGGGCAGTTCAGTGTTGGTGGTTGCACAGCTGTTGTTACAAGGATGGTGATACTTTCCCCTTTTGAATCACTGTCAGCTCCCAGGCATTAGTATTTTTGTAAACAGTAAAGTCCCGATCTTGATCTCACTGAGGTTAATGGAAGTATTTCTCCTTGATTGTAGGATCTTTCTTTTGGACGGTAGATTTCTAAGGAGATAGAAGCATACAAGGATTTAATTGTTCATATTAGTATTAACTGAGATGATTTGAATCCCACTGTTCAGTATTTAGTCAAGTAACAAAATGCTTATGCTTCACAGTGGTGCAGCACATTTGGGTAACTATTGTGTCACTGAAGTTATTCCAGTGTAAAATTGATGAGCTCTAAAATAGAATTGAGTCATGAATATCTTAACTTTCTACTGTTTTTGACACACAAATATGATGGAATGAAACAAGGAAGTGTCACTTTCGGCATCAGAATTCTCTGGGTTTTCTTATTATGTCCTCCACTAAAATAAAATAAAGTGCTATCACTGGTCATCTTACTTAGTGTCTTGAAACAGTGGCTGTTCTTACAAAAGCTTGCATTTCTGGTTTTATATGATTTCATAAGAATCCTTGTCTGTATTAGAAAAGGTAAGATTTTGGCTTGGGTGGTAATAGAGGAAATTTTGGTAATATGAATGCTAAAGAATCAAAAAAAGATTCAAGAACTGAAAGCAATGGAAGAGAAGCTATTAAAAAAACCAAACAAAAAACCCGAACAAAATCAAACTACCTTATGAATTTTAAACCATTCTTTATTTTTTTTTAGTGTTGGGAATAGGCAGAACTTAAAAATCCAGAAGGATTTTGAAATTCGAAAGCTAGATTCTCTCCAGATCACAGGGAGTTGGAATGGCTTAAAAAGAGTTACTGGAAAGAAATCCCCCAAATGCAGCTTCTGTTGGTAGGTTCAGGTTAGCAGCAAAGAGGGGGATTGCCCAGGCTTATCTATGGGGTATTTGCATAACAGGACAATTTAAAGTTGAGGCTAGGTGAGCAGGGAGGGCTTGACAGAGCGTGTGTTTAGTGACGGTGACAGGGAAGACCAAAGGTACCTGCAGTGCCAGGTATTACTTCAATAGCATTGGGACGAAACTGATTGTCTTGCCAGTTTTCGTTATTTGTTACAAAAGGGAAGTGTTTTAAGAGATTAGAGAAACTGAGTATTTTTTATTATTATTAATTTATCTGAAATGAGGACTTTGCTATTTAAGTTCTCTGCACAGCAGGGGATGCGTGAGGTTTTATAGCCTGCACTGTAGGATAGACTCAGTGCATTTATTATTAAGCATTTGATGAAAAAAATTATATTAAAAATATGAAAAGCACCTCCAACAGATGACTGGAAAGAGATTAAGAGATGAAACTCTCCCCGATCTCTGTGTCAGTCTTATGACCTGAGTTCTGAATATGTAAGCTGTAGTGCAGTATTTTAAAGATGTTGCTGGAAAATTAAAGGAAATTAAAAATCATGGGTTTATTTTTTCACTTAAAAAGGAGAAGTCTTCTGGTTTACTTGCTAGAATAGTAGAGGATGCTGTCATACTCCTGAGTTCTTTGTGACCAGCTCAGGAGACTGTGGATAAAATGAGCACTAAGCCTGCTGTGAGGTAATGGTCATTCTTAAACCTCAGTTGGCTTAATTGACACCTGCCATCCAGAAGAAATGTCAGTTGTGTTTTTAAATTTCTAATGTTTTACAAGGATACGTACATTCAGGTCTTCTACATGTCTCAGACCATCCCCTGAGCGATGCATTGAATGTCATGACCCATAAAGATCCTTTGTGCTGGGCAGATCATTACTGCTACAGAAGTTAGGGAAGAACAGTTCAAAAATAATAGCAACAGCATGGCTTCATTTTAGTCTACATGATAAATGTGTTGTATGCATCATGTGAAATTATTGCTGGGTCCTGCCACAGAAGAGGAATAACACAGCTGACTGTGTTTAGTATGTTCCTTACGCAGCGCTGAATGTATGACTTGAAGAGCAAGAGCCTATGCTGATGTAGGAGCTGACCTTACCAAAGCAGAAACTGGTTTAAAAAATGTAGGAATCTTCTTAATGTTTTTATGTAAGAGCATGGGGAAAAAACTTGGTTGTGCCTGGAACACGGCAGTCCATTTCATGTCATCATTTCTGGCCAGGTTTGTTGTTGTTTTACTTCTGTTGAATAGTGGTGAGAGTCCCTCAGTTTCAGTGGTGGTTGTATGGATGCAAGGCACACCCATCCTTACTATTTATGTACGGATGCAAGGCACACCCATCCTTACTATTTAAATGTTTACATTACAGTACCACTCGGATAGGTGGAAGGTGAGGATGCATCTGTGTCCCGCATGAGAGAAAGAAAGTGCATGAGAATGTGTGGAGTGATGGGATAAGAAGGCAAATGAAAAAATTAACTAGGAAGATTTAGCAGGCTGTCCATGTAAATCATACTTACGAAAATCCAGTTTTTGAACCAAGACACATTTCTTGAATGCAAACAAAAGTAGATACATTGCAAGATTTTTAACTCTGACTTTACCATTTCTGTACATTTTGACATCAAAGTGTTCTGTTTTCTGTAAGTTCTGTTGATAGATATTGTTTATCACAGGGACAAATCATTGCAGAAGACAAACGGGTTGCATTAATATACAAATTCATATACACATCATGTTCCATTTGTAACTTTAAAATGTCTCTTAGGAGAGGTTATATTGCTAGTGAGGACAACCTAGCTCATCAAGCAAAATCTTCCAGTTGCATGTGTTATAAATTGCAGTTGATTTCTACCCTCCTCCCCCCCCACCACCTTTTTCTGTATTTGTACACCAGCTATACTCTTTCTGAGACCTGGGGATCCTGTGTTTTGTATTTAATAGCCATGAAGCTCAGAAGCCACAGACAACAGCTTTGTAACATGGAAATTAATGTAAAATTCAAATAAGGAGTGGTTTTGTGTTTTCAAAGCTGTTTAATGTTAATATGCAAAAAATTAAAAATCACTTGGCAGTTTTTGTTTTCCAATTATTAAGTGAGCTTTTCAATATAACTCAAAAGAATTTTTTTCCCATTTTTCATCCTCTTTCAGAGTATGGAGAGTTAAAATCGAGTAAGAATTGCAGATAAGACTTCTTAAGCAAACACAAAACAAACCACGAAAACTTTCTCTGCAGATCATTCTGATGTGCAGTATTAGTTGTAAATCTGCCTATTTTGTTATGGTAAGTGCCTGTTCTGAGTTCAGCCTGATACCACCAAATTAGAAGGTTGGTTGACTAGAAGATTAAATACATAAAACAATTTTATAAATATAAAACTGTTCTCTCATAATCTTTATTTCTTTGAAAATGTTAATTCTTTGCCTTGATTTTTTTTCTATTCATGCTATGTGACATTTTTTGTATTCTAATTGTGAACAAAAGTCTTTCAGAGTCAACTGCAGGAAAATGTTGGCATGCTTTTTTAGATAGCATTCTTGTCTTTTTATTGCTCATTTATGTCAGTTTTCCATACCACTCATGTCTAACTCTAGCAGAAAGGCTTAGAAAATGTAATAAAATTATTTGGATGTGGGGAGAACATTCATTTTCCTCACTACAGCTCTTCTGGAAACTCTTTTTCCTTACTGCAGCCTTTATGAGTGTCAGAAGGCAATCTTTGTACAATGGGGGTACTTCTCCTCTCCCTGGCAGAGCTCCAGAGGGGAGCCATACATTCAGATTCTTCCATGCCTGGTTGAAAGTCAGCTGAGAAAGTTTCACTTTTCCTGCTAAGCAACATGGAAAGGTCATCATGCTGTTTTGGGGGAAGGAATTGAACCCAAGGCTTTGCAGTGCCACACATAATGCTGTCCATAAAGGCAGCCCTTTGTTTTACAGAACATGCACAGTTTGTCTTCTCTTTATCCCTGCTTTCTTTTTTCCTCCATTTTCTGCTGCTTGGTAATGTGCATGCAGGATCTCAAAGTTAGTTTTATGTTATGTAACTGCACTTGGGAAAAAAGTCAACAACACGTTGACTTTTGGATAGGCCATAAGCATGAACAGGGAATAAAAGGAAAAATAAAAGGGAAAAAAAGAAAAGAAAAAAAAAAGAAAAATTGTGTTTGTTCTCTAAAAATGATGTAAGCCTATGAGTAGTATTTGCTAGAATACAAATTTGTTGTAGGGTATTGGTTACTAAATTGTGAATTATTTCACATGTATCTCCTACTTGAATAAGCATGTCATCCTAGTTATTTTGAAAGTTTCATATTTTCAGTTACTGTAGTTGTCATGCTTTCCCCCGCTTCCCCAGTTGAACACCATGTGGTTTGCTTAAGAAGAATAGAAAATAATTACTAACGTGTCAACACTACATAGTTTTAAGGAAAAGTGGCCTCTGCTGTAATTCTTAGTGATTTCCAGATTCAGGAGTATATGCTGTTTTTCTGAGTGCCATTATTCCCTGAATCCTAGCAAAACAACTTTCTGAATGTCTCTGTGAGAATGCAGATGAATCCTTTCTTCTTGCTCACTGGATTATCATGAATGGGAAGGTTAGTAGATGTGGTGATGCTTAACTCTTAGTGTAAAATTTTGAAAGTAATTCTGTCTGGACCTTTGCACCCAGCTGGTGTTCCAGGGGTATTTTAAAATTACCCTTACCATGCTTATTACATTATCAGCCTCAACAAATTTTAGGCAGAGTTGAAATTAAATCTTTCTCAGGAGACTGAGGTTCTAGGAGGCTATCGGAGTACGCATGGGTGGTAGCATAGACTCCCTGCCAGTACAAATCCCGACTGTTTTGCATTGGTGGTTACCACAATGCGAGAAGGGTCCGTGTACCCTACTCTTGTCTGCTGGCTGCTTTGCAGCAGGCCTTGCTCTGGTTTTCCCGTCCATGGAAAGCCCATGCTGAGCTCTGCTTCTTTCTCTCTGTGGCTCCGAGATGTACCACTTCCAGTTAGCATAACTGAAGCAAATTTCGTATCGGCTGCCAGTGTGGTTACATATTTTGCTAAACAGCTGCTTATGGTTTTATCTTATTCTGTCTCTATTAATTATAATGTTTTTTGTATTGCCTTGTGGAATAGTGTACTTAGACATGCTAAAACTGTTTAGATGAAATGGTAGGTGTACGGGGTTCAGCCTTCACCTGCAGCTTACTGGGGTGCATCCAGTGGGGACCTGACAAGCTTGCTCTGAGGGCACCGACAGCTGCCCTGAATGTCCCAGCCCACCCCCCGGGGCTCCCCCCACCTGCCCACGGCCCAGGACCCCACGTCAGACCCTTGGTGCCATCAGCCCCTGCCCCAGCGATGCCGCAGCAGGGCTGGTCTCCAGCTCCCCACAGCCCTGCCCTGCCCGGCCGTGGGCCCCGCTGAGCCGGGCCCAGCCTCAGCCTGTCCCCATCCCCATGGAGGTGCCCGATGCCCGTGGCTGGAGCTGCCCCGGTGCCCCCTGGCTGCCCTGCTCCTGGCTGGGGCGGTGGGACAGGACTTGGCTGCTGGGCTGTGCCCTGCCACCCCTCCATGGGGAGCCCCTGATGACCCCAGTACCCAGGTTGCTGCTGGCTCCAGCTGCACCCTGACATGAAAAGAGTTGAAGGAAAAAAACCCCAAAACAGAACCTTCTCCCCCAAACTTCTTTTCTTTGGCAGACAGTTCAGCTGCAGCATTGTTGGACAGCCAAAGACAAACTCAGAAATGCTGCAGTAGTCACCTAGATTCTGTCTTTGTTTTGCTCAAGATGGATGTGATCGTTCAAGTGGTCCCTGTCCTTTCTCATGCCCCTTCCTGGCACCAAGATAAAGTCATTTCTCCTTCTTGGACTGCTTCAACCAGAACAGGTTTCCATTTGTTTTAATTTTTTCTGCCAGACGTGATCTGCCTTCCAGCTGCAGTGAGACAAGGTCACTTGAACCTTTCGCTCTGTCTTAAGTGGTTTGTTCACCCCATCAGTTCTGGACCCCAAGTAGGGCCATTTACCTGTTACTCTCTTCTGCCTTGCACTGGAGATGGGAGACTCCTACCTGAGCTATGCTGCAGACACCATCTATCAGTATGGCGCTAATTCTTTGATGCTGAGAACCAGAAGGAAGAATGGCAGAAGCCTTCCCTTAATGAAGGCTATTTTCATGGCTATGAAAGTGCAAGAGAACAGTAACTTGTGTTTACACATGCACTTACAGAATGGAAGCTGTTGAAAAAGGCAGAGAAAATGGTGTTATCCAGTTCTGCAAGGAGGAGAGCTGGGTTTGGAGAGTGATTTGACTGATTGTAAGTTAAACTAGCTAAGCCTAATTAAAGGATTACTTTGAGACAGTTAGCAATTTCATCATGGCTGTAAAACTTGGGGCGAAGAGGCAATGTCTGTCTTCTCTGTTGGCTTGGACAGAGCAAGGCTATTCTGACACACACCTCTACGACATGTGGTTAAATGTATTTTATAGGTGGAGCTGTGGCGTTGAGATGCTGAGCATCTTGGTTACATTCCATTAGCAAGGTTGCCTCTTGTGTATCCGTTCCTTCAGCTGACTTGTATGTAATGCAGAGGAAAAGGGACGCGTCCTCTCTGGAACGGGAGAGGATGAGGATGAGCAGCACAGTGGATGGAGAGTTAATACAGGAACAGAAGACGAAAGTGAGAGTGTAGGGGTAGGGACATCAAAAGGATGGAAGCGCAAAGAAGGAATGACGATTTGACTGGCAAAAAACTGGAAGGGGAAGAGTCAGTGGGGTGGAGGGGAGCAGGAGACCAAGAACAGGACATTTAGAAGGAGGAGATGGGGGGGAGGAAAAGGAAGGAGAGCCACAAAAGGCTGGATAGGTGCAGAAGAGGAATGAGAAGAGCTGCAGTAATAGGTGGAGAAAGGGCTTTGGAGAATACACCCTGGAAGCTGAGCCCAAGAATACTTGGTCTGCACACAACTTTTCTGTCCAAAAATACATTGAAACTGCAGACAGTGTGTGTCATCCTCCTTTTGTGGCTGTTCTGTGTAGAAGATAAAGGCCTTTTTATTGTCATAATTTGCTTCATCAGGTAAGTGGTAGAAAGAGCAGGCCCTAACCTGATATCAGAATAGTTTATTACTTTTTTTCTCAGTTTTAAGTTAAAAGTCCTTGCTAAAAGACTATATGATTACAAATCGAGCACTCTGACTTAGAATAGGAATTGATAGTATTAAAGTTGCAAATCCAAGTTAAGAATTTCAGCAAATCTTTGCGTTAGATCTGACCAAAAGAGTACAGGAGTGGGCCTTTAAAATAGACTAACCTAGGTGTTAATAGCACTCATTGAAATTTAACTGCTGGATTTAAAGGGCTTGTCTATACATGCGGTTCCAGGATTCCTTTGGTGGAGGGGCTGCCTCCAGAAGAACGGTTCATTTTTCTTCATCTTAATCCACTGTAATCTAGTTTGTTGTCCATTCAGTTTAAACTGGAATAGCCTAAGGTAATGGTGTTCATCAGTTTAGGTGGGATTAGTTTAAAATTTTTTTTTTTAAATTTGTCTTGTTTCTTGACAGCTTCTGGAACAGGTACTCCCTCTTTTCAATTTACTTTGTAGCTGCAAGGATTAGGCATATCACAAAAAAAAGGTAGCATTTTTGAAATTGCAATTTTAAAGTTACAGCGAAGCTTCCAGTAATATCATGGAAATCAACACTTGTGGCAGGAGCTAATTCAGAGGAATTGCACCTGACACCTAGGCAGCAAGGACCTTGTAGGTGCCTTCTGAATGAATGAGGATGGGTGTATGGCTGAGCTGCAGTTCTCTGTCTCGGGTCTTTCTCAAACCAGATGTTGTTTTTTTTCCCTGTTTATGGGTCTTGCACCATAGCTATTTATATTAAGTCTGTATTAATTACATATACATAAAATTTTATATAATTTTATAAATATTTATAGATGTATATATGCATGCTCTTGGGCAGACGTTGTGTTGCTTCATCCTGTTTTGCTTTCTGCATTCATTGCTGATGGCCTTGGAGGTACAAGGAGAAGTACAAATGGACCTGTAAGATTATTTTCATTTACTGCCTTTAACCTTTTCTTTGTGGGGGCTTTAGGTTAAAAAAAGTTCTTGCAGAAGTGTTGCCTGAAGATAAAAAAAAAATAAAAATGTTTGGAATAGCTGTCTGTTCCTGGGTGTGGTGGGTTTTTTTTGGTGTGGGTTTTTTTTTTTTTTTAGTACTTAGTGCCATAGAAGACAATAAGTGACTACCACAGTATAAACAAAGAAATACAATAAAATGTTATTATCCTTTTCCTGTCTTTAGTCTCCTGACTTTCCCTTGCCCCACTTAGTTGTGTGAAGACAGAAAAGTGAAAGATGGTTCACGCTGTAGTGCAAACACCGGACCCAGGCAAGTAATGGGCCAGATGCAGCCAAGTTCACCATCAGAGTACAGTAATAGACTGCTTATCCGATGCCTGTAGGGGAGTGTGTGAATAGCTTTTGTGTCTTTGTTGCTATTCCATTTCATATAAAAATACTTAGTTTTAACTACCTCTTTATTTAGCTGTGTTCAATGCAAGGTAGAGATTTTCCAGTGTATTCACAAAATACTGTAAGGACATTTAATGTGGCCACTAGCTAGTTTTCTGTTGTACTGGTAATTTCCTAAATATGTACAGCTAGGGACCAGTGGGTATGTTACTGCTTTTCATTTATCATCACTTCATTTCTGATTTGAGTTTCATATTTTTCTTATTTTCAGGGGGATTTATTTTGAATGTGGGTATGTTTGTATATTTATAATTTTTCTTTCTGAAGATGTCTAAGCTTTGAACAGGGCATGAGCTTCTGTTTGCTGTTGGTAACTGTGACTCATCTGTGTTATTTTCAACATTGCAAACACGAATGTATTTTTTTCCCCAAATGATTCTGAATTTTTTTTTCCTGTGGTTGAGTTTTTCACTTTATTTACCATAAATCTGGAAATCTAGGTTATATATCTGTAACCCAGCAAGCTGCCTAGAATTGAGGCTTTTAACAGTCACTGTTGCTGTGTTGTAACTGGAGCTGTTAATGTAGGGTGACATTCTTGCCCTTTATTAGTCATTCGGCTTTGTGCAGCTCTTCTGGGTGGCATTTGGGGAGACAAGATCCATCACACCTACAGTGCCTATGAGGAATGTCTCTGCTGTAGGCTGTGGGATTTTAAAAAAAAAAAAGTTGTAAANNAAAAAAAAAAAAGGGTATATCCTTGAGACTTGTGGACAGAATTATGCTTGTAAACGCATACGGAGTCCTGCTGGTTTGCTTCAGGTCTTCACTGGACTGACTGAACCAAAGAATTAAAGACAGACTGGGTTCACTTTTTTAACCTCCCTAGGAGCATTGTCAGAGTTAATATTAAGAAAATTGTTCCTTTATTAATAAACATATTTTCATAGAAGCCACAAATTCTTCTGTGACTTCCATTCTAAATAATGCTTTGTAAAATCCAGGTTTTCTGAATAAACTTCCTCTCCCTCAGTGGCAGCGTCGTGTATCTTTCGGGGATTTTGGAGGCGATCTTCAGCGCTACGTAACTGGTCCAAGAAAATACTGATCTGCCTGGGAGACTGGTCTCTGATACTGCCTTTAAGCTTTGTAATGATAATAAATATTGTATTTTTGCTTTTTGGTGATGGTGTACAACCTCAGTAAGCCATTAGCCTCTGCATTAGCCTCTGCAAAGACAGTGTGGCACCTGGCCTGCCTGTTAAAAAGCTTTTTTCATTCTTTACCTTTCAATTGTTAATATTCAGTAATCTTTACCTCTCTAGTCATAGAAGTGTAGCGTTTCAAAAATCTCTTCTAGCACAAGCGTCCTGGACTTTTGCTTGAAAGATCTTGTCCTGCTCACTGGTTTCTAAGTCATGGACCACTGCTGCAGCATCTGCGCCAGTTACTCCTTGCTTCAAGTTTATGGTCTGTATCTAGTGTTCTTTCATAAGACTCAGTGAAATTGATATTCCTTGTGGTAATTAGGCATAAGAAATATACAGTCCCATTCTGGCATGGTGACAGTTCCAGAAGATCTCTGTGTTGGGGCTTTGCTGGATCATGTCTGTATGTGGTTCATGGGAGCATCTTTGCCAAAGATAAGTTTCATTTATACCTTCTTCATTTTTATTAGCAGAAAATCTCACTGATTTTCTAGGGTATCATTTAATCAGGTCTATTATTTCTCTGTAGCTGTTCCTTACATAAAATAATACAAATTTCATGAGGTTTAATTTGCTGCAGCGAGTATAGGACAAGTTTGATGTGTGCAACAAGACAGTTGTTAAGAAAATCCCTCTCAATTGAAAATAAATTTCTCTCCACCCCAAGTTTTAGTCAGACTGCTACTGCAGTACTGTAAAATCAAGCAGTTCTCATCTTGTCAGCATCTTGTGACTGGGCAGACTGTATCTTGTTTCGTTACAGTAATTTCAGACAGTAATTCATTCGATCCTTTTATCTCAGGCAGTAACTATTTCAGGCTTACAAGCCAAGCTTTGGGCTCTTAGCCTTAAAAAAAAAAAAAAAAAAAAAAAGCTCCTCCCTTTAAAGGACTGGGAGACTTGTACGGACTCTTAGGTGGCACCTGAGCTTGCTTTTAGTAAGATAGTTTGGGTAATACAACAGTTCAGCTGAGGAGCTTGGTGCTCAGTGGTATAGCACTCTATATCACACCTGTGTGACCAGGTGCCATAACCCGACCTCCTCTATGCCCTTCCTTACCCCCTCATGGCCCTGGTCATGTCTGCAAGCTTCAAAACAGCCATTTTGGCCTAACAGGCTCTGTTTATGGTGCTTCTTGTATGTGTCGCTGCATATATAAGACAAGACTTTGATTTGTTCCTAAATATTGCGGTGACATATGAGAGAGCAGTGCTAAACCCAGTCCTCGTGCTGTTAACCTTCACTGAAGTTTGCTCTTGGTTTCAGGAGGATGAGTCGGCTCTACTGCCATGGGTGACTTTGTCCATCCCACTGTCTTAGGGCTGTGTTTCCTTCCTATTTTAATAACTACAGTGTAAGTGAGAAGGCAAGTCTCCTCCGTGGCTGAAAGCTTGGTTTGGTTTCCTTTTGCGTGATTCCTGCTGTGGGTTCTTGTGGGAGCCCCTTTCCTCCTCCAAGGTCACTCCTGTCACCTGGTTTCCTTTCATCAGTTCTGTCACGCAACCTCGTGTGCCCGGGACCCTCCTTGACCTGGCCCTTGGCTGGCGTGTGTCAGCATGCAAGTTCTTCAGGTCACAGGCTAACCAAGGTTCGTGAGGTTTCATGATCGTTCTTAGTTAGCTTAAGATTTCTGCTATTAGGATGTTAAATCTCTGTGTATAAAAGCGCTATTAATTCTATATTGCAAAAATAATAAAAAGCTATTAGAACAAAATCTGTTTATAGTTCAGTAATATTTGCAAAGACTAAAAATACATCCTAACTTGGACGGACAGGCAAGTTGTGGTCTGGCAACCCTGGCGGTGGTAATCAATCCCTCTGCCTGGGACAGGCAGGTGGCGTGTCACTCAGCCTGCCCCCCTTACTGTCATCCTGTGTCTGTTGGCGTTGTGCTCTGTGTCTCGGAGAATGTTAGACTTCTTGAGGTTGTATTTCATCTCCTTTTATAGCAGAAAACTCCTATTGAGTATAGATCTTTTAAACACTTAAAGGGAGCCAGGCAAACAAGGAATAAAGTCATTGCGGTGGCTAAGTTAGTGATGATTTTCTTGTAATCAAGTTATGGATCAGTCTATATTCTGGTCTAGTGTTCTTCCCAGAGTTTTCTGAAGTATTTGTGTTCCAGTTATGTTTTTCATGATTTCTCTTTACCTATGAAGCAATTTTTGTCTGTAAGCTTGAAGTGCATTATTATATATTTTAGAGTTCCAAGAGAAAACTGTGATTCTCAGTGTTCTACCATATTGTTTTCCATCCTTCTCCCATGAGAGTAAATGAAATATAACAGAAATTCAAATTACAGGATTGAAGAAAATCAGCTACCACTGAAGTCAGCCTATGTGTATTTTTAGTCCTGTGAGAACAGAAATTGGCTGTTAAGGTTTTAGTGAATAATTTATGTTTTGCTGAGTTGAGAATGTAGAGTATGGCTTTTAAAACACAGGTGTAAGACTGTAACTGGAAATTTGGCTACAGAAATCTTTCGAAGCCTTTGGGGATGAAAGGCTCTAAAGGCTTAATTATAGCAGAGGAAGGGGCAGTGGAACTCATCGATGAGCACAGTCACTTCCAGAAGAGAGGTGTTGTACAAGTGCACTCATCTGGTGTTATAACTGGTATGAAGTCTGAGTACCTTCACGCTTCTGGCTATGTAGCTAAATCCAAAAGAAGGGCCTTTTGGGGGTCTTTGGTACAATGATTTTGGAATGCAAGCTTGAGTTAGCCAGTGTATCGGTACCTTTTATGCTGGAATTTCAGAGTAAAAGTATGACGTGAAGGTATGACAAGATCCACAAGCCTTTTGTATACTTCAGTTCTCCAGATCCGAAGGATGCTGGAAGTCCCTTCAAACTCTGGCTTCATGGCCGCCCAGCCTGTGGGCACAAGCAGTTCAGATAATTGAAGCTTCTTTGCAGTTGAACAACTGTAGTATCTGTACACATTGTGTCTAAAAGCCAAATTTGATTGATTTTTTGACTTCTCCTTTTACTGAAAATGTTCAAATGATTTAGTAATTTAAGACTAGCAGTAACAAAGGATATGAAACGGACTAAGAATGTTCATTGTACAAATTGCAGAACAAAAAATGTGTAAATTTAAGTCATTTTAAGTGTGTTTTCCAGGCTAACTTCCAGTTCAATAGCTGGAGTATCCTTTGGGTTTATGGTTGGGTTCATGAGAACAAATGGAGATGTTTTAATAGGAGTTAGCTGTGTAGGTCTTTTCTGCTTAGGAGAGAAAAGGTAGTCCTGAAAGAGCTCATTTTTCTCCATTGCTTATAGAGAAATCCTGCTGTGATTCCTTCAGTTGGATGTATCTGCACTGTAGACACCCACAGTTAGGTGAGATGGATCGTGCTCCCGTCATTTTCATTTTTAAAATTGTCCACAGCAGAGGTACTAAGGAATACTCTTAGGAGCGAAAGATCTTGGGGTTTTTTTACTGTGCCTGCTGGAGTTGGGGGTCAATTATGACCAGTGATATTAATGTAACTTTGAAGAAGGTTTTAGATCTATTACTTCATTTGTTGCCATAAGGTACAGTACCTCAAACAAGATTTAGAATTCCCTTATTAAATTTCAGAGTGCAGAATATCAGCTTGGCACTTGCTTTTTGCAGACTCAGTGGTCATACACGAGGACAAGGATTAAGACGGCAGGACGATCATGGCTGCATTTAATGTGATATCTCATAAGTATACAAATGTTCATTTTGCTAATAATTTTTCTTTTATGCTTTTGGTTTGAAACTCTCTGGATCTTTCAGAAAAGCAGTGAAATCCTGCAGTTGTTATTCATACAGAAACATTATTTAGAATCATTGGACATTTAAAAGGTACTTAGTGCCTTTTTTTATGATAGTTATTCTGCTAAGTGGGTTACCTCAGGTTGCAGTGCTCCCCACATTTCCCTCTCAGTTACATCAGAAACATGGCTAGTATTTTAATAACTTCCTCTTTGCAAAGAATTACTTAAACGGGGAAGAAAATTGTGAACTCTCTGAAGTCAAGATGAGTTTTGTCACTAACTAGTGGGGCTGAGATTTAAGTGTATGTTTTTGGGTTTTGTTTTTGGTTTGTTTTTTTTTTTTTTTTGAAGAAACTGTAACGGTCTACATTTTTGCTTTGATCTTGGAGATGCTGCTGGTTTTATTTCTGGACTTGTGGAAAAAGTGGACTCAGCTGAAAAAGTGTTAATGCTTTAAAAAGTATAGGTAAATAAAATAGTTGAGAGGAGGAATTTCTGAAAATAGTGTAGAGAGAAAGGCTGGTAAAATAGAGCATGAGCAAAGTAGATGTAGGTGCTTGACCCAAATCTTTAGAGCTCCAACACAGCAGAGTTCCTGTGGTAGCTGTACTCTTGGTGGAAAGCTCCCACAGTTTTAAGTTTCCAAAAATCTTTCATGAATAAATACACTTCCTTAGGCTCACATAAAACCCTTGTCGAATTGTTTGCATATTTAATCTGAGTAGTAACACTTGAATGTAGGTATTAGAGAGTTCATATGGCTCCATTTATAAGACACCAGAGAACCCACAGGTTGAGGCCATGGGAAGGAGGGGGAGAATGGAAGAGTCTTGCTTCCTTCTCACTGCCCTGCCTGTAGGGGAAGCGTCAAGTGAATCTTGCACTTTCTCATACCAGAGTCAATCAACTTAGAGGAAATCAGCTGTCCTTGGTTTCACTGATCATGGAAGTACGTATTTATTAGCTTTGTGTGATTTTTATAAGCAGGGTTAGACTGCCTGGGCAGGGAAGCTGCCGCACTTTTCTGTCTCACTGAGAGGTCCTTGCCTCTCGTTTGAAAAACCCAAATGTTTTCCAGATAGCGCGTTGACCCTTACAGCAGGGTTAGTTGTGAGCAGTGTTACTGAGCAAGAGTTCTTTAGGGAGGGAAGTAGAGAAGTGCTGGTACACAAGTGTCAGTCGGCGTGATGCCAGGGACATTGACCGGTATCCAGCTGGTCTGAACCTTGTGCTTGAGCAACCACAAGTGTTGTTCTAAGGAAGGGCCACCTCAACTTCATCACTGGCAGTAGAAATCGTTCCAGTTGAGGAGCTTTGGTGAAGCTGTTAGCAGATGTTTTCCCTGTAACTGGTCTGCTCTGGAACATACCAAGGTTCAGCCTTCTGCTCATGATATACCTGCTCTGGTTATCAGTTTTAGAGCTTGTCATGCTTTCATCTTTAAACACAAGACAATGAGAACTTTGCACAGTGTGCTCCTACTTATTAGCTTTTCATTTAAAGAATTAAATATTGTAAATATTATATTTAAAAACTACACATGGAAAATCCAGCATTTAGCTGTGATTTTACATGTGACTGTTTTGTTTAATGCCAGGGAATGTTTTGGCACGATTAGAGCTCTGTATTCGCTTTCCTTTTTTAAATCCTTCCTCACCTTGTTTGACCTCCATGACTACTCTGAAGCAATTAACTGCCCTCCCCTTCCTCCCCTGCTTTTTCTCTCTGGTTGTTCCAGTGGCTTCTCCTTGAAGGAAGTCCTCCTTGTCGTTCTTTTCCTTACTCCTTTGAGATTGTGGTGGCTCCTTGTTGGCCTTATCTCCCATTTGGTATTTCTGGGCAGGCCAATCCATCCTCATGATTGCATCTGTTCCTGTAGCAAAGCTGATTCAGCTATGTTTTGTTCCATATCGTTTATATCTCCTGTTAGCCTTGCCACCCCTTGGGTGAAATGTGGCCAAAATTAAATTCCCTGTCATATTGATACACAAAATTCCTCAAGTTCAATCACTATTTATGTATTTTTTGTCACTGAGAGCACTTGCCAGTCCCTAAGGCTGAAACATGCAACTCCCCTCTCAGGCTCTTATGCTGTAGTTTCGGACTACAGAGTGCTTCTGAAACCTTGCCTTTCTTTCTGTGCGTGCAGCGTAAGCTGTCCTCCAGAGACGTCTGAGTCTTGTACTGACTGCCTTAGGGATCCATCTTTATGCTACTCCAGATGCCAAGCTTAACTAGTCATTTAAACATATGTTTTTACTAAAATCACCATCTTGCTGTATTGCTGTCCTGGAATCCTTTTCTTCCACTATAAAATGTGCAAGCTTCTTGTCTTTATCTTCAGAACCACTCACAGCCCTCTCTGCCCTATCATTTCTCATTCCTGACATTTTCCTGTTCTTCTAACAGTGCCATTTGCAAAACTCCCTTTGCCTGTTGTATTGCTCTTTATCAGCTGCTCTTTATGCGTGGCAATGACTTCTCAGAAGTGACCTTTTTTTTTTCTCCTTGAAACCTTAAAATCTCCATCCATGGTGGCACTTCTCTTACCTATGGTGCAGCATGGAGCTGCTATGAAAATGAAGCCAGCAGAGGTTCATGGCCCTTTGACTACGTCTGAAATATGTGTTGGGGTGAGTTTAGAGGTCCCAGAGTCCGGGGGATCAGGAGAGCAAAGGTGTCCCAGCTCCTCCAGCACTGCCTTGGTGCCTGCCCCACAGAGTAAAGTCCCTGACCGGCTGGCTCTGGCGGTGCAGTTAAATCAGATGGGAAGGGGCGTTTATGTGGCTAGTAAGTTTAATGAAGAAATGGGTACATGCCCTTACTAGCATCATCCCCAAGCCCCACTGACCCCTTGTTCAATAAGCTTTAGTATAATCGCAGGAATTGATAAATTGTTTTTGCATCGTTATCATGGACAATTCAAATGGTACCGTATTGCTGCCATGAATATGGGAAGGAAACAAATAATTGAATAAAATGTCATTTTAATAAGTTGTTTATATGTAGAAATTCACTTTAAGAAAGAGTGATGATTATTTCACGTTTATTTTTATGTGACTAAATTAGCACTGTTACTCCTTTCTCTGTCCTGAGTTCACAGCTTTTACATTTAACTTAATAGCACCAGTGTAGCCACATAAAGAAATTATGTGATTTACCTTCTTTATTAGTATAGCTAGAGTGTTTGTTTTATAAAGAGCAGGAATTTTGTGATCATACCAAAGATCATACAAAGCTTTCACAGCTCTCTGTGAAAATTGAAGGCAGAGATACATTTTGAGATGGACTGTGAATATGTACAGTAAGTCTGTGTTAAATGTGGAGATGCAGAAGCTGGATAAACACTCAGCAAGTTTGCATGCTTTAGACTCTGTATAATACAAATGTAAGATGGGAAAGGTGGTAATTTGATGATCGGGGCCATTGCCTGCCCAGGTAGATTTGCCC
>WEKW01032159.1:638-73953 GCA_013389905.1 Sula dactylatra | reverse complement strand
CCCCAGCATGCTGTTAAACACACATGCAGTTTCCAGTTGCTTTCTGCTGCTTTTCCAGATGTTTGTACAGCTGCATATTCTGTATAGCAACACTATATTTGAAAAGTAGTCACATCTCATTCTTCAACTAAATAATTTTCCTACTCTCCTACTCAACATCAATTGCACATCTCAGAATGACAGTTTAATCAACCGGTTTCTCTTTACATGAATGAAAAAATTGTTTTGTTAGTAAGTCTTTGTGAAGCGCATTAAGACTGTAGATATTCCTGATGAAGCAAAATGTGTTTGAAACACTTCAAACTCTGACTCTGGGTTTTTGTGGTAATCAAGGAAAGTGGTCAATGAAATTTCCAAATTATTGTAGGCTTGTTTTAAAAATAAAGTGTGTTCTTTAGGCCAAGTCTTCAGGTTAAAATGGCTGAAATACTTTAAATACTGTACTATTAAATTGGTTGGTATATTTTTTACTTTAATATTTTATGAAGTATTTTTAATGTGAGCTGGCATTAAATCTCTGAAAGTCTGATAGTGGTTTCAGAGTGTGTGTGTGTTCTTTGTCTTCCCGCGACACAGAAAACATCCTAGTAGTGATTTTTATGTTTCTTTGTTGTGGAGGAGAATCTTTTATTGTTTGTGGAACTGAACAGAGAACAACGGGTGAGTGTGCTGATGGAGATGAATGAGGAGCAATATCATATACGTCTGTGGTGTAAACATCAGCTGGTAAGATTTTATTTTTTTTTTTTTTTTCCCATGCCCAGTGATTCTGATTCTTGTTCCAGTTATGTTGACACCACATGTAAACTGAATTAATCTTCTTTAAGTGTATTAGAGTGTGTGAAGATGAAAGGGACAGCAAGACCTACTGATTTAGCCAACTGAGCATCACAGATCTCTGGCCCTATCCCCTGTTTTCTAGCTGTCTTGACACTGCTTGTGAGTATATTCATGTACTTTGTACGCTGCATTGAAGTTTCACAGTCTTAGCTTGTATTGAGGAAATGGTGATGTAAACTGCTGTTTAGAGACTGTGTGTCACATGGAAACACTGCTGCTCTCCCTCCAGTTCTTCATGCTCTGCGGCAGCCTGGAGTTAGTACACTCCCTGCAAGCACTGGACTTCAAAGGCTGGCTGAACAGTTTGCAAAGGGAATGCTATTCTGGGTCTTCTTTTCTTCTCTCAGACCTTTCCATGGATTACTTGGAATGTATCCCTCTGCTTTTTCTCCAAGGGAGAATGTAAAAGGCAAAGCAGGACTCTATCAAAGGACAGAAATACACAGAGTCAGTGTAAATCTCCACTGACTAGTGGGGGCTTGAGGAAAATGACTGCAGTTTCCTTAGTGCCGTGCTGCTTGTTGCTGTGACCTGAGTTTGCACTGGACTGATGAATTAGGTATTAGTCTCATAAGCCTTTTTGCTGTTTGGTTGGACACATCTTTCCAGTATGGGATTTCTGTTAAACTTTCATTCAACATTTTAAAATTTATAAGCTGTCATCTGGCATTGTAGAAACCTATTTTTAGTGTGTATCAAAATTTGCTGATCTCTTGCTGAAAGAAAAAAGTAGTTCAAATTCTTGTTGAGATGCTCATGTAAAAAGGTGATACAGACATAAGTCAAGAGGTGCTATGATACGCCTCACAGCAGTGTGATGTCTACCAAGATAGTTTTTAGGACTACTTGCAGGTTTTACGTGTCTTGTTAGCTGGGTGTGACATTTTCACACGTGTCTTCTCTCTCTTATAAAAGAAAGAAATCAAATAATACTGAAAAGGGAATTAAATTGGAAAACAAGTATTTTCCAGTGTTGCTCACTGCTGTCTGTGGAGTTCTGCTTTGTTGGGCTCTTTGTACTAGCATTAAGCATCTGTCCTGCTGTCGGGCTGGAGGGAGAGGGCTGCACAAAAGGAAATGCATGAGAAGGTCACTGAGCTTTAGGAATTTTGTTCACAGGATATTGTGCTAGTGCAGTACTTACCCAGGAATGATTTTTCTGGTCAGAAAAGAACCAGACGTGGAGATCTGTAGCGCTGCATAGGACATACTTTATACATGACTTCAGCTAATATGAATTGGTTAATTATTTTTTTCTTTTAAAGCCTAAATAAGAGAGTTAAATGCTGTATCACTTTTTTTTTTCCCCCTTAACTGGAACAGGCCTGTAGGTGAATGTTGTTATTTCACTATTTCATTGTATTTCTCCTCTGTTTGTATCAGTGGTTGATTCCTTGCTTTATACTGAAGCTGTAAACTTTCAGGGGCGGGTACCCTTGTTTGGTTTGTGTTTCTAAGCCCGTTGGAGCACTCATTGCTGGGGCTGGAAGACAGTAGAGAAACGCTTTTTGAGCTTAGTTCATGTGACACTGCTAATTAGCTGAGAGTTAGCTACTTACTACAGTAACATTACAAAGTGCTGGCTGACTGAGATCCTATGAATACAAAGTGATTCCTTCAGGTTTCTCTTGATTTTGATGTATGTGCACACACAAATAGCAATATTTCTTCCATACAGGTGTGGGTATAATTAATTTATATTCCTGCAAATCATATTAGAAGTATAGTTCTTGTTCCAGTAGTTGAAGATATACATAGGACCTCCTGTGTAGGATGGTAAACCTGGGCAAACGTGCAGAGATTTTATGCAGCTGAATTATCTCCACGCGTTTCAAGCTTAGGCCAGCTGAATTCTTCATCCTCCTTCAAGCATAGATGGAAAGTAGAGGCAGAAAAAAGGTCCAAGTGAGAATTTGATAAGTGCAGTTTCTTTTTGAGCCAGATGGGTGTGCAGTTAGCAAGTTTTTGAATATTCTCAGGGCATAAAGCATTTATTTACTGCCTATTGTGCTTTCACATTTGCCTGCATTTGTAGGGTTGAGGTGCAGCGCATTACAGAACATCACACGTCTAAACGGTGAGCCAGCCACTCTTATAGTTTAGATTTTTTTGTGTGGTTTTGTCTGCATGTGGGCTTTGCTTTGATTTTTGAGGTGGTCATAGCTCTGTCAAAGTCAGGGGCAATTTTATGATTGCTCCTTCATCTGCAGTTAGGATTAAACTCTCACCTCCAAAAATACCAAAAAGACTTAGTTTGTTTCTAGCAAACTCTGGTGCTACCAGAGAGCAATAATCTGGGTTATGCCTTCTGTCTCTCTGTTTCAGCAAATAGGTCTTGAGATCAGTCTATATCAGTCTGGATTATGAATGTTGCTGTTACAGTCAAAGACCTCTGACATTGATGCTGTCATGCATTATCTGATATACCTGGGAAGCAGCTAGTGGGGAAACTGGGAATAGTTTAGCCACAGGAACCTCGGTCCTCGTAACACCAGAGTGCAAATTCATGCACCCAGGTACAGCTGTTTTACCCAAAGTAGCTTGTTAATAAGTGTCCGGAGTTTGTCAGCAGGAGGTCTTCCCTGGGGCCAGGAGGCAAGCGTACCCAAGCCATGCAGGCAGCTTGAGCTCCCTGGACTCCAGAGAAGTCTCCTCCTCCCCATTGATTGGTGAAGTTCTACTAGATCTTTTTCTTGCATAGACTCAGGGAAACTGCGCTTATTTGTTTGCATATAGAATTGGGTCTTTTGTTTAAGAAACAATACATGAACAATTGGTGCATGTACAGCTGGAGTGCAGCTAATGTTAGGATTTTATTGTTGACCCTCTGTTTGAATCCTGATAAGCCCATCTAATCAGTTAACAGATTGTTTTGGGGATATGAGCCTAAATGTTGCATTTCATTTTACAGCAGGGTAGCAACATAGCTTCCAGATGGAGTGCTGTATTTTGTGAAGCCTTTTACAAGAGCTGATGGCAGAGCAAATAGAACAGTTACATGTGACTAAGACTCTTTTTTATTTTGGAAGCCTTTTAATTTCATTGCAAGTATACTGCTAACATCTCAAAGCAATTAATTTCAGATTTTGTCGTCTGTTCTATCCATTTTAGTAAATAGGCATATTAATCAAACAGATTATCCCTGTATTTAGTTATGAAGAATTGCAGAGTTTCAAAGATAAGTATCATTCAAGATCACAACATTTGAACTTCTGTAATATTTTAAGTCTTCTCTCCATGAATTAATCTGCAGTATTGTTTCATTGCTTCCCTTGAAAGGCTGGGAAGCTGCTGAAGTGGGTCACTGGAGTTGGGTGAACAAACATGGATTAAGTAAAACACAGATGAAAGGGTGATATCTTCGGATTCTGTTTGCAGCTGTTGCAGTCAAGACAACTTCATTGGGAAGCCCACTTAAGGGATGACTGAATGTAATGCAAAATAAATTGCTGAAGTTTCCCAGTTTATTTTCAGTCTTCGTCATTTTTAGTATGTGTTTTCCCTGCAACTTTTATAAAACTGATCATTTCCCAGTCTTTGGTCCATCTATGTCTGTTGTCAAATTTAGTTCACATTCTGCCTACGAATTACACTGCTCGTTTCTTTGAAGACCATTTTATCAGAAAACATTTTGCATTTTTATAGCTAAATGCATACCCACAGAAATGTTTTGGCAAGTCAAATTTGCAATACTATTTTGTGAAACAGAAAACAATATTCTGTTTGAAAAATATATCAGAGATCCTAACATTGATTGTTTCTATGTCATGAAAGCTGAACCCTAATGACATAAAAGCCAATGGGGGCTTTTCTTAGTACAGGTTAGCTGTTTATTTCAGTGAGGTCTGAGTGTGGTCTTATTTGACTGTAATTCCAGGAAAAACATGTAACGTCTAGTTCATCCTCAGCTCTTGATGCATGTAGTCCACAGTTTAATAAAAATAGAGCATGAAGTGTCATCAAATTTTAGAATAAATGGCAAAATGTTTATTCTGATTCATCTTTATAATCAGACCAACTGTATATGTGTGTAAGAAATTTGATTGTTTTTCAGAGGAGAGGAAAATGGAGAGAGACTTAAATTCTTCACGGAATATTTGAAGCAACCAGAAAAATTAAGAGGAGGCCTAAATTGGGTTTCATATTTCATTGCTCTTTAAACAGTGCAAAGCTCAGGATAGGATTAAATTTGAATTGCTTCCATAACTATGTGCATATATGATCTGACATGACATGTAAAATGAAGCTTTGTAAGAGTTGATGGCTTGCCTGATAGGAGTCTGCAAAGAGGAGCCACTCTTTTGAAGGAACTTTGCCATATCAATGCAGACCTCGTCAAAGGAGGCAGTAATTGAGTGGGATATATTTTCTGGAAAAATACAGGTCAGATGATGCCAATTGCCAAATATTTCTGTTTGTGAGGGTAGTTGATTGTGAGACATGTTGGAGAAGCCCAGAGTTTTACCTCACCAGTGTCCTTCTCTGACAGCAGCTGGTAGTGGATGCCTTGGTAGAAGTAGGGGAAGGATCTAGGGGTACTCTTCCCATCCTTAGGTGATTTATGGCTAAAAATACTGCAAACAGTGATGGGAACACCAGCGCATAATACAAGCTTCTCTTAGAGGATTTAAACAAATATTTTGGCCGTGAGCACTTTCCCTTAGATTTTTCTGGTTGCTGATGGATATTTTTTTTGCATAACCTAACTTCCTCTGTTGCGTTGCATCAGTTCCAGATTTCAGACCTTTGGGAGTAACATAGTGAGAAAGAAGCACTTTGTGCCTTATCTTTCTGAAAAGCTGCATTTGTATATATGCAATAGTAGCATCATTCATGCCCCTTTGTGTATGCATGGAACACATCAGTGGTAGTTGAAACTTCACATCTGTGAGTTGGAATTGAAGGTTTCCACGAAGGAGGAAGTATTGGCAATAAGCAGTAAGTGGGAAAGAGAAATGAAGGAATTTTACCTGAATGAAATGAAGGAATTTTACCTGAATAAATTAAAGACTTTAAAAGAGGGTTTTAGGTTTTCATTGTTTTTAAGAAGTGAGCCTCAATTAGGCAGTGCATTTCAAGAGTTTGTGCCTTACTTAACGAATGCCCAACAGTGTTCGTTTTGCTTGCATTTCTTAAATAGTAGGATATATCCTTTGTGTAACAATCGTTGT
This sequence comes from Sula dactylatra, assembly GCA_013389905.1. NCBI lineage: Eukaryota > Metazoa > Chordata > Aves > Suliformes > Sulidae > Sula > Sula dactylatra. The sequence goes on along the minus strand of WEKW01032159.1, from coordinate 67,942 downwards.
CCATCCTGCTGCCTCTTGATTTATTTTTTTTTGACAGTTTTTCCATCAGGGTGAAACCCCATATTATGTCTATCCTGAATTCTCTTATCCAAATTTTGCTATCTAAACTCTTGAATTGTATATATATTTTTTTTTCTTTTTAATTCTGCTTTCTCACGCGTGGACTTTGTCTCCCCCTTGCTCCATGCCCTTGCTATCGTTCTTCCTCTGCATTGTCTAAACTCTATACCTTACCAGTCTGCCTGCAGTTATCCTCTTATTTTGTATTTGGCTGACAAGGCTTCCATTCAGTCCTTCTGAAAAAGTGGTAATGTGATGCTGTCTCCAAGGCAAGCTCCTGCAAACTGCTAGCACTCTTCCCCAAGCCGTCCTGATAGGTGAACACCAGCAGGGACATAAACAAGAAGTGTTATGAATTCTGATTTCATAAATCCAAGGGGAAGCTGATCAAATTTAAAAAATGACAGAGGTTGTAAAATATAAAATGTTGCTTTGTCAAATGTCTCCTGCTCTTCAAGAACAGCTGATGTAAGAATAGCACCATTATATATTAAAATGCATGAGGTATTCTTTTGAAATATGAAACATAAAGCACTATCTGTAGCAAAATATGCTCTGCTTAAGGAAGCAAATACCTAAGAAAAAGCTGGATTATCAGATAAGCTTACTCTGAGAAGACTGTTATATTTACCCAGGACTTTTGGGGGGTGAAGATAACAAGAACTTAGTAGAGGTGCTTTAGCTGAGAAGCTAATCTTCCATGACAAATGCTAAATGTATATTTCCATTCTAGTTTTGGGTGACTAAATTAAGTATTTTATAGAGGTCTTTTTTTTTTTTTCTTCCTTTTCCTTTTAGTTTGAAACTGTTGAAAATAGCTTGGGAGTTCCCTGGTTTTGTCTAGTTCTTCTCATAAAGTCTATGTTCACCCCACAAAAGCAGGTCCTGGAACTATAGCGCTTGCAGACTCAATGTTTCTCATGACTCTCTCCCTGGGCTTGGAGATACAGAAATCCACATACGAGGCTCCCAAGTTTATTTTTACATAATTTATTTAGCATTTCTACAAGACCTCACCATAGCTGTCATCTTGTTGGAAACATGAATGCTAATTCAGCCTTGCTATTTTTATAGCAGGAAGAATATTTTTTTCTTTTTTTGATTGGAAGTAATTGCCAAAATATGTAGGATTTTATATGCTGTATGTCGTAATGAAAATTTGACATGATGGCACACAGTTCATAGCATAGGTCTGTACTCATATAATTTTACTGTATTATATGTTAGAGTTTTAGTTTATTTGTTTTTAGGTTTATCTAGTTTGGGATACCATACAGGATCAAGGATAATCCCAGGATCAAGTTCTTTATAACAGGGGTAGCTTTCACAGAATCATTGTTTCAGATAGTCCAAATTGATACGCAAGGCTTACAGGTAGGGGTGCTTTAAAACCAGCCATAATTAAGAATACCACTAACGATATGAAAGCTGGTAGATTTACCAGCTTTATAATTTAATCTACTAGCTGGTAGATTTACCAGATTTACCTGTTAGTAATTCAACCCTTCCCTATGGAAAATCCTGTAGTTTTAACTTTCCAAACTCAACTGGTTTGAACAGAGATTTTTACCTTCCTAGAGACTGTTTCAGATGCTCATATATTTGCTGGATGTCCCTGGTTCTTAATTACTCAGTGAGAATGACGAGTTGGTATAGACATGGAAGGCATATGAGAACGTAAGGTCGAGTTTGCAGGAGCAGAGAGGAAGGCCGCCTAGGTAAGACATTTCAGCGCTGACTGGAGAATTGGATTTCTGCTGTATTTCTTATATAGCATTATGATTCTGGCTGAGTGTCGTAAAACAAGTGTTTTCCCAAGAGATCGTACATTAATTACGCTCTGTTTTCTGAGCCCAATGTTTGAAATACCAGGATCTAGTTTTCAGAAGTGCTGAGCAACAGAACTTAATGAAAACTAACCTTTGAACGTAAAACTTTTCTGAAAAATTGGATTTTCAGTGTCTTAGTATGTGGTCGTTGATATCTTTCTTTTTTCTGTTATTCCTTTCTCTGCAAAATGGGAATAATACCTCCATCCTTTCCCAGGAGTTTTGAGTAAGAGATTATTCTGTACTATGCGCTCGATCACTATAGTTAGGAATACCAGAGGAAAACCTATCATGAAATGAAATTTGTCTTCAGAGCTTGAAAAATGAACAATTTGGTGCTCCATATTCAACAACACCATGAAATACATTACTGAATAACTGTTCCTTAAATGAGTAGCATCTCTTCTGTGCAGTAGACAGTCTCATAAAAAATAGTAAATGATCATTTAATTAAATATCACAGGGCATATTTGCAAGTATTAAGGTTTCACAGCCAGTTTTAATTCCTGTTTTAACTCCGCTTTTGAGTGTTTCATTTTGCAATCTTAATAATGTTCTCTTAACCCAGCTTTTTTACTTTAATAGGTATTGTAAATAGCAACAAAACTAGTGCATTTAAAGATGAGTGAGGAATAACGCTTATCAGGGCTTTTGTAAATACCTGGACGAATGTAGAAAAACCTGTTGCCTATCTGGCCATTCACTTAGGCAAACAAATATTGGCAGAGAAGCAAATTAGCATTGCAAAAAGCTGCCTAAGAAAAGGAGGTGGGTTTTATTTTTTTTTTTTTTTGCAAGTCTGTCACTAGGTGGAGGAACTTCACACTTTGATATTTGTACCACTAGAATGAAGAAAGAAGTGCAGAAATTTGCAGCTCATCTAGAAAATGAGGGTTTTGTACTCCTGCCTTTCCTCACACCAGTGTGGAGACAAGCGCGCTGTTCTGCTCAGTCAAGCTGGTGGCATCTGGTGCGGTTGCTCAGAGATGGTTTCAGGTCCCCTCCAGGCAGAGACGACCACTCTGCAGCTTCTTCCCAGGACAGCATTCAAGGGGCGCCAACGCCATGTGTCACCTTTGGTGTAGTTCTGGTAGGAGACCCATCCTCTTGAGAAACTGGTCTAGTTTACAGGCACCGTGGTCCATGCAAAGCAATAGGGATTCGTGGCGGGGGGCATCGGTGTTAGAAGGATCTGGCCCCTGAATTTGTCCTTGGGATTGAGGAATTACAGGAATGTGCAGTGAGATACCTTAGTTGCAGCAACTGCTTTTTAAGTCCAGATTTTCTAATTTGGAGCCTCTTTGGATGTGTGTTGTAGTGTAGGTTCATAAAGTAGGTGTCAGTCTATTAAGACTGGAGACATGTTGTTGTGGTACTTTCCAGGCATATAAAGCATAAGAGACTTAGTTTGTACGTCTGATATATAAGAATAATGTCTGCAATAACAGGTAAAAGCAAAGAAGCCCAGTTGATTAATTAACTACTGAGGGTTTATTGTGATGATCTACAGATCAGATGATCTAGGAAGATGTGTTTTCTTTCTGCAGCTCCTGCCCCACCTGTATTCTTAAATCACCTTGGCTTAAACAGCACTGCTGCTGCTCGTTTTGAGGTGATGGTCTTTCCTTGCTACTCACTGCTGACTTGCAGTTTTGCTTGCTGTGACAGCAGATGGGCTGTTTGCTTCTGGGTTGTGGTTTGTGTGTGGTTTGTTTTTTTTGGTGGGTGGGGTTTTTTTTGGGTTTTTTTGTTTTTTGTTTTTTGTTTTTTGTTTTTTGGTTTTTGTTTTTTGTTTTTTGGTTTTTGTTTTTTGTTTTTTGTTTGTTTAAGAAGGGGAGTTGCTCCTTTCTATCCGGTAGGAGAAGCCCTGGTTACTCCTTGGCTCTCCTCTCCCTGAAAAGAAAAGAAAAGAAACTCTGAAGTTTTGAAGGGAAGAATGAGACAGTGTGAAGATGAAAAGGACCGGAGCGCAGAGCTGGTGGAAGTAATGTGCTGCATGGGTCAGTAACGTGTGCTGCTGGGCTGGCAGGATGGCAGGGCTGCCTTCGGAGAGAGCAGAGCTCTCCGTGGGGGAAGCTCTCAAGGAGATTTCAGTGGGTTTCCTTCCTTAGTTTGGCGTTTTGTACTAAGCTACCTGTTTTCTACTTCATTTGCGGGGGGGTTGGTTTAGTATGTTCTGCTCTGAGCTCCAGCAGATTGAATACTGTGTTTTCCTCCTAGTGTGCATGTGCTTCTCTGGAAGCCTTTGGGTTTTTTTGATTAAAAATCACAAGTGTGGTATTTGGGGTTGGGTTGGGTTGTTTGTTTTTGTTTGGTTTTGGTTTTTTCTTTCCTTTAACCCTGGTGTTTTTCACAGCATGACAGGTGACAGTTTTTATCCATGTTACACATCAGTGTATGTCAGTTACAGCGTTTTTCTATGAGTGTATGTGTAATATATGCATATATAAAAGGTGATGCTTACTATCCATATTCCTGTATGTTGGCTTTCTAATTGAAAACAGAGTTGAAATTAATAGTTGCTGCATGTTCTAACAAGATACAAGGAAGTGGATTTTTTTAACCTCTTTCTTTTTTTACTGTCGTTGCAGTAACATTTCCTAAAGTGTAAACTTTTGTGATAGTTAGTCAAAACTAGCTGAGGAAAAAAGACACATTGTACACTTGTGGACTGGAATATTAAAATCTCAGTTCTGAAAACCTGTGTTCCTTTTAAAGCAGCCACCCATAATGGAGGAGCTGCAAGTGAAAGTATATCTGGATTTCTTTTATTTCTGAGATTTCCTGTTCTCTTCATCTATCAAACCAGAGCTTCTACCTTATTAGGATAAATTACTGATGTTCGAAATGCTGTCTCACTAGATGAAGGCTATAGGGAAATGTATATATAGCAAAAGGTTTTCGTAATCTGCCAGATTTTTCTCTCCAATACTGCTGCTTTGCTCTTTAGTTTGTCTCTTAATCCCCTTTTTTGGGTCCTCAACTAGAATAAGAGACTGTGGAGCTGCGAAGGGACGAAAAAGCATATGCCAGAAGCTTGGAAAATTTTAAATGGCATGGAAAAGACATTTAGGGAACAGCCACTATTCTGTACAGAGCCGAATGTACATGTACACTACACATACTGCCTGAAGAACTCATTGCCACAGAGAACTGTGGCTGCAAAAGTTAGAGGTGTGTTGAAAAAGGACTGAAAAAAAAGAACAGGAAAAAAAATTGGATCTATGACTCTTAAATGTAAAGATATGTATAAGCATGTAGAATGTCTGAGTCACACAAGGGAGGAGTATACAAAGGCTTCACAGGCTTTTGCTTGTCTTGTTTTTGCATTTGTTCCCAAATATTAATTTCTTACTACTGTTAGGACTAGCATAGGTACCCAGGATAGGTTCTTCTATGATCTTGTGCTGTTTTGAAAGACCTGAGTATCAGACCAGAGACTTGAAAGTCCATGAATATGGACCTTCCATGTTTATTTTTCTCCCCTACTACTTCTGTTACCTTTGACCAACCTGAAAACAGTATTTTTATTGTAAAATACCAGATCTGATTCAGTCTTCTAGTGATGCCATTAGCTTCAGAAGGGGTCTTGTTTTGCTACCTGAGCTCATAGCTCATTCTCAGCCATACTACAAATAGCCTGAGTCAATGAAACAGCTGCAGTTTTGTTGTACAGGGTCTTGAGGGATCTTGCTATTTTAGGCTTGCACAGATGGTCCTGGTCCTAAGGCACCGCAGCCCCTGCTCTGGGACTGTGAATGGGCTCTGTAGCAGTTGTACTGGCTAGTGACCATACATAGGTTTGTGGAGATAACTTAACTCTCATGCTGGAGTGGTGGTTAGTGTTTCTGTAGCGTGGCTCTGTAAAATATGTGTATATACTTCCCATCCATAAGTGGGATGCTTTCTTAGCCCGAGTCTATTGCTTTTATTGTTTCTTCTCAATATTTTGCAGGCAGTTGTTGATGCTAACTGCCACACCAGGGAGCAAACTGCTGGCAGTGGCTGGGTCCCTTATCTGGGTTAAGTGGACATCCCTTTTTATATTATAGAGGATTAAAAGAGAGTGCTTTCTCTGACTGAAGCTGTAGCTCATGCTTGCGTGTTGAAACAAGGGTGATATTCCTGTCAAAAAGCATAGTAGTTAAAAAAGCTGGCTTTCATACAAGAGATTTTCCGTTGGTAAATATTTTAATAATTAATTGGGTTTTAGAAGCTATAAGTAGTTTTTATAGCTCTTAAAAGTTTGCCTTGATCTTTTTTAGTACATTTCAGGGAATGGTTGACTTCCCCTAGGAAGTTATTGTTGTTAGCAGTGCTGCTATTGTACCAGTGGGGCTGCCGCCCTGGAGGAACTCAATGGGAACTTCTGCTCAGGAAACTTTTACATGACGTGCTGTGGTGTACTGCAAAAACATTTGCATGCTATTATTTTGATTAGACATTTCAGAACTTTTACAGGCTATTCTGTTTTTAAACTTTATTAGAATGCTAATTTTATAAGGCTGTCCATAAAAAAAAAAAAAAAATCTCTTCTACATCACTTGTAGAGCTGGTAAACCTTTTTCTTTTTCCTTTTTACCTCCAGATGAGCGGGACAAAGTACAAAAGAAGACCTTCACAAAATGGATAAATCAGCATCTCATGAAGGTCAGTTTATATTTCTGTGATGTCTGGATGACTCGTTACTACAGCAGTGATTGTGTCTTTTACTAAATGTTTGATTTTGGGATGCAGCTGCGTTACATATAATAAGGAAGATCTTAAATCATGAGATAGATCTATGCATGTACTTTGTCTTTGAGGAGTCATGGGGGAATTGACATGCTGCTGTCTGATATCCCAAGGTGATCTATTTGAATACTTGCATTTGAAATTAAAATGGGTCAAAAGTTTAAGGGACATGATTTCTTTGTACAAAGCTGGACTCTTTCCTGGCATTAGACTGCCATGGCTGTAGCACCACATGTAAGGTAAATGAAAAAAAAATTTTTTTTAAGGACTGTGTTGAGGACAGGGAAATGACCTTGAGAAGGAGAGCTCTAGATCATCCCATGGCTTCAGTATGCTGCTCATGGATTAGAAATAGAGGCTTTCTAGTCACAAAAGTCACTTTTCAACATCTTTCTTTTGAACAGCAGTGAACTTTGCCTCCGGGACAGAGCACATCATTTTAACAACATGTACAGCTTTTAGTCAACAGAGAACTAAAAGCCACGAGTTCACCTTCCCTGCATGGCCCTTCAGTTCTAAATTTAATCTGCTGTTTCAGTGCCAGCTGTCTAGCCCTGATATTTCTCTGGAGAAACAGTTTGTATAATTACTTAACATAACTTGCTTTGATTTTTTTTTTTTTTCCCTCCCTGCCCAGGCTGAATTCATGTAGAAGTCACATTAAATAAAAATGTATCTGCAAACTGTCAGAGTTGAGGTTTAATTAAGGAGCATAGTGTGTAATGTTGAGAAACTGCTGTAAAGATTTGCTCATGTTCATATTTAGAGAAAAATACTTTTTTTTTAGGTGGCGTCTTCATTATCTCACTGCTTCTTGTGGCTGTGCTTGTGCGTATTTGAGAAATATTTGACTCTGAAGTGGAACAGAATTTCTTCAGGGATGTTTAAAATCAACTTGGGGTGGGGGGTCCTTAAATCTTCAGAAGATGCAGAGTTCTGGTTTTGCATCTTTTAAAAACTTGAAACCAGGGTAGCTGATGGAAATGGTGTGACCTAGGGAGCGAGGAAGGGTCGGTTGTGAAGTTGGTCCCAATTTTATCTTAAGCAAGAGACCTCTCTTCCAGAGTGGTCTTTTAGTCCTTCCTACCATGACTGAGCCATCAGGAGTGGTCCTGACATCAGTGTATTGTGCAGGAGCAGCTACACACAGCCTTCTGTGCACAGGGTGAGTCTGGAGTTGCAGAATGGCTTTTAGCACTGCCCATGCTAGTAGGTTTTCTTTTGTTGATTTGCTAGACCCAGAGGAATCATGTAGTGTAGAAACAGCTGCTCCAAGGACCCCTTCGATGTAGATGCTTCCTCTGTGTAATCCTGAAATACCCAAATGGCCCTATGTCCTAGCACAAGTCTTCTGTTTGCTAATGAGAAAAGACAAGAGGCTGCAGATCTGCAGCCTTCCCTCTATGGATTTCACCTCTTATTTATAATGTAAGAAATGTATCCATTGTCCGGTAGTTCAGAGAAATTAGATTTAAAGGGGAAAAAAAAACCCCAACATACAGGAAGATTGCTAGTACTATGGCAGCAAAATGCAACCTCCAAATTTACCATCTCCTTATAATTGAAGGTAATTGTTACCATGTTTGTAGAAGTTATTATTCTTTTTTCTGTATTAAAGATGCATTTCAAAGGTGTAGTTTTAATTTTCTGTGGGAAGTGGAAAAGCCTATCTGAAGCTTTTTGGAGAGCAATCCTTTGACATAAGTTTAAAATGATGCCTGTTTTTACAGAATAACAGTGTATTAAAAATTATATTTCTATACACTAGTATTTTACACAGTTTTAAAACATGCACAGTCATTGTTGCCATGCTGTCAACCTCTTGGGAGTAGCTTAAAAAAGATTTAGACTCTAAAGCTGTAAGGAAATCAGGGTAAAGAGTTCACATTAAATCCTTGTGACTTGGTTGCCAAGGTCAGTGGCCTTAAGGCCTTCATCTTCAAATAGTTCTCAGTGTGAGTGATTGGGGGGAGAGAGAGAGAGATACCTCTGTGTGTGTGCGTGTGTGTCTGTACTGCTGGCCTTGATTTTCATCTCAGATTGCTCACTTTAGAATTCAAGTAAAGGATTGTTAACTTAAACAAATATAGTTTAACTCTGGCTCCTCCACTAACTCTGAATTTGTGTAGCAACTCAACTTTATCTTTTGGAAGTACTCAATTTGAAGGCAGTTGGTGATACAGTTGTCAAATTTCTCTTATTATGGCGTTGTTTCTAGGAAAGTGACTTGAATGGAAATTAAGATCAGTCTTTCAAATCCTTCAAATGCTCTCTCTTAAAACACAAAGGCATATTTAGAAAATACTAGAAGGAATGCAGAAAAATTATCACCATAAATGAGTGCATTTGCAGCAGAGTCTCTAGACCTGTTATGCTCTATACATTAAGTTGCGTTTCAGTCCTAGTTTTCAGCTTTATTACCTTGGATTTAATACAGAATACATGCAACTCATATTTGCCCACTCACTGCCAATAGCTTGTTGTAGACAAAAAAAACCCAAGTGGGAATCAGCTTATTTCATGCATCCCAGTAGCTTTGTTTGAGCCGGTTATCCAGACTTCTTTTGTAGGTAGCAGAGAGAACAGGCCCTTCTAGATGTCTCAGACGTCTTCTGCCTTAGGGGAAGATGAATTGTGTCCTAGAAGTGTTTTCACTCCACTGACTAAAACTGAGGTCAGTGTGCTTATCTGTCACTGTGTGGGGTTCAACAAGAAGTGGAAAGGATGAAGGTGATCATGGAAATTATGAGGGATTGTGGAAAGCACCAGACTGTGCTCATGGACAAGACCTCGCTATGGGCACAGGGGTGGATGGCATCTTTCTTTCTGTTTTTTTCCATCCTACTTATGTTCTTTACTTTCACTTTCCCCTGTTCCTTTTCTGTTCCCTGTTTCTTTTTTCACTTTCTTCCTCTGTTTTTCTTCTATCCTGTTGTCTCTTTTTATTTTTCCCCTGTTTGTTTAGTTCTTTCCTTGCTCATTTTAATTAATCTCTTCTCCTGTACTTTCTTGGGAAAGTACTGGACTCTTATCCCTTTATAGCAGTGTATTCAAAAGAGTTTTTTCTAGGTCAGCAGCACGATGCTTTTATGGGTTACCGTCATTTATTAGGGGATGGCATGGAAGCTTACTGTCATTCTTCTAATTAAATTCTGTATTTATGGGATTCACTGAGTAACAACAAACAAGATGATGGCTGAGAAATATTTACCTTTCTGCCCTCCGCTGCCCATTTTTAGTTGCATTAGATTCAAAGTGTCTAAGTGTGTACTATATAAGATTCCGTGTTTAAGTTTAGTCCCTTGTCAGTTCAGCTGATTAGTTAAGCATGTACTTGTGTACTTTGCTAAACTAGAAACATAGTCATTGCAGAAATATTTCCTGCAAATGATCTTGAGATATGTAGTTTTAGAGACAGGTACATAATGTGTTATTTGCAAAATTCACCTGTTCAAGTTATCTTTGAATTCCACAGTTTAAGATCAAGTGGGCTGTCACTACATTTTTTAAATGCTGAAGTTTTTCTTTTGAACTGATAATAGATTTTCCAAGGGCTGATTGGAACATTGCACTTGCTAAGGCTACTGTTTAATGTCTGATGGTGGGCTCTGGTTTAAATGTTATCTTTTACTTCTTGTTGACATATGGGCTGGAGAGGTAAGATATTGGACTTTAGACTCACCTGCTGCTGTGTGGTATGAGCTTCCAGGGAGAAATTTGCATGCCAGTGTAGTGTGGTGGTGGGGTAGAGATCTCATCTCTTAACTTCTCTAAACCTGCCTTTGCTTCCAGCAACTGTTTCATTTTGCTGCTGTCAAAATAGGATGTTAAATTCTAGAACTTGTTATGTTGAGGGTTACTTACTGTTGTAGCAAGAACAGGTAAATTTGTGGAATAAAAGGATTTCATTCCCATGTAGCATTCACATGGACCTAAAGCACCCAAAGAGAAATCCAACTTCCATGAAAGCCCAGAATTTCTTCCTGACACTCCTTTGAATCCCAAACCCCAAAACCTAAGGAAGGAATGAGAGAAGTGTGAAATACAGGGGGAGGATAAGATAAAAGTCAGAAAATAAAAAAGTTGATGATGACAACAGAGCTAAATCCAGTTGGCGACCAGTCAAGAGCAGTGTCCCCGAGGGCGCAGTTTTGGGGCCAGTCTTGTTTAATATCTTTATCAATGATCTGGATAAGGGCATTGAGTGTGCCCTCAGTAAGTTTGCAGTTGACACCAAATTGGGTGGGAGTGTCGATCTGCTTGAGGGTAGGAAGGCTCTGCAGTGGGATCTGGACAGGCTGGATTGATGGGCCAAGGTCAACTGTATGAGGTTTAATAAGGCCAAGTGGTGGGTCTTGCACTGGGGTCACAACAACCCCATGCAACGCTACAGGCTTTGGGAAGAGTGGCTGGAAAGCTGCCCGGTAGAAAAGGACCTGGGGGTGCTGGTTGACGGCCGGCTGAACATGATCCAGCAGTGTGCCCAGGTGGCCAAGAAGGCCAACAACATCCTGGCTTGTATCAGGAATAGTGTGGCTAGCAGGAGTAGGGAAGTGATTGTGCTCCTGTACTTGGCACTAGTGAGGCTGCTCCTTGAATGGTGTGTTCAGTTTTGGGCCCCTCACTACAAGAAGGACATTGAGGTGCTGGAGTGTGTCCAGAGAAGGGCAACAAAGTTGGTGAAGGGTCTGGGGCACGAGTCTTGTGAGGAGCAGCTGAGGGAGCTGGGGTTGTTTAGTCTGGAAAAGAGGAGGCTGAGGGGAGACCTTATCACTCTCTACAACTACCTGAAAGGAGGTTGTAGCGAGGTGGGTGTTGGTCTCTTCTCTCAAGTTAGTAGTGATAGGACAAGAGGAAATGGCCTCAGGCTGCATCAGGGGAGGTTCAGATTGGGTATTAGGAAAATTGTCTTTATTGGAAGAGTGGTCAGGGTTGGGAACAGGCCGCCCAGAGAGGGGATGTGGTGGTGTTGGGTTGACGGTTGGACTTGATGATCCTAGGGGTTTTTTCCAGCCATAATGATTCTGTGATTCTATGAAAAAGGAGTAAAAGCAGACAAATTATTCTTCATTATTCAGTTCCTTTCTCAAACCAGTTTAAAAATAGTTTTGTAGTGCCAGATCTTAACCTTGACAGATTAAACAGGATATTTTGAAATACTTAAAGTTTCCTTATCAGAAATCATGATGTACAGAAAATAGGACTAAAGACAACCAGACACTGGCTAGATCAGTGGTCTAATGGGAAAATATGATGAACACCCAGGTATCTTCCCTCTGAGGGAAAATGTTTCTTCTTTTTCATGGAGGGAAAGGTTGTAGAGAGCCTCTTAACTGACCTAGCAGCAACAGGGGGCCCTGGGGTGCCTGAGCAGCTCCTTGGAGGGGGAGGGCTGGCCTGCCCAGAGCTCCAGCACGGGAGTGTCTTGGGACTGGCCAGACCTCAGGAGAAAGACGCTGGTGATGGGAGCAATGGGCAGCATCCCTGCACAGGCATTAGTTGCTCCAAAAGTCACTTTTAAAAGTCTTATGAGCAAGAAAGCTTTTGTAAGTAGCAGGACAACATGCTTTTAAAAGTACCGTTTTAAAGCTTCGTGTTCAAAATCATGTACTGTGTTGCAGTGCCAGTGCATTAGAGAGAGAGCAGCTTTGTGTTGTGCAAAGACTGAATGAATAATTTGGAGTAGGAACCTGAAGTTATTGATTCCTTTGCAGGGTTTAGGCAGCACACAGTTTACAAATGGCCACTTAGGTCAATTGCTTTGTGAAGTGTTCAGGTATGTGCTTAATGGTTCCTGATACAGTGCAGTCCTTCCCTTGCTGAAAGCTGGCACTTCACGGACGCTGGTGGCTATCATTCTAAATAGCACTACTTGGCAGTATATGCTTTTTAGCCATGCAGTTACTGTTATTTTAAATTCCCCACCTCCTCTTCTTTCAGAAATTAACACTTTTTAGCTCTACATTTATATTTATCTGAAGGGATGAGGCACCTGTTGCTAATCGAGTGGCAGTTACTGTTTTTAAAAAAAGTCTCAATTTATCACCTTTCATTTTTGAAACATACTTGGAAAAAGCATGTTTTGGGATTTATTTTTTCTTTTTTCCTTCCCCCTGTGTTCAGGAAAATAAGACGAAGATTGCTTGCTATGCTAGTGCATCTAAATGAGTCTACTGTGTATTCCTCCTAGTTAATTCTGACAGCTGCTGCAAACTGTTCTGGGATCAAATCCTGTAAAATTCCACTTCCAACACAGTGTGCAGCTTGCTTTAGGCATTGGGTGCAGCTGAAATGTCAGTATTTCTTCCTCTATTTTGTTTTTGAATTGTTCAGCAAGGCCTATTGTCTGCTTGGTAGACAGAAGAATATTTCAGGTTTTCTCCTAAAAATTTTTGCTTTTGTGTGTTCAGGACTATTCTAAAAGGTCTTCAAGTGTTTTTCCTTTGAGATGTGCTCCTTCCAAAAATACAGAAAAATAACTCCTGAGAAAGATTGTCAGTTAATGGTTAAAGAAGTATGTGATTTTGTTGTTATCCCTGGAAATGTGCACACTTATAGTTACTCACACTGCATTGCATGCAAATTTTAAAACAAAAAAAATCTTCCACTTGGAGTTAAACCGCACAGCATCTTTCCTCTGCTTAGTATAATCTATAGCTGTTTGCAAAGCAGATCAGCAAGCAAACTCAGGATTTTTTTGGTGTTTAATCAAAGTTTACACGAGGGAGGAAGGTAGCCAGGAGATGGTGAGGAAAAATAGTGACAGAATACCAGGAGTTAAAGCTGAAAAAGAGGAGGAAATCTGTGCAAAGTTATAGAGGCTAATGATAAACCATGTCACAAAATGGCTCTGAAAGCAAATCCAGGTCAATAAAAACCATGCCACAGATCTCAGGTTTATTTGATCCTCTTAATGCATGCAGACTTCATGACTAATTGGGAGCAGGAAAAAGAATAATTGAAAACAGCAGATTAAATATGCATGAAATACAGGATAGCTTGAGTGCATTGATATTTTATGGCATGCAGCACTATTGAACCAGTTGAGTGGATGTTTTTGTGATCCTTTTTATTGTGGCTTTTTTAAAAATTGTTTTATATAGGTGCTCGTACATGAAAGAATGAGTATAAGGAGAATTGTCTACCATGAGATTACTGTATGATGAACTAGAACCACTAGACTCAGTATGTTTCCTATGATAGACTAATATATTAATATATTAATTCATTCTCTTTTTGTGGGTTCATTGTTTGCAATTAGCTGTCAGCAGAGATTTTATTTAGTATTATTTATTCCTTAGAGATCACAAGAGAAAATTCTACCATTTGCAATTAAGTGTTGGTTTTTTAATTAATTGTTAAATTATGCACGGAATTATATTTTATCTATATACTTTTGATGTATCCACATTTAATAATAATTTCTTTATCAGTTTAGAAATACTTTGGCTTGATCTTCCTCCCATGGGGCCAGTGTAATTGTGCCATTGTCTCCAGTGGGAGTAGTATTTGTCCCAATATGTGGACTCCAGACAGTAAGCAACCTCCAACATTTGGTCACAAACATTACCAAAATATTTCATTCTACAACAGTATTTCATATACTTTGAAAAGCCACTGCCCTGAGGTAATGTAGATATGTGGCTGTGTGGGGACCTAGGAAAGTATCACAAGAAACATGTTTTTCCTATAAAGAATGATATTGTCTGCTAAAGGCATTTATGGAGCTTTGAGCAAGAAAATGTAAAGATAGCAACGTGCTGTTTAAAATCCTCATCTGCCTACTGAAATACAGTACCTTGTCTTGAATCTGAATAGTGTTATGCCTGCCAACCTTATATTTTGCCTGCTTTAGAGTCATACAATCATGGAATAGTTTGGGTTGCAAGGAACCTTTATAGGTCATCTAGTCCAACCCCCTGCAGTGAGCAGGGACATCCCCACCTAGATCAGGTTGCTCAGAGCCCCGTCCAACCTGACCTTGAATGTTTCCAGGGATGGGGCATCTACCACCTCTCTGGGCAACCTGTGCCAGTGTTTCACCACCCTCGTTGTAAAGAAATTCTTCCTTATATCTAGTCGAAGTCTACCCTCCTTTAGTTTCAAACCATTACCCCTTGTCTTATTGCAACAGGCCCTGCTAAAAAATTTGTCTCCATCTTTCTTATAAGCCCCCTTTAGGTACTGAAAGGCTGCAGTAATGTCTCCCCAGAGCCTTCTCTTCTCCAGGCTGAACAACCAACCCCAGCTGTCTCAGCCTTTCTTCACAGGAGAGGTGCTCCAGCCCTCGGATCATTTTTGTGGTCTGCCTCTGGTCCCGCTCCAACAGGTCCGTGTCTTTCCTGTGCTGAGGGCTCCATTGCCTTTGGTCTGAGTTAGTGTGTCCCTGTAGTTTGAAGCTGTGAAAGCCATATTTGTTGGCTGAGTTTAAAATTATTAGCATTATGTTTGCATACTTCAAACAGCTCATCCCTGATGAGGTATATTTGGTGACACATGGTACAGGGCTGGAAAGGAGGGGGCAGGTTGGAAGCATGAAGAGTGAAGAGAAGTGGTGGCACTATGTAACAAACACTGCGTCATGTCTCTGGCCAAAGATAAGATGGGACAGAAGGTGACTGTGGTTGCTGTTGATTTGAGGTGTTGAACTGGAACAAGGAGGTTGACAGTAGATTTTTGGTCGCTAACTAGCATCGGAAGAACTTAACAGCAAGTGATTGCAGAATCCCAGGCTCACTTTTCAAAGAAAAGAGAGAAGTGAGAAGTCAAAAAAAGGACAATGAACTTCTAAGCAGCAGAACTGGGGAAAGCAATAGGTAGGGTCTCCTGGAGAAGTAATCCAGGAGAGGGAGGAATGCAGATCTGGCAGTCATTGAAGGTGTTTGTGTTGGAGACACAAAGGCAAGCTGCAGACAAGGCAGGACAGATAGGAGGCATCATATAGAATATACTGGTGCTTTTAAGAGATGTGTGAAATACAAAGGAGCATACAAGAAGTGGAAATAAGGACAGCAGGGCTAAAGGTTTGTATAAAGGAGTTAGTAAAGCATGGTGGGGTAAAATCAGACAAGTAAGCGGTCCAGAAGGATTTACCGTGTGACATGAAAGTCCACAGGAGAAGGGTTCTGTAATTATGTCAGAATAAGAAGAAAGGACAAGTATGAAGAAGAAAGGACAAGTATGGATGCATTACCAAGGGAAAGCATGAGAAATAGTATTGAATGGTGTAGAAAAGTCTGAATTAATCTGGCCTCTTCAGTTTACAAAATACTGACTTGACAAAACACATTTTAATAAGATAAGGGTAAAAGTCAGATAAGGAAAGAGCAGATCAAAGAATAGTCAGGTAAGTTATGTGCTTTTTGGTCGCACAGCTTTATTCACCTAACTGTTAGGAACTAGTTAAGTGATTTATAACACTTTCATCATTCTATTTAAGAATTCAGAGAGGATGGGGGACTCCTAGGAGTCTGTGGTTAAAGTAAGCATAATACCTCTCTCCCAAGCAGAAGAAAAGAATGGGGAGGTGCAGACCTCACAGGGTAATTACCCTGGGAAGACTGTGGAAAACTTGAAAGCTAGTGGACAAAGGGGAAGCGGTGTACGTGGTGTATCTACGTTTTTTGACATGCTACCACATGTAGTCTCATTAGCGGACTACCGTCACAAAATTTGAACAAAAGGTTCCCAGATATAGTTTGCTTGGATATTGCCATCAGTGACAGCTGCAGCTAGAACTGGCACTAGGAAGATCCAGCGCCATCGGTTGTTGCTGCTGTCACGACTGCCATCAGGTGCTGCAGCAGCATCACCTGGCTCTGGAGGCCACACGCATGGGCAAGGACTCATCTCCCAGCCAGCCAGAGATGGCATCTGAGCACCTGCTGCCCTTGCTGTGCCACATCCTCAAGTGAGGATTTGAGCTCTGTCACTTCATCCTTCTGGTGATAGCCCTGTTTCTCAAACACTGAGGCTGTACCTTTGTTGGCTCTTCTATCATGTTGTCAGCAATGTCTGGCCCTCACCCTGCCATAGTTCTTAGCGAAGTCCATCACCTGTGCTGGGCTGTGTTGGCTTGAGCCCAGGGAGCTTCAGGAGCTACGGATGAGTTCTGCATCCTGCCTGTGGGCCAGCATGGTGCTTAGGAGACAAGGAGGCAGCTCGTAATTCTGCATTTTTGTAGGCACATGAGTGTACTTTTGGGCACACAGTTGTGAAACTCCACCGGGCCATGCAACTCCTGATCTTTGCCATGACCAGAGGTTTGCAGCCATCTGTAATAAAGCAGTAAGGAGGTAAGTTTTCTTAGAAAACCAAGGACAGGCTGTGATAATTGAGTTTGTTTAGTCTGAAACAGAGAAGACTGAGGGGAGATGTGGCAATGTGTCCTCAGTACGTAAAAGGTGGTTATGCAGAGGCTGGTGCGTGAGTGTTTTCCGAGGTCAGGCTCTAAGGGTGGGGGGTGGGGGGAGACACAACAAAAAATTCAGCTTAGTTTGCAGAAGATTATTTAGTTTGAAGATTAGCAAGGAAAAATCCTCCTCCCTGAAAAGCAAGTAAGCACAATAAAACACTGAAATTTTATGTATCACACTGGAGAATCTCCTTCATTTGAATTTTCAGTAATAAATTAGAGAACCATCTCTGGCATGGTCTGGCCAAACTCAGTCTGCTCCACTGCCCTGGGTCAGACGAGGTGATCTGTTTAGTCCTTCTTAGCCTTACAGTTGTATTATTCTGTGGCAGCCTAGTAAGACCAAGCCGTTCTCTGGCAAAATAATACTCAACTTTGAGTCTTGGAGCTGATCAATGCCAAGTTCTTTACTAAAGCTTGTGTTTTCATTAAATTAGTGATTTCAGTTTGCATCAATCCTACAGTTCCAGTGAGAATGCCCTCTTTCAGTGAGCTACTCTGTAAAGTGAAACTTAGTGATGCTTGCATTGTATTCTTCATTAATCTACATGCTTGCATTGTATTCTTCATTATGCCTTTGTAAGTAAAATCCTTTCAAAAGGGGACACGATAAATGTCACAAGTGAGGCTTTAAGCAGTTTGTGAGTCACACTTCAATTATTATCAGTAATATGTGCTGAGGCGCTATCTCCGAACAGCTAGAAAATGTGGTAGAGATGCATAGAGGGTTTTATAATGCAGGTTTTTTTAGTCTTTCTAAGATTTACAAATATCTATATAAAGTCTTACACACAAAAGCATTTGACCAAAGAGTACTGCACTGAGGAAAAATCATAAAAGGTTACTGAGGTGCCATGGGAGAGAGATGGACATGCTGTGCATGAAAATCACAACTGGTGCAAGAAGTGTCAGTGGGCTGGGAACATGCGTGGAGTTGCATGGGACCTTGCATGACAGATGCCACATGTGGCATCTGTCCCCCATGCTCACTGAGGGCTGCCTGTAGAATGAAGGTTACTTTGGTGAAATAGATACTAAAGCTGGCTGGATATTTCTGACTTAAATGACTTAGCAGTAATGGAGTAGAATTCCATTTTATGTTAGTAGACAACCGTTTCTACTGAGCTGGTGAATCTACACAACATGGGCTCCACTCAGATGGAGTTGCTGTTCCCAATATGCAAAGTTACAAGCAGCTGGCCAAGACTGTGTAAGTGTTAAATTAAAACAGTGAGGACAGTGCTGTGATAATGATGATGAATAAGGGGAATAGGACCTGTGGAGGTATTCTGAGTGGCTGGACCAGTGTTGGTTGAAAAGAACATTTCAGCCCATTTGCTTCAAAAAGATTTGAGATGTGTGAGCTGGGATGGAGACAAAATTTATTTTTTCCGTAGGAGGTAGAAAAGAAGGATTTTTAAATTTAAGACATTGGGTTAAACTTTTTCAGTATGATAACAGTGTTTCAGATAACACACAGCTACTGAAATCCAGGAAGGGACTCATGGATGTGCATGTTTATGTCCTGTTTTATATACATGTAAGATTATGCACCTGCTTGAATACTTGCTGATTGGGGATTAGGAGAATATTGGAATGAATTTCAGAAGATCAAGCATAGGAATATAAGAGGAGAAATGTAAAGACAGGATTTAGCAATGGCCTGATTTTTTTTTTTTTTAATTGAGCAACAGTATATTTACCTTAAAGCCATAGCAGTGTCTTTTTTTTTTTTTTTATGAAGTTAGCTTGTTAAGAGTTAACTAGAGACATATGAAACAATCCAAGGTTGGGAACAAAATGCAAAATAGAGTATGCAACAGCAATGGGTTAATCGGATGATTGAGTTGTCTGGAAAAGATGTGAAGGTTAATATATTAAAAAAAAACATATCATGCCTGATCCAAGCTTAGATACAAGGACAGGGCTTTAGAGGGGTGGAACACATGAAGTCTGTTCGAATCACAAAGTTCTCATGCTAATAGAGTGTAGAGCATTGGCCAGATGAGAAAGTGAAGGATGAATCCAAGGATGCAGCCAAGGATGAATCCTCAGTTAGGAAACATCTGTTATAAAGAAAGATCAGGGGTGTTGAACTCGCCTTGGATGGGAGACTTGTTCAAAGGTGACTTAGTAAAAGTACTTGAAATGGTAAAGGGCCTTTTATGAAATGGAGTAGCATTAGCTGTGGCTGCTATTTGGGAAAATTAATATCCAAAGTCAAACAGCTAGAAAATTACTCCTGAGTATGAAACAAAGAATGATTTATTTTCAGTGAACTGCAAGAAATGTTTCCTGTGGAGTGGATTATTGGACTGGCAAGCAAAAGAAAAGAGTGCAAGTGAGTTTTGGACCACTGGACCTAAACCTAGATTCACCAGCCTTTGCTTGCAAGTGAATAGGCACACAGAAGAGACCGGGCACAAGTTTTTCTCTGGTGCTGTTTCGCCACTGGCCCTGGCTGCAGGCCGGGTGCTCTTGGGCCGGGGCAGCCAGCTGGCATGTCCTGGGCGGTGGGTGCCCAGCGCTGGGCCACGGGTGCCTGCCCGGAGGCAGGGGAGCAGCACCATCTGCAGCCCAGCACTCGGGCTGCTTGCGCTCTGCGCCCGTCCCTCCGGGAGACCTGTGCCCGGAGGCCACTGTCGCAAGGTTAGCCAGTGATGAGATTCTGCCAGAGCTTGTGTGCTTGTTTATTTTTAACAGAATGGATGCAGTTTGTTATAGGACTCAGTACAAAACAAAGATCATGACCAGGGTGTGTATTTGCAGTTTGCTTTTTCCCCAGAAATAAATTTTGGGTTTAAAGTAAGGAGATCTAAGAACATGAGAGACACGGGGAGGTTGTCAATCTGCATGTAACCGCTTTGGCTCCCTGATCTCTTGGTGAGACATCAGGTTGGCCATGGACGACAGCTCAGCACCTCGCTGCGCCAAGCAGCCAGTTCAGATGGAAATTACCTGAGGTGGAGCGGCCCTGCGGTATATCGAGCAACACTCACACTCGGGGAATCTAGGAAGTCTGTAGAGCAAACTAAGTAGTCCTGAAGATGTTTGAAGAAGTAGCCTTGCTTAGCAGATCAGTCACGTGGGAATATTTTGACAAATCTGGTATTCAGGCAAGTCTGATATTTTGACAGTTACATGCTGCATGGATCTTGTTACAACCCGTTCAGAATTTTAGAGCGTTTCTCATAAAACATGCTGTATGTGTTGGCATAGTAAACTCTTATTTTTGCACTTAAAACTCTCATATAAAAACTTGTATTTTTATTTTTTACTCTTTACTCATGGCATAGGTTTGTATGTTCTCATGCAGTTAGACCTGCCAGTGTGATTCCTCAATTTTCAAAGGTGAAAGGACTAAAACATACAGATTTTCAAAACTTATGGAAAACTGCTTCCTCATGACTAGAGCTTTTAATACAATTTTTCTTTAAAAAAAAAAAAAAAAAAAGCTTAAATACATTTTTAGGAAGCTGAAACATTAGGGAAACTCCTTAAGATGTCAGTCTCATGCAGTGGCCACAGCATTTTTTCAGCGGTCTGAATGCCGATGACTTTTTTTTTTTTTTTGTGGAATAGTGTAATTATAGGAGCTTTTAACTTATCTATTATCTTGGAGAAAAGCGTTTTATTGTAGCTGAAGTGAATGGGAGTCTTAAGGGATCTTTTTTCCATGGCATTGAATCAGATTCTTAAAGAATAGATTTGAAGTTTATTGTGAAACTTGCGGTGGCCTTGTGCCAGCTGTCGTTTGGACTTATCAGTGACCTCAGTGGTAATTAAGGCCTGGCTCTTTTTTCCCCTCCAAACACACCCGTTACAGTTCTAACTTTTGAGCCTTATCCCATTTTCCTTTGGAACAGTGGTAATGCTTTTTGTCTGTGCTGGGCATTTAATTAACTTTTCTTCCAGAAGCGAAGAGAGCAGCATTTGAAAAGACTTTCCCAGGCTATGTGCTCTGAAAAGCCTCTGTTGGATCTGTAGTATTATAATTCTTGATAATGCCTGGCGATGACACTGATTTTATAAAGGCTTGTCAGCTGAACTCCAGTTTTTTAAAATAAATGTGATTGAGATTTGATTCTAACTTATGGCTGTTCTGGAAACTAAGAAAAGGTCTGGTTTGGCATGTTCTTTTAATCAGTTCAGCTTAATTTTAACATAGATAAGGAGAATCCTAATATCTTCAGAAAGGTACTCGATTACAATAGTCTGCTTTCCTTATCCTGTAAAAAATGAGTAAGTTTGTAAACGTGTTGAGCACAAAACTCTGCCTTGTTTCCAAGTCCTGCAGCCTTCCAGGGCCACGGCCGTTGCCTCACCTCCCTCAGGGAGTTCCTGGTGGCCTCCTGTACATGGGAGTTACTTCTAGTTATTCCTGCCAGATCTGATCATATACTCTCTCCTGCCTCTTTTGCCTCTACTCTAGATTCTGCAGCACATGAACATTTGTTTCTGCTCCATCCGACGCTATCGTAGTCGAGAATGTGTCCCTTGCATTTGAGGTGCTAGCCTGGAATATGTTGTACCGTAACCCGAATGTGGTCTTCCTGCGCGTCTGCTGGGTGTGCACCCACTGTATGCACAGAAGGGGCCACAACCCTGTTTTCCTGCCAGATTTACTTCTGAATAAGGAAAAGGGTGTGATTCTTCTGTATTTTCATAGAGGTGTGGCAGTGTTAGAGTGACCTTCCTACGGTACTCCAGCCTCTGCATCTTCTGCCCATCCTTTTCAAAACCAAACTGGTTTTGCTTGCAGAAGCAGAAGGAACAGTCCTTCCCCTTTTATCTGTACAAGCATAAGCAGCTTGTGGTTTTATTGTGTAAAACTATAGATTTTGTTCCAGTATCAGCAAAATCTTGTTGCAATCAGAAAAACTGTAAGAAACGGGCTTGCTATGGAAGATGGCTTGTTCTTTGCTGTGACCTATGGCAAAAATAGAGATCACTATGTGCATATTCAGTGCCCTAAGTATGGAGACCTCGAGCTTTTTGAGATGTGTAAGGGTATTCAGGACAGATGTCTGTAGGGGACTGGCTAGCAGGACTTGGGCAAACCTTAGTCATTCTGGAGAAGCAGGTGGAGGCCAAGTGGCATAACCCCAAACATAAACCAGCCCTATAGGTGTGCACCCAGGCAGCTGAATTGTGGCTTTGTTTTCTGTCGATGGAAATGAGAACCAGGCAGAATGAAGGCAGTGATGACAGATATGCTGCGATGCCAGCCCACAGAGGAAGAAGCCAAGCCCGGTGGGCCAGGGTCTGTAACTGCAGCGGCAGAATGGTATGTGAGGTTAGAACCAATAGCAACTTAATTGTAAGGACAACCACGTGTGTCAGCTGAACAGTCTGATAAAGCTATGGGAGTTGTATGGGGTATTAGATTGCCGGTTATTGGAGGTGGCAGCCATCTTTATGGTCTTCATTTGCTGAGTGCCCAACACGCTGGGGTCTGGGGGCAAGGTTGCAGATCTGTGACTGCTGCAGTTTTAAAAGCTGTTTTTCACTACTGAGAGTGCAGATTCCCCAAGGCACTAGACTGCAAAGCTTAAGCTTACCGAGGAAGTATGATATGAAATACCTCATGCTCATATCAAGGGGGATGGAGTTTTGCTTGCCACAAACATCATAGTGTACGTGCCAGAAGATGAAGATCAGAAGATGAATCACCTCTGAAACAGTGCCTTAAATTCTGCCTGTCTCCTTTTGACTAATGAAACTACTTTCTTCTCTTGTTTAAATTTTGTCAGATGCCCCTCAGCCTCTCCCACGTCTTCCTTAAAGAATCTCTTCTCATGCTCAAATTATCAAATCTGCCACACTCATGTGTGGGTATATTGCAGAAAGTTGCCCGAGGCAGCACGTAGCCTGCTTTGCACGTGGACCTTGTGAAATGTAGGGCTGACAACTGTGTTATTGAAAAGCCGCAGGAACGTTTAATGAAGTGTCATGGGGCTCAGCAGATCCCACAGATCCATCCAGGAACCCCCATTTGCATCTAGTACTTGTGGTACTATGCGTTCTGAAGGAGGCTGAATGCAGTGGCAAAACAGCAGTGAAATAGTAATATTTGTTTCTTGTGCGTTTAAAGATCTAAGAATTCATTATATGTGTTGAGAGAGGAGGCCTGCCCAAGTGGTAGTTGAGAGAGGTGATTTTGCAGGCGTTTCTCAAGTGCAGTGTAGGATCTCTTAAGAAGCACAAGGTGCTCCTTTCAAAAGAAGTGGTCTGCTGCTTTGAATGAACATGCTTGGTGCACATCAGTTGCTCAAATACATCTTTTTAGGTGCACGTCTGCTGCTCAGGATATTGGAATTTCCTTATTATGTTGTCCTGTACCAGCATACCAACATAGTATGTCCTAAATAATTAATCCTCACAGTAATTGTCAGCTAATGGCAGAACTAAGAGACATTTAAGGCGTACTGCTGTTTCTCCTGTCTTGACAGCTTTATGCCACTTTCCTCATACACAGTATGAGTTCATCTCTGAAGCATCTGTGATGTCTTGAAAGATAAGTTGGGGAAGATGGTAGTCTCTGTAATATGTTGGAAACCTTGGAGTATGAGAAACAAACAGAAGGTCAACAAATGTATACTGTGAGAGACAGACCAGCAGGATAAAATGATCTTGCATCTAACGGAAACTAAAAGCAGACGTATTAGAAACAGTAGTATTTTCTCATCTCAGTGTTCAGATATCTGCATGTTGGGCAACTCCCATGAGCGCCCTGTTGAAAAGAGAGCAGGCATTGACTTGGTGCTGCACAGGTAGTTCTTCAGCTGTGCTGGTGCAGTGTCTTTTAGATGTACACCCCTTCCCTCTTTCCTTAGCCGGATGTCCTCCTCTGACTCTGGCCACCAGCCTGTGCTGTGGATCTGCTTTGGCTTGGGATTCTGCACTCCTGAGTGGAGAGTGGCATGTCCTGGCCAGAGGCGCAGGGAGGAGCGGGGAACCCTCTTGCAGGGTTTTACTGTAAAAAACAAAACAAAACATACAAACAAATAAACATTACTTGCTTTTGTTGGAAAGAGTTTAGCACTCAATTTGGCATAGTTCTTTGAACAGAAAAATAAAAATTAACAGTTGCTTTGGGTTAAAAATTAAAGACCATTGTGCTATTCGTCTTTTAAGCATTTGGCATAATCAAATCTCCTGTCAGGGATTTTAATGATATTTTCGTGGCTTCCCTTTTCTTATTTTCACCACAAATACAGTAGGAGTACATCTGTTCTGTGTTTGTTTCTTTGTTCAGCTTAACAGTACTTCAGTATTACCAGATAATTTTTCTCTTGGAAATTTTTTAAATTAATTGCTTACAGCAGTTTCTTTAAAATCATGACTAGAATTAAAATGATATTATATTGTATATGTGTATGAGCATGTAAAGCTATGTATATGTATAAGAGTGCTGGTATGTATATAACTTGACTGTATGTAAAGTCTGTAAAACATTTTGGAAAATATTATCAGTTGTAATTCCTTATGGAACAGTCTTCTAGGTGACTTGTTTTGGCTAGTCTTCAGCACAAGCATAAATATGCTCTGATACTATTTCCAATTAAGAAGATGGTCTTTGTAAAAACAGGTTGCAGGGTAATGTCATGCTTTAAAGTTGAATTAAGAAGACCTGAACTAAAAAGCATTTGTGAAGCTAATCATCAATATGGAGACAGTTATTTATTCAACAGGGTGGATCTAGAAATTCCCTCAAAAGTCAGGTAAACAGAGCTGTTGCATAAAGTCAAAGATCTGGGACGATTCCTACTACCCTTGTCAGACATGCAGAGGTGTTGGCAGTCAGGGGAGTGTCCCATAGGTCTCATATTGGAAGTACAGTTTGTCTCTGCTAGAGGTGGTAACTTTAGAAGACATTTCTGATATCATGGTTTATGCTCTGGAAGCTTAGGAAGTTTCTGCCTCAATAGGAACAGCAGGGAACCGACATCAGACTGTAGCTGGAAAGCCTTCAAGCTCTGCCCTGGCTGGCAATGTCAAAAATCTCTGCTTCT
Organism: Sula dactylatra; assembly: GCA_013389905.1. Classification (NCBI taxonomy): domain Eukaryota; kingdom Metazoa; phylum Chordata; class Aves; order Suliformes; family Sulidae; genus Sula; species Sula dactylatra. The sequence continues at coordinate 42,890 of WEKW01032159.1, read as the reverse complement.
GAGAAGTGAGGGCCTTTGTTTCACATTTAAAGAGGAGCTGGCTGAAATTGTTAAAGAAACTTCAGATAAAGTTATATTTGAGCTAAGTAAGCTAACCTTAAGAAGCAAGAAGTTGGCATGTAGATAGACATCTCCCAGCTTTGTTGTGCCTGTCGGAAAAGTTAGGGCTTTCAGTTGCCTCTCTTCTCATCTGCTCCCTTGCTCATGGTTGGCCTCTCAGGGTCTGCAGGTTATCAACCCTTCTCAATCCTGTTTAGTAGAATGAGGTCAGCTGGCAAAGGCTGACCATCTGTTAGGGGGCACCACGGAGGCGGATCGGCTGGGTTGGTGCCTGTGGGTGGCAGAGTGTTGCTGAGCTGTAGGGAGCAGTAACTTCTGCCCCGGTGCTGCTGGTGGGAAGGGCTGTGTGTGTCCTTGGCTTCACTAGATCAACCTAATGTCATATTACTTTGGTATGTTGTCTAAGGTGGATGTGTGAGCCATTGGGAAAACTCACTAGGTATTGGGATATCTGAGGTGACAAACGTTCTTAATTGGTGGATGTACTTTGATTAATAATAAGTTCAAGGCCAGAAAGTGTGTTAACTTTTGGCCTGATTCCATTGAACTTGCATGCTGAGGATAACGTATACATCAAGACAGGATTCTATTCTTTCTATTTTTTTTACAATTCTTTAGGTCTAGATAGTGTTGCCTGTAGGTGGTCATTATTTAGGTCAAAATAGGTGGATATCTGGTATCATTTAAATTGTCAGATACTGATTTTGCATTGCTATATGCATTCACTACCTGTAACTTCATACTATGAAATAAAATGTGATGGAACTGTGCGAGCGCAGACATAGATGTGAATTTTGCCTGTTATAATTAATTTGAGTTTGTAAATTTGTCATGAAGGTGAATAAATTTGAAAAGCTATGCCGAGGTGTATCTGAGGTATATCTGTATATTGAAAGATAACTGTTAATAAGAGCATGAATGCTCTGGTATAAATGGCGGTCTTATATATTATTTTTGCATTTATCTCTGCAGGTTCGAAAGCACGTGAATGACCTTTATGAAGACCTAAGAGATGGACATAACTTGATCTCACTTTTAGAAGTCCTTTCTGGAGACACCTTGGTAAGGTTTTAGATGAGAATGCAGTGGTTCCAGTTTGTTTTGTATATGTTTACTCTGTTAACTCTTTGAATATTAACTGCTGGAGATTTCTTGGATATTTACCATAATCTGTGACTTTATACCAAAGACACAAGTTGTATTTCTGTTGGTAAAATATTCCACCGTGAATTCTGTGGGGGAATGCAATCAGTTCATTTCTTGTGGTCAGGGAGACTTCCTTTCTTATTAGGGTAATGCGCTATTTTTTCTGTTCTTCCCTTTTCTTTACTATTTTTTTTTTTTTAACAACTATTGGATGCTTAATATCCCTTCACATTAAAGGGAGTAACTTACAAATAGCAAGGATAAAATGTCCCTGAAATTGTCTAACACACTCCTCAGGTGTCATTTCCTTTCTTTGTGAGCATTACTTCCCTTGCTTGGTATTTGTTCTCTTCATTATGTTCTTCTTTTCATGCTCTTCTTTTCATTTGTGGTCTGTCTTGTGTCTTTGCTGTCCTGTCTCCTGTCTGTTATATTCATTAGCCAAGAGAGCGAGATTTTTTGAAGACCTTACGGTTGGTGAGTTCAACAGAAGCATGCGCAAATGAACAGCATGAGGATGTGGAGGATGAGGATAAGGGGGTAGGTGCCGACCCCCATAACTGTACTAATGTAGTGTTTGAAGTGTGGTGTCTGCTAATGTAAATTCTTAGTTTGGTGTGCTGCAGTAGTGTGCTGTAGAAAGGACAAAAGAACTCACGTTGGTAAACCAGGATACATATGTTTGTAATGGAGGTATGGTAACAACAAATTTTTATTCAGCCTTTTTGAGAACAGCTAAAATGCGAAGGGTTAAGATTTCTAGATGCTTTCTTTCATTAAACTGTACAAAACCACCGTGCAAATGTGTACTGAACAACATTATCAAGATGTTATAGAACAATTTTTTTAAAAATAGTGAGTACGGAAATACTGTAAGTCCATTAAACCAAGATTTTTTTACTTGCAATCAGTATTGCCCTCATACAGGTAATTCAGACAAAGGCTTGAAGGCTCTCTGTAGTGAAGTCAATGGCAAGAACTTAATTTGTCTTAATTAGAAGCATCAGTCTAGTGCACCCATGGTGTATGTGACATAACATTGCATAATATTTTGAAATGAGTTAATTTAGATGTGCAGATCTATTTCTTAGAATTTATCAAATATAACAGTTATTTTTTTCAAAGCAGATACACAAAGTAGAAGCTCATGACAGCTTTGTGTAGTGCCTTGAGTACTAAGTATACGGATTGTCTGCAGGGTTTATCTTCTTGGCAACAAATGCTGAATTATCGTTTCACTGGATTTTAACTATCTAGAAGGGATATATTTACTTATCAAGTGTAAAATGCTGAGTGCTTGTTAGGCCAAGTGAGCAGTTTCATGCCTTTGTAGACCTCACATCATTAGCAACGTGCTGTCACAGGGCCCAAGTGCCTTCTTGGCTCCTCGTATGTTGTGCTGCTGTTGTGATTTCAGTGGAATTTGTGTGCTTTTTTTTCTGGGGCATAACATAACTCAGAAAGCTGCATTTTAGCTGTATGTTGAAAAAAAGATTTCCCCTCTGAGATGCCATACCCAAATACATAGTTTGGGGACTATTATACCATCTTTGTTGTGGAAAACCAAGTTCCAGGTCTGCAGTCCTTCGTTCCATCTGGGGAAGCTACTCAGTAGCGAGGGCTGCAGGGCTTGTCCTGGGCAATTGGTATGAAAAACAAGGGGCTAATTTGAAGGTTCTATAATGGAAATTAAAATTAGTTGTGTTTTAGTTTATGCTGCTTATTCAGCTCCATTGTCCCATGTTTCCTTTTGGCAAGCATCTGATACTCCACAGGGGGGAAAAAAAAGGCAACTGAGGAAGGCTTGGGCTTGTATCTGTGTGTTTCGCAGTGACTGTCTGAGGAAATGCTCATATTCATGGCTGACCTCTAGCAATTATAGTCCGTTTCAGTTTATTGCTGTTAAAGTTTGTGAAAAATCTGAAATAAGGAAGAAGAATAGAAGGATTTGGATATTATGATGATGATATAAATTTAACTGCTTTCCCATTGCTGATCTGTGACAGCTAAGTAAAGTATGCTTTTTCTGCGTGATTCTTCTTCGTGGTGATTTTACACTAACTGCATGCAGTTTTGCCATTTTTCCATTAACATACCACTCATGCTTATTTTACAATTTCTTCTTGCTAGTTTTGACTTTGCTTTGAGAAGAGGGACTTGTTAGGTTTTCTCATGTTTTATGATGTTCTATCCAAGTTGAGAGTTTAAACTTACACTCTAGGTCTGTGTATGGTCTATTATTCTGTTTGGAGGAAGATAGTATCTTTATTAGATACTTTAAATAAATTGATTATTGATACCATAATGATTATGCAGTCACACCATAAATAAACAACACTAAATCATAAAGTTGCATACAGAGGTAAGCTTTTCCATCATGGAGTTTACCGGAGCAACCTAAAGGTCCATGACGTTGCTTGTATTTTTCTTTGCGTAATATACTCTAAATCTTATGTAATAATATATTGCAGTTTGTTTCTGTAGGTAGATTCATGTAGGGGCCTTTTTTAGCCCTCTTGGCCTAAATAGTACTTTACAGGGAAACGGCTATCAGCCTGCATGGATCGAAGTTGTAGTTTGGGACCACTGATCTCACTGTGCTAAAAAATTTCAAGTACAGTTTTTTAAAAACAACCTCACTTTTTCCACCAAAGGTATTGGCTTCGTTACAACTGTAGTGTTTCAAATGTTTTACATGGTGTCTTTAAATCGGACAGTTTGTTCTTTTGTCTGATGAGAAAATCTCACAACTCTTGTTTTCCAATTTTAGCCCCGAGAAAAAGGTCGGATGCGTTTTCACAGACTCCAGAACGTCCAAATTGCACTTGACTACTTGAAAAAACGCCAGGTATAGTGAAAACTTTAATAAAAAACATTAATGAAAATTTTATTACCTGTAGCTAAGAAATAAAAAATATGTCCTGCTTGGTCTTCTATGAATGTTGTGTAACAGCTGCTGGTGTAGGCTCGGCTTGATATCATGCATGAGATGGTTAAGAGAGATGTGGCAAAGGTAATGTTACACCATCCTTCTCTGAGCAATATCATCAACACACTCCTTGTGGTATGTGGTGTTAAAGAGGAGAAAATTATGGATAAGATCCTCAGGAGTTGCTTATAGTAGATTTCATGATCTTTCATGCTGCCCAGATACTAGCTGGTATGTGATTTTGTTCATTAGTCTAATTTTTAGTGCAAAATGCAGTTTTGAAGAAGTTAGAACGTTGTGTGGGAGTTCCTTGTTTTGATTATATTTGTTTCGGGAAAACTTTTTCAAGCCTTGATCCTGATGAAACCAAAACTGGTGCCCTAGAAAGGCAGCAGAGTCACCTGGGCTGTGGAACAGTCAGGTTTAATTTCACCTATATCTCCTTTAAGCCAAACACTTGAAACCCACGCTGCTGGGCGGTTTTCCACTGCTGTGAGTTTCTTCCCACTTCTAAATTTCTTTTAAACGCTTATGGGATTCTTGCTTTCTCCCTTTGCAAAACAAGAGTATTAAAAAGTGTCCAAAACATGGATGGAAGGGAAAGACTGTATCTCCATCCATACCATCCAAATGAGTTGACACTGGAAATCTGCTTTCTGATTGGTTCTTTTTTTTTTTTTTTTAAATTTTATTTGCTACTTAAAGGTTTGAAAAAAATATGAGGTAGAAAAAACCAGACATACATAATTTGGTTATAAAAACAGATGTCTTTTCGTATTTTGAGTGAAATTGCAAACTATCTTTCGGGTCACTGAAGTGATGTGTGTGCAGCGAGACCTCAATCCTACTTTGCTGAATTCAAAGTGAAGTTTTCCTGTTAACCTTAGTGAGCCATTGAACAAATATGCTACAAAGCAAATGAATGGCTACTTGAAATGACAGTCACAATGGCATCTTTATGCAGCAAGACCTCCGGACTTGTGCTGTACCATGCCTTATTTATGCACAACAGACTGTGCATATTTAAAACACAGGAGATGTAGGACCAGGTCATCCTCGTGTTTATATGAACATGCACATGTCATTTGGAACCGTAAGTCTCCATCACACAGCCGTCTATTGTGATCTGAGGATTTTTGTGCTCTCTTTAGCCTTGCAGTTTCCTGAAGATGGCTGTACTCTACAAAATCCTTGTAGGGCTTTGGTCTTCTTGGCAAGTTGCCAGCACGACTTGCATTTGTTTAAAGTTTCAGCCCCCTCTTAGGTGTTTCTAAACCATGTTTACGAGGTGACTTGCTCAGGTTGGCTGAATAACTTCCAAATACAGTGTTGTATTGTGACTGTAAGGCAGAGAGATCCTATATATTGATAATTTTGAAGCGTGACTTTAGGGGAAAAAAACAAGGAAAAAAACAAAGATAAGGTGTATTTGACTATCTCGTAGAGTTTTGTCAAACACAGTTTTTATAATGCAGTGGGAGGAAAACATTTTGATTTGGTTTTAATTTCTTCTTTGAACTGTGGAATACATTCTCTTTCTTCCAGAGAGAGTGTTTTTTGGTTTGGTGGNCCCCCCCCGCAATAGTTAAGACTATGTCTGGAGATCAAGAGAAGGACATGCCTTTGCTTGTTTGGTTGATAGGGTATATGTTAAAAAGCATGTGCATGCAACTTTATTAACATAAGCATAAAATGTCTTTTAGCTGACTCATCTTTAATTGCTAGGCTATATGGATACCTAATACATATAGAGAAATTAAATGTAAAAATATGACAAAGAAAATAGAATTATTGAACTCACTCTGGATGTGAGTTCATTGGTCTGGCAAAATGTCAGCCTTTTTTTTAATCCTATTAACCATTTCATGTTTATAGCACTGTGAATGAATATAGCAGCAGAAGCGATAATAATTGTCATTATCAAACCACTGGTTATTTAAAAGTGATACTAAAATTCTGGTTTTATCAAGCCAGACCGTTGTGTTTTAGCAGGCCAGTTCTCCTGCTGCTGAATTCTTGCTTTGGTGCAGGAAAGTGTGGGGAGGAAGAAAGGTAGTGATAGCTTCCCAGGTCTCAGCACTGCCCTGAGACTGATACACCAGTTAAGATCATCATATTCTTGTTTAGCACTTCCCTCTCTGACAAGGACTGAGGTCATGGCTATTTGGAACAGGGAGCAGATCTGACGGCGTAGTGACAGCTGAGGAATCTTCTCAGCTTGACAGGGGGGCAACTTTTGGTGGGCTGCTTACAGCCAGAATGCAATTCCTTTCTGCTTTTGAGAATTAAAAAACACAACAGAGTAGGCTCAGAAAGTGAGTAATGCATCCTTTATAGTCGTGCCGCTGAAATGCAGTATGTATTTGTGGCATATTTATTTCAATTTTGTCTGTATTTTCTTTCCATGATGGCAGGTGAAACTGGTTAACATTAGAAATGATGACATAACAGATGGGAATCCCAAATTGACTTTGGGGTTGATATGGACCATAATTTTGCACTTTCAGGTAAGTCTGCTTTTGCTTGGCAGTGTTTTTTTTCAGATTATTGTATACAGTTACAATGACTGCATCAATTTAGACAGAACTCCATATAGACTGTGCAAAAATATAGATTATCTCTTCTTTAATGAGTATTTGAAGCTTTTGATGTATCTTATTTTGTGATGTAAATGAATCTGAAGGTGTTGTTCGTTTGCTAATTTCCTGTCTGTGAAGTGAGAGAAGAATAGCTTAGGTTTTGAATATCATTAAAGACAATAGCTGAGGTATTCTTTCCAAGGTTTGACAAACTGGTCTTGTTTTATTCTGCAAACTACTTTCGTTGAGTATTAAAATATATTAAGAAGTTTTAAATATTTTTTCATTCTGGATCTGAATTTCTATGCTGATACGAGTATGTTAGCAAGCATCACTCTCAGCCTTTTCTAGTAGTTTGTAACACTTCAGGAGTTGTTTTTAGCCCCAGCAATGGTAACATGGGTCACGCTAGGTGGCACTCTGGTTGTTGTACACTGGTTGGATTGTGTACAGTATAATGCAGCCTTACAGTGTGTGGTGTTAAATTGCTCCTCAAAATGAGGCTTTCACAATGGCTGTGGCTGTAGATGATGTAATTCAGATGACAGATAATTCCCAATTAGTGACTGCGGCATTGTTAGTGATAAAATCCCTGCTGTGCAGGCATTTTAAATGATCAGAAAATTACATGATCGTACAGAAAAAGTGTGGTTCACTTATGAATATCCTGCACTGGATTTATGACTGAAAAAGAATTCTTAAAAACAAAAAACCCAAACCACAAACAGAAAGGCTGGTAGGATCTAATTTGCCTTTCTGCAAATCCTAATGAGGAGCAGAAGACAGGAATAGGGCCAGTGTGGCCCTGGTCTAAATAGAGTGTATGGCTTAGCCCAGGTCAGTGCACAGGGTAAAAGAGGAACCACTATCTGCTTACCACCAGCGAGGACTTGAAGTTCTCTCAACTCCCCATCGTGCCAGTCTTTGCTGCCACATGGTTATGTAGAGAAAGAAAGCTGTGCTTAAATATATTTAAGCACGACCCACAGAATTAGGCAGTGATTGAATGTTGCTGTGTTTTAAGAAATAAAGATTATTAAAAACTTATTAATGGAAGCTGTTACTGGAATTTAAACCTTTACTTGATGTATATTTTATCTTTCTGAACCTGCTGCAGGATTGAATTGTTAGTTTTTCTCACTAGCTGAAGCACAGGACATCAGGTACAATTTTGGGTGCTTATAAAAAGTGATGGAAGTTAGTGTTACAAGTTATAGCTTTATAAAATGATGAGAAGGAAAACCATTTATATAAAAGGAACTAATTTAGGTGAGCTGGCATGACAAGGATTTTCTCCTGTAAGGTAGCCAGCTCCATATGAAATAAGTAGAAGCATTTCAGCTGTAGCTGAAACACACTTACTTCACTCTGTCCTGACCCCTAATAACTACCAACTAAATGTCTGCCGATACAGTTCGGATCTTGCAGATCTGTCAGAATAGAATATTATATTCCAGTAGGAAGGCACCTACAATGATGATCTAGTCCAACTGCTTGACCACTTCAGGGCTGACCGAAAGTTAAAGCATGTTATCAGGGGCATTTTCCAAATGCCTCTTAAACACTGACAGGCTCGGGGCATCGACCACCTCTCTAGGAAGCCTGTTCCAGTGTCTGACCACCCTCTCGGTAAAGAAGTGCCTCCTGATGTCCAGCCTAAACCTCCCCTGGCACAGCTTTGAACCATTCCCACGTGTCCTGTTACTGGGTACCAGGGAGAAGAGCTCAGCACCTCCCTCTCCACTTCCCCTCCTCAGGAAGCTGTAGAGAGCAATGACGTCACTTCTCAGCCTCCTTTTTTCCAAACTAGACAAACCCAGAGTCCTCAGCTGCTCCTCACAGGACATTCCTTCCAGCCCTTTCTCCAGCTCTGTTACCCTCCTCTGGATGCATTCAAGGATCTTCACATCCTTCTTAAAATGTGGGCCCAGAACTGCACACAGTACTCCAGGTGAGGCTGCCCCAACCCTGAATACAGCGGGATAATCACCTCTCTTGACCGGCTGGTTACGCTGTGTTTGATGCACCTCAGGATGCGGTTTGCCCTCTTGATGATCTTTTATTTTTTTCAAAAGAGTATCTTAAATCAGTGTTAAAATAATTTTAAGAATGAGTAGTGGTTCTTGGGCTAAATATTAAGCCTCATTAGTAAATAAGAAATAACTGAAGAACAGGATTTTTTAAAAAATATTTTCTGTGTTTCTGCTATTAATGGCTACAGTACCTGCACTGAATGCAGAAGGGATTTGTAAGGTGATGTAAGAGGCACCCTCTGTGCTAGCCTGGCATTTGCCTGTATGCCACTTTTTTTGAAGTACATGGCAATTTGGTGTCATTGACACCCATATATGGCCGATTTGGGTTCAGAATGTATAAGGAAGTTCAGAAGAATGTATGGACTTGCACCTCATCTTTTTTAGTCTTTACTTGGATTTTGAATGAGGAAAAAATCTGAACAGAAGAGTCTAACAGAGTCTTCACAAAGGGACGAAGCTTCATGATAATAACTGTGTTTATGCATGGAGTAATCCTATCGATGTTGGGAAAGCTGTGATGAGATTCAGTTTGAAGTTAAGACACGTAAATCCAGGTGCTTATGGGGAGCTGTGTTCATATGCATTAAGTGTCTAAATTGTCCCTATAATCTGATAATCTGAGCGATAGAGGTTTAGCCTGTACAGCTAGTATAGCCTAGAAAGTGAGTCAACTAACCAGCTACTAGAAGCTCACTCCATGTGACTAAACATAAACATCTGTGTTGTTGGAGATTGATGGCACACCCACGTGAGTACGAGAAACGTGGTGTAGGTCTTATGGGAAACCCATTATCATCTGGGAAGAGACAGATCAGGCAGGATAAACTGCATCTTAAAGGGTGGTAAACATGTTTAGTGACAGATCTCAGGCCTGGAGGCCTAGGCAATACAGTGGGTGAGGTTGGTGGAGCAATTCAGATCACTTGTAGCTATTCAGTTGTCCAGCATAGGTGCTTAGTGTGATCTGACATGACACAGCACGTCCAGTAGTATATGCAGTGGGAAGCAAATTTCCTTAGGTCCTGTGGTGTGTCTGTTATCCCCATGTAGATATCTCAGATAGTTCTAAGTGTCTCAAATGTTCTAGATGGTCAATTGACTTTCTTCTTATGTCTCTACTTCAGGGTGTGAAACACTGCTGTTCAAGATCTGTTAATTGTACTAACTAGATCTCCAGGGCTTTTGATTCAGTTTCCTAAAGACAGGTGGCATTTGAGTGACATCTGCAGTGTGCTAGAACATCCAGGACATGCATGTGGAGTTCTCTGATGAGACACCAGATCTATGAGAGACCACGCTCTTCTAGACCTGCAGCTGGAGGCCAGTTGGGATATAGCAGGGTATCTCAAAGAGCTCTAGAAACCCATGTTTAGGAAACTAAATCCTGCCTCCACTGGGTAAAATGGTCTCTTCAAGACCTAGCCAGCATGTAAACACGTATATGTAGACACCTACATTGGAGTGTCTTAATCTGAACTACCCCTTAAATTTTCCCAGCATTTGCAGAAGCAGTTAATTTCTCAGTGAGTCTAAGGAGCTGTTTGCCATGTGATGTTACTGCCTCTGCTCCATCATTTATGTATATTCTAATAACACTGCAACCTGGGAGGTAGTCAAGATGCCAGGGATTTCTTTTTTGGCTGTTGTTTGTGGCTTCTTGTTTCTCTGAGTCATGGCACTTACCTGGAGTATAATATTTCCTCAAACCAGAAAATCCTTCTGATTATTGGAATGAATTTAGGAATGATTTAGGGGAAAGACCTGATGAACAAAAATAAAAGATGATATGCATTTGAGGATTACATTTCTTGTGCATCTGAATTATGTTTAGAGATGATTATGGCTTTGTGACTTGGTACCCATAATTAGATAAATATAAATGTTGTTTTGAGTAATAACATTGACTTTTGCAGCTGCATAAGTCCAGAAGTTGTACATTCTTCTGTGTCCCAAGTAATTACATATAAAAGAGAGAAAAGATGGAATGGGAAATCCGGTGGTTTATTGAGTTGAGTATGTTAGAAAATAATTTGTCCTGTGGGTATTGAAAATCCTTCAGACATATATGTTATGAGGATTTAGGCAAGCTTTCAATGTATGCATTTCACATGCTTTTAATAATATGTGGCTTTTTAAAAATTCAGTTTCATAATGCAATAAATACTGTAAGTTATTTTCCTGGCACCTGTAGAACATGCTAAATCAGATTACAGTATTTTGTATAATTATGGGCTGTATCTATAAATATCCAGATTAATACTTGAATGGACTCCTTCAACACCCAGTACAATTTTACTCATGACATTGGAGATGAGCAACTATAAATGAAAGCAGAATTTGGTCTCAGTAAGTAATCACAATTTTAGTAAGATAATTTGTGTGAAAATTGGTGATCATTTCTTCTCAAACCACTGCAAACATTCTTTAATTCAGCAGATGTTGAATATTTCGAATAATTTTCAGTTGATTGAAAAAAAACATGCCAAAACAAAGCAAAACCTGAAACCTTAAACTTTCAGGCATCCAGAATTTGGCCTTTGTGAACTCAGACCTTAAAAAAATTTTGGAGCATGACTCAATAGACTTTTTCTATTTCTGTTTCATCATCATTTTGCAGCTCAGGAATTGCTGTGAAACACTTTTCCTTTCACCCTCCCCAGCTCCCTGCTGTCAGGCCTCTTTGCAGGATGCTGCTTTTCAAGGCTCAAGTTGGTAACATTTTTGTCCAGATGTTCCAGTACTGTCCAGCCCCCTCTGGCCAGGCGGGTGCTTTCTGTCAGGCTTCCTTGGGGCATGTGTCGCCTCTTCGCATTTCTGTTGTCAGCCAGCAAATTTTTTTTTATTTTTTTTTTTGCTGCTGACTCCCCATAAGCCTTCAAGCAAAACTGATTCTTTATCAGTCTGGCCTGAAGCAGTCTATAGACTGTTAATTTGGTCCAGCAGATGAGCAATTAAACTGTTACACGTGTTGGGCAAAAAAGGTAAGAAGGGTGGATTTGTTTGTAGATGGCTTGGCTGAGATAAATGACAGTTACCCAGCTGTTTCTCAAGTTCTTGATACCCCTTACTGCAGTTGGGTTTTCAGAGCCTGCAATGCAGGTAGTAATTTTGAAGCACTCTTGTGTTGGTCATGAAGGCTGTGGCCTTCATACAAGGTGGCCAGAGGAGGAGACATCTCAGCTGTGATGGCCCATTCCAGTAAATGACATGCAGAAGGCAGAGAGATAATGGGATATTCCAGGACTTGTGCACCTTCCTCTGCTTCAGCCGCTCTACTGTTAAAACCGTGATGGGTCACCGTATGAGACATGCTGCCTGTTTTCCTCCTCTCTTTTCTGAGGTGGCAGTATGGAGTTGAGGGAGCTGGGTCCGGCCTTCGCTCACCATTTTCCTGGCACCTATTTCTGTTGGGAGCAGCTGGCTGGCGGCAGCTGCCTTGGAAGCTTGCCTCTGGGTCTTGCCTGAGCCATGGGTCTTGGAGCCCAAAGGACTGAAGTTTAATCTACTTCTACTTCAAAATAGCTACAACAGTTAAAGGGCTGGTCTTCTCAAAGATGTAAAGATGGCGCTATGGGGCCAGTTGTCTAATCTCTGACTCTAAGTGGTCATAGGGTAAACTAGCCATTGCAGCAGACCTGTCTTTCCGCATATGATGGGGTATGCTCTTCCTGTATTTTATTCCTCAGCTGAGCTCCTAGTTATCTCTTCCTGAATTCTTTAGCAATTAAAAAAAAAATTGCTAACTCTCTGATAAGAAAATGAGTGTGGAGTTCTTGGAACTTCTGGGACTCATCTGAATCACAGCAAGGACAGGAAGCATTAAGGCTTATTGCAGAGTCATAGTTAGACTCCCTGTCTACAAATAGTTGGATATCTGTAGGAGGGTAAGATTTATGAGCCGTTAGCTCATCCATTTGATTCTCTTCCTCTTTAATCCCATAAAACCATCAACAAGGAACAAGTTCCTCTTTTTGTAAACCATCTCACTGGATATAAAACCTCTCCTGTTCAGGGTCGTGACTTTTGGTACCTCAGTGGTACCTGAAAGCTGAACAGCTCTTTCAGATTTTGAGCAGTGGTTGCCAGGACAGCTCAAAGAGCTCCAAATATAACCTTTGTTATTTTGTGTGCTGGCAAGCCTTTGTTTTTTACCTTGCTCTCTATCTTGTGCTGCTTTAATTTTCACTTTCTCTTTGGCTTATATTTATCTCCCTGTGATTCTGCATGTGACCTTTGGGCTGTGCAACAAAATGCTTGCTGATTATCTGGTATGCTGGTTTAGTACCATGAAATGACATGGCCCATTTGTGCTAAATGCTCCATTGCTTTTGCTGTGTTGCATACACAACAAAAAAAAAAAAGAGGGGGAAGGGATCCTAGATCCAAAACTACTTGTAATGCATTCCTAGTAGGCTTTTTATCATGTTATTCTAGGATAAAAGATATCAGGCGCAGTTTGATTGGCAAAGTGGAATAATCTTTCCTTTACTACATTTGCTAACTATATGAAACCAATGATAAAGCATAAATTAGCAGTGTACAAAGGGTGAATGGTCTTGGCATTTTACAGACTAACAAATATGCAGATATTCAACAAAGTTGCCACTTTAGTGTGTAATACACCTGTTCCATATAAAGACCATAATGCATTTCACAGTCACGGATGTGCTTGACAAGTTACAGAAATCTATGGTTAAATGCAAACTCATACAAATCTGCATGAGCTATTTCACGTCTCGATGTTAATCTTTTGTTTGCCGTGTCTTATTATTAACCTCTTGTTTGTGATTAGGCAGCCTCTAAGACAGATCAAACTTTAGACAAGTTTTGTCTAATCCTTTATTCATATTATGCTTCTTAAGGGTTTATGTGCCAGAAAAAGTATTTTGCTAATCTCTCCTTAAAACTTTCCAGCACTGGTGGGTATAAATTTGTATCTTCGGGTTTTTTGTTAAACAAACAAACAAAAACACCAAAAAAACCAAACACAAAACACATCCCCCACATCCCCCCCCTGCAACAAAACATGGCAATACATTATAGCGTTTTTAACAGCTTCTGTCATCTGGATATTTGACTTTAGCCAGGACTAAGCTTCCATTTGGGTCTAGTTAGGTGTCTGAGACAAAGCCCCTGGTGTGGTCAGGTCTTCGCAATACTGTGGTGGTTCACGTAGGCTTCAGTGGTAGTCTCTTTTGATGCTTTAGAAAATTGTATTTCTTTGCTCTAGTGGACAGGTCAGTTCTTTCGTCCTTGATCTTTTCTTTGGTTCAAGAGCCTAAGTGACTTATAAAGTTAAGTGACTCTAAAGTTACTTTTTGGTTCATGGAAAAAACAAGGAACAGCAGAAAGAATTGTTAATAGAGAGGTGATATCCTTCTCACTCAGGAATAGCTGGTAAGTATTGCTAAATTGGTTATTAAGTATCAAAAACACATATTTCTTACCTATTTCTAGGAAGATAGAAAGGCCCAAATACTACTAATAATCTGTAGAGGTATATGTAAAATGCATTTGTTCCTAGCTAATATTTAGAAATGGTTAAATTCTGGGAATAGTTGCAGATATACCCTGCGCATTTGACTAAATTGACCTGCAGCAGTAAGCCAGGATTGTTGGGAGCACTGAGCTTGTAACCAGTGTTTCAGAACTGCTTCTTGTATTTTTGCTGCCTCAGTTTTTTAATTCTACTTCAGAAACACCTGATTTTCTGAAAACATGAATCACCTACTCTTAAGAAAAAAAAAAACAAACAACAAATCCAGATTTAAGGTTTATATGAAAGAGGATGTGCAAAATCAGAGATTTTTCTAAATTACTGATTACATTACAAAACACAGATTGTCAGCTGTAAAATAACAATGTGTGTTTCTTCTGACCTACCTTGAAGTAGATTTGATTTGACATTTTTATGATGGTCAGAGCAACACCAGTTCTAACAGGAGTTTTGAAATAACAGAGAATGCTTTAGGGATGTTTTCTCTTTGGAAGAACATGGTATTTTGTTGATTGTTAAATATGTAAACAGTTTAAAAATAGTATATACTAAATCACACTCCATTAAAACTCAGATAGTGTAATATAATTATTGTTTAGAAACCTCAGTGCCCATGTGTCTTAATTTAAACATGCACTTGCATTGGAAAATTTAAATTTGCAGTATTTTTAAGTAAATTCTTAACACCTGCAAAATTTGTGGGTGAAGAACAACATTGGCAGTGTACTTGTGTTAGTCTATATTTATGTTAATATGTTCTTGATTAGACAGTTAATATAGCATGAGAACTTGCAATTTTTCATTCTAATGCTGGACACTTGTCTTTAACGTTTTACATATTTTCTGCTTTATCAGGATAGTCATAATAAGTCTTTTTTTATGAGTACATAATGTAATATTTCAATAGTATTATACTATATTTTACCATATATCATTATTATTAGACATGTTATTATTAAAACAGAAGCTATATCTGTGTGAAATTAAATCAATCTCGGTCCATTGCACTGCAAAGTCCCGAATCTTCTTTAGCGAAGAGAGAGGAGAAAGAGAGGTGTATTTTCAAGCGTAAAAGCCATTAGTTTGTACAAACACAGTGATGTCATTTACAAAGACTGTATTTATATAATGTGCTTTTGTGTTAATTAAGGCGGGGGGCAAGTCAGCACCCAACTCAGTCCCGTGTGGATGTGTGTTTTAAATCAGTGAGTCCTCTGGGCCTTGACTGAAAGTAGCTTTTCTAAACTGACTAGAATACAGCTTTTTGCTGTGAGTAAAGGGAGCAAATGTCACAACCGCACCTGTATGTTAAGCCTACTACAAATGCAAATACTAACTGAGGCCATGAAAGAGAGTGTGGCCATGGCATAAACATCTACTTTGAAAAGAAACATGATGGCATTGTGCCTGTATGTAGTTGCCTGTCTGTCGGTGGTGTGGGGTATTCTGTAACAGCCTTCTAGTCCCTTAGCATTACCATATAAAATTTTCTAAGTATTACTGTCAAATTTTACCCCACTGCCCCGAGAGTGCTCAGCAATGAGCATCCGTATTCTTGGAAATTCTTTGGAGGCTGATTGTACTTCTTTGCTGTATTATTCATTCTAGTTCCCATCAGTAAAATGTCGTAGAATAACTTCAGTGGAACCTGGCCCCTGGGGATGAAGTCTCTGGGTATCATTATTGCAATTCCTTTTCAATTAAAGAAGGGAGACTCAATGGGAGCACCTGATAATGCTTGGCAAGTCACTCGGTAGTTCTTCTCAGCATGAGAAACCATACACATCTACCCCTGCTGATGCGTGTTGGTTTTAGTAGGTTTTGTATATTGGTAACAAAAATGAAGCTGAAGCTTCAAAACACAGATATTTTTCAAACCAAGTATGTCAGTTGCGTAGACTTGCTTGCATTTTAATAGTTTACATTTCTACCTAGTTTTCATGCTTCTTGCCTGTTGTGTTCAGAACTACACAGAGCTGCCTACAGAGCAGGTGCATGGGAGGAGGATAAAGCTCCATTCTAATAAACAGTAACTTTGTGGACAGTTTTTTAGACAGACTGGCTCTTATGATTTGTTTCACCTTTATCTGCCAGAAGGTTTAAATCTGCTGCAAAGTTCCAGCCCCCACTACACTGTGCCACTGCCCTGAGCAAGCTGTTATACTTGTATGAGAGTAGTGAAGCAGCAGGTTATTTATAGCTGACGAATCAGTGAAAAATCACATCAGCTGCTCTGAAAACTCCACATACAAATAAAAATTTGACCCTCAACAAGTTGTCAGAGCAATCTCTGATCCTTCTCTTTAATCTTCCCTTCTGTGGATCACTGGATACGTAAGAAAAACATATGAAGCGCAAACCAAATCTGCTAACTACATCCCTGCTATTTGCTGCACTGCTTGCTTTTGGATTTGGAGTGCAGCTAATAGTTTCAAAGGTTGCTGCATATTTTTCTACTTTATCTTGCTCGAGTTACTAAATGAAACGGGAAGTTAAAAGTGCATGCGAGAATTTTCTGTTGCTCATAAATGCTATGTCATCTCTGTGAAAGGCCATCAGCATTACAGCCCAGCGCTGAAGCAGTGATGTTTATTTAAGAGGATTGGTGGCCAGAAATAAGCCACAGTGTCTAATCAGACACAGGCCCTGCCTGGGCACCGCGCCACAACGTTTATTGCGTGTGCGTTTCTCATAAGCAAAATGGCTACGTACTGAGGAGGATGGATGTGAAGAAGTCTGGAAGAAATTACGGTGCAAACGGCGGTTCTTAACTTTCTGAGGAGGATTTAAGTGTATGTAAATACACTGGAATAAATGAGGCTGTGCGACTGTGAGTTACCGAGAGCCAAATGGGGAATGTCTGTGGATGTGTGAGGGCTGAAAAGGAAGAACAGTGTTTAGATCCTGCCAAAGCTCCCTTAAGTCCAGCTAAACATTCTCCTGGAAGAAAGTATTTCAGAAGAAAAAGGAGAAAGAAATCAACCGACGAGGGACCAGATTCAGTACAGGTTAAAGAAAATGGAGAAAAAAGCCGTTATGAAGTGGGGATTTCGGAAAACACCGAGAACTGTCCCAAGGGTGTGGGATTGACAGATTCCTTCCCCTGGAGAGTGACAGTGTCTGGTAATGCTCTGCCTGTGAGTACAGACCGTTCGGCTGATCTTGTTAAAGCAAAAGTTTTACTGAGTGAAACAAAGAGTGATTCTCTTTTTGGGGACAGTGTTCATGGTGATAATCAGACGCTCACCAAGTCTGACAAAAAAGTGACATGGTTAAAGGAACAAGACAAGAGGAGTTCAGGGAAACGCTGTTCATGGAAGAGGAAATACTCAGAGGATAGCAACAGGAGAGAACTAGCATTCCTGAAGAAATCTAATGGTCTTTGTTATGGAAAAGCACCCAGCTTGGATTCTGCTATCCACATTTTAGGCAGACAACATGAAGAAACCGGGTTAAACAGAACTTCCTGCAGAATTGTTGAAGATGTCCCAGAAAGCAATAAATCTGAAAAGTTGCATCACTTTCTTTCTAAAAGCAAAAATGATCCGCTGCTTGAACAAAAGAGATCTTATTCTTCTGATGCTGTGCTTTCCCAATTGCCAAAAGAAAAGGCATTATTTAGCATTCCACCGAACAGGAGCAAGGTAAATATTTTTTGGCACAGTACATTATCTTTGAAAGTTAGCTCAGAATAAGTATTGGAACAGTATTTTTACTGTTACAAAAATATCTTCAGTTTGCTGTATATAAGCCTTCTATATATGCTATGATACTACAGGTAGTGGTAAGACAGAGCATATTACTTGATCTTTTTCACATGTTAAGTAGTACTTCTATACTTCAGGAGTGTTGATGTATCCTTGTGCTGTTTTGTTATCTGTAGTTTGATTTGTTTCCTAATTTAGGAAGAAGATTTTAATGTTAAAATGGTTCTAGAAGGTGGAATGAATTTTAGAGAGTTGTTTAAGTTCACATTCAATATCTGCAGTAAATTTTCTTATCAACTCTTGACGGTCTTATAATTCCTTTGGGTTTAGTATCAAGGAAAGGAATATTTCTAATTCTTTCCAGTTATGGCTGATAGGAGTTGAAGAATGACAGAAATATGTAGACAGCTTGAAATAGAAGAATTGACCATAAATCATGTTAATAATGCTCTACACTTCTTTTAAAAGGTCTTTCCTCCCAAACTGTCTATATGACCTACTAATATTAGTTATTGAAATTCCATCTTCCTCTGAGGGTAGGATTATTTTCCTTTTACAATAAAAGAAACCAAAGCACGAGCTTAGTTGCAGAGTATCTGAAGGAAAGCAAGTTTTTGTTTGTTGGTGTTCATGCTCAGCAGTTCAATCCATATTACCAGTTCTGCCCCTTCTGCCCCATTTATCTTCAGCATAACTGAAATCTGTAGATGTGGGTCAAATGCCAATACCAGGATCTGGTCCAAAACTGATCTGCCTTGCTCAACAGGGACATCTGAGCTTTGAGTTGAGTTAACAGGGGAAATGGACACATGCAAAAGGTACTCTTTCCAGCAAAGAGTAACTGCACTTCTGTTTATATAGTTTACTTTTGTAACGGGAATCAAATTCTACTTTTTCCGAGCTTAGTTTTGAAGTACAGATAACACACCTAATTACAACACACAGTACATACTAGTACAAATAGCCTCCTAATACACACAGAGATCTTTGCCCTCTTAATCTTAGCTGGAATTCAGGAACAGCTTAGGGATGTTCTTTGATTTGAACAAAACATCATTACTGAGTAAAAGAGTATGAGGCCCTGTCCGTTCAGCCAAGCATGGCCACTTTTTCCTGTATAATCTGAGTAATACAGCTTCTAATATTGCTGCAGTTATTACTCCAACCAGGCATATACCCCTTGTTACCACAGGGGGGAAGGGGGAAAAAATGAGGGTTCTGCTGAGCTCCTGCATCAATACTGAGGCTTCTGCTGGTGATATTGATAAAACTCTGCATAATTATATGAATATGAAATCTATTGACAGATCAGGGGAAGTGCCCGAGTTGCTGAAATGCCTGGGTTTCAGTTCAGTTTCCTTTCTCCACCCAAGATTCTGAGTGTAAGTAATTGTAAGAGCGCCTAGCTTTGACCTGAAAACAAATCCGGGAAGAAGACTAGATTTCAGACTCAAAGTCATGACCACTTTCCTTTTGATTGCGTTTGAGAACTAAACAAGTGTTTGAATGGTTTGTATTTCAGTGTAATATAGTAAAGCTGTTATTTATACAACTCCACAAAGTTCCTGTTACCAGCTTGAACTAATACACAAGGTTTGCAGTTGTCAGTCTCAGTTTTTACCATTTTCTTTGCCGTAGTTACAGAGAATTGGTAGTCTCCATTCACCCTGTCAGCTTATCCACACTGTGATGTACTCTAAGCTCATACAGTGCCTCAGATGTGGCTGATATTTGAAAGCGTGTTGGCTTTTCATACTGAGGCACAGACACCAGAGGAAACTCATTGGTAGAGATGGTAGAGATGGCTAATTTGCGCCATAACTGCCATATGGCAGTTTACTCTCTGAAACAGCATAGTCCCTGCTACTGGAATACATTCTGAGTTTCTTTCTGTGGCACGTCTTCCTATACATGTAAAACAATTATGATTTTGTGTTCAAATATGTGGTACCTCATTATCTGTTTTCCTATTTGCAAAATTCAGGTAAGTGGGGTGTTCTGCAGCTTTGTTCCTGACTGCTCGCTAATAGCTTTGAGATGAAAGGGGTTTTTTTACTCTCTGCTGGAGCCTAATTCCTACAGCCCTTCTTCCTAATACAGGAAGATGACTTCCTTGAGCAAGATATGCTCTGACCGTTCTAACTCAGGGCTGTCCTAGAGCAGATGGCAGTTTGCGTTAAGGTCAAGAAGTTGTGAATCAAGACTGAAAGAGGCTTCCTGTCGCAGACCCCTTCTCAGTGATGGTTTAGCACAATGCATGTAGAGCAGAAAGTCAAGGCTGTAGTTTTGGCTTCCCTACAGGGGATACTGCCGCTGTGATATTTGGTGTCTCCTGTGTTGAAAGAAGCCATGGTTTTCATTCAGTGTCAGCAAAAGATAGATACCAGCTGGTGTTACCACAGGTGTTTGGTGGTTGTCAGCTTGGTTAAAACCAATGACTTACGTGTATCATGTTATCAATAGTTATCAATAATCTTCCAATCTAATTTGTGGTAGTTTCAGTTCTGGTTTATGGATGTAAATGTTTTCTAGGAAAGTCTAATGCATAATCAGAATCACTCATCTGCTTCCAGTACTCAGCTGTTGTCTTGTCTGCAAGTTCCTCAGCTGTTTTTTTGCCGTACGTCTACAGAGCATCTGATAGAGTGGATTTCTTATCTCATCTACAATACTAACAGTAATCTGCAAGGAAAAACACCCGTGTATTTGAGTCAGGTTGAAGGCAATACACGTGCTTTTAAATAAAAACATGTAGATTATTTGTAATCAGCATATTCAGTAGCATACTTCTGGCTAAATAGTTGTTTATTATTTCAGTTATTGCGAATAGTTTTAAGATAACAAGACACCTTCCAACTATGTCCACCATCATATAAACTTGTATTATCTATTCATGTAGTACAGTTCAGAGGGGGAGAGATGCCAGTTGGTCTTCTGGAATGTGATTTGCAGGGCAAAGGTGCAAAAGACAGGAGTTTTGCTTTATTGGCATAGTATTGTTTGCTTGTTTGTAATACTCACAAGAAGCAGGTGCAATCCACCTTAAATGCTGGTGAATGAAGGAGCTCTATAATCATTGATGGAACTACAAAACTAGGTCTGGAAAGGTTCTGGATAGGTGATCTAGGTCATTTCTGTACCTGAAAGCAAGATCACTTAATGAAAACTGCTCTTGACTGATACTTGTTCTTCTGTGTCTGCCTTATTGGTGGTTTCGCATGTTTCCTGAGTAATTATTCTGGTGCTTATCTGTCTTCTGTATTAAAAAGTGGTTTTAGGTGAAAACATGTATTCTTGTTTTAAACTCATTAGTTTTTTTTTCCATTCCCAGAAGAGTTGATTTGTTACCTTTTTTTTGCAACAGCATTTTACATATTTGAATACTGTTATCATCTCTCCCCTCGGTTTTCCCTACGTTAGACCAAATAAACCCAATTTTTCAATGTTTCTTAACAGGTCATGTAATTTTAGATCTTTGCCATTCTTGTTTTTCTCTTGTGATCTGCTTCAAATGATCCAATATTTTTTGAAGGGTGTTGCCCAAAGCTGCGCTTGCAGCTCCACAGAGCCTCGCGAGAGCTGAATAGGAGCATTTGAATTTATGGCCAGATGGAAACTTACAAAGTCCAACTGTAACATCAGGGGAGATGACTTCTTGTGATCACATGCAAGTTCAAATTCCATTCGTATAACTATACTTCCCTCAACATGCTGTCAACTACCTTTTCCAAACACAATACATAACTAACTACTTAGCTTAGGTGGAAAATAGCATTTCAAAATCTCTCCATATTCATGTAGTCTTTTTTCTCTTATTTCTTTGTTTTCTTCAGACTTTTCTGGTTTAGGGCTAGCTGACATCAGAATACATTTCATTATACACCATACATCTCTAGCCCATTATATGCTTTTGTGCAGTTAAGTACGCTATGTCAAGTTTAGACTTGCTTCAAAACATTTGGGATAAGATGGAATCGGAGGGAAGACTCCTTACTATCTATACCAGTCTTGCTCTTCTGTTTGCACTGTAAAAAATGAGCCACAGAAATCCAGCACCACTGTTAATCTTTTTTTGGAAAGTCTTCCTGGATCTGCTCTGCTCTTTGGACTTAAAACTGCATCACTGAAATCAGTGCAAGCAAAGAGCTTGAGGCTTTTTGGTGTATGGATTTTGTATACTGTGTGAGGCAGAGAAAAAACACTTGTAGCAGAGGTGAACTAGTTCTCCCAGTTAGAAACAAAAAATAGAATATTTAGTGCTAATTAAGATTTTGATCCTGAGATACTAGGGCTGTGCAGAGAATTACCTCTGTCTCTTTTTCTTGCATATCCTGTAATTCACAGGCTTTGAGGTAATTTGGAGAACTGGATCTCTAGAAAACAACTGTTCAAACTCATGCAAATTCAATAATTTGTTCCATGCTCAAGGAACAGACGTCCCCTAGTAACAGATTATAGCAGGTAAACATAGGCTTGGGGGATACAAGAGGGAAAGGTTCACATAAACTGTTTGCTTTGAAGGACAAAATTCGAACAGTAAAAGATTTGATTGACCCTTGACTTATTTTCTGTTCTAGTATTGCTAATTTAATAGTCCTCCTTTTTCTTTCTCGTGGCAAATGATGTTATAAATAACTCATGATAATGCATAGTTGGTAGATGAGTACCTATACTGTCCTTATGGGGTTATCAAAGGAAAGATGTGTGCTCTCTCCCTCTGACATCTTATTTTGTGGGTGTAGTATTTCACTTGTTAAGTAGTTCCCAGTTAATGGGGCATCTTGAAAAGTAGAGCTCATATTTCTAAGTGTAATCAAATACAGCTCTTTGACTCACCATTTCCCTCAGTGTATTTTTACTTTGTAAATTTGAATTCAGTGTTCATGAAAAGTCTGAAATCTTGCCTTGGAATCCAAAATACTTTATTTAGAGAACAGAAGTGCTGAGGCTGTTTCAGGTCTCAGGCTAATGTTAGTGTTCCTTAACCTGTACTGAAATGTGCTACCTCCATGACTGAAAAGCAATTTCAGTTCTTAAACCCAGCCTAGTCTATTCTTTTTCCTTGAGATGGCCAACTAGGGTGCCAAATGGTGCTTGGAAGATTTTGGACTGAAATCCTGTTGATCTTAGGGTAATGAGCTAAATTCATGTTTTAGCCATCCAAAATTTGGATTGCAAGCTTGCCTAGTGGTCACTTTCAGAATAAGAAATATTCTTCTTGTGTTTGTGTCCATAGCTGCAAATGTCGTTTGTATGTAACAGCAGATGCAAGTACAACCTTCAGAAGTTGCCTTGATGTTTGAAGTCACTTGTTGCCAGAAGAATCTAATGTGCACTCAAATATGCTGCATTTGCACTCTCTGCAGTCTGAAACGTACATAGCCATCACGGGGCAATTAACCGTGAAGGAGGCTAAAGGTTTGAACTTAGCAGTAAGGAATGGCCATTAGCGTTGTTACCTTGCTTGGTTAGAATATATTAAAAAATACGATACTTAAGGATTACACACAGAGGACTTTCTGAAAAGACAGTGAAAAAATTAGAGGTTTTTTTTTTTTGCTAGACATCTGGCACTTCCAGATGACATAATCTCTTTCAGAAGCGTTGTCTGGATAAGTGGTAAATGGTTGACTTCATTTATATTGTGGTCTGTTGTTCTGTGATGAATAGAAACTAAAGCTACTAAAAAAATATTTAGTTTGCTTTCTTGTTTTGAAATACCAAAGAATAAAGGTAACCAACAAAGGAAATCTTACACTGTAGATGAGTTCCTTAGATTTTTACAAGAAAATTTTTAGAGATTGTAAGTTGTTCTTTTGCCTCATTGGATTCCCTGTTGTCTTTACTTATAAGACTCATACTGTCTCTATTTTCTGTGATTTCATGTAGTAAATACTCCATTCAGGATTTTGATACCTAGAAATTTATAAACAATTACAGCTGCATGTGTTTCTGTTCAGTGTTTTAAACAAATAGGGGATTTTTTTTCTCTCTTGGATTTTTCTTAAAAATATGCAGTGTTGAAGCTGGAGACAACAGGATGCAAAAAATGCCATCAGATCTTCAGAGGTGTTTGTGGGCTAGTTGAAAAGTTCAAACTACTTTGCTTTCTAGCATTGGTGCCTGTATCTTTCCTTTACCTAGAGCCAGAAGATATTATGGCCTGTGATAAGTATCTGAAGAACTGCTTTCACAACTTGGTGGTTTGTGGATACTTGCATAGAAAATAATGTAAATTAATTTTTTTCCCTGCATTAAATTTAGTTAAAATTTACTGTATGGCTGTAAATGCTTATCGTCCCGTGGAAGCGTGGAAGGTGGTCAAACAGAAATCACAGAGAGCACTGCAGCAACTACATTGCCCTGACGTCTCCAAGGCTCTTCCTTTAGTCCTCTGCTTCCTAGTGCTTTCCCCCACCTCTTGTTAGGCATTGACATAGCAGCATCAGTAGGAAAGCTACGTCTCTTTGTTCCTGGTGTTTTGTGTGGCTTTACTCTGAGAAAAACCCAGAATTTCCAGCCTAGCCTGCGTGAATTCACCCAGGAAGAGACCAGACAGAAGATATCTCTGTGCACTAAGGTTTCAAGGCCAGGAGGCATCGTTATGACCATCCCATCTGACCTCATGAACGTAGCTCCCTGGTTCACACTAGAATAGGGTTGCTGGAATTGACGCAGCTCCAGAGTTATGCCTTTTTGGTAGATAACTCATGCACATGTACCTTGCCCCTAAAGTTGGCAGAGGGCAAACCTCCCCCGAGCCCTGGCCTCAGGCTGGCTCCAGAGCCAGAGAGACCTGGGCGTATGCTTGCGCGCCACCACCTCTTCCAGGTAGGCTTGTGGGGGTGCTTGGTGTCCACCCACAAATCTTGGTGTTGTCTCAAGCTCTCTTGCCTCTGCCCAAGCACATCAGCCTGCTTTTTGTGATGTCTGAGCTACGGTGTGCGAGTCCTTATGTAGTGCCTCATGGTACCTGGGTTCTTGGTGTTCTTCATATCAAAAGATCATATTACCTATTGTTGTTTGGGTAAGTGGTAAAAGGTGGTCATTTAGAAGAAAAACAATATGTGATAGCACTTTCTTTATCAAGGCATGTCTTCTTTCTGTTCTATCGTGCGCTTCAGATTTACATCGAGTACAGTTTCTATAACATGAGGTGCAACCTATACATATGCAAATTAGGGAAATGTCTGCTTCATATTTATACAGTGATAGTTTTCTAAGCAAACTGACTGAACTTAATTAGGAGAGGATTAAATGTACCAGCAGGTAGTGTTTGTATGTAAAAATCCCAATGCTTTCCTGCTTTCCCTGACATGAAGTTGGTGGTAATGCTTAGATAATACAAAAACAAACCTGTATCAGGCGAAATCTTCATTTATAATCTTTCAGTTCTTCTTCTTCATTTCCTAAAATGCTTCTCAGAAAATTTTGTCCTAAAGCCATTATTGTCCATTTTCATGATAAATGCCTGTTTTGTTACCGAATTCCAGAACAACATATATTATAATTTAACCTGTTTTAACAGAGAAATATTGTAGCTAAATAAAGTATATATAGTATAAATATGGGTATTAGATAGGTGTGATATAGACATATAAAATATATCGTATTTTTGTATAATTATATGACATTTATGTATAGTAGGTATAATACATAAAAATATCAGCATAAAAATTACCAGCATAAAATAGACATAGTTAAGTATTTCATTACGTAATAGTATTACATTGACCCTAGAGATTAAGGGCTGAGAACTGGCCAACTGAAGAAAATTGTGAAGCTAGAAATTTTGTATTTCATATTGATATTGAAGACACTAAAAGTGCATAAGGATATGACATGAAATAATATTAATACAGTACACGAATAATCATCATATTTATGTATGCAAATATCAGAAAATTCTTCAGTCATGCAGAGTGGTTTTCTGCAATATTTGAAACATTATAATGTGTTATATGTAATCATAATATTTATTTTAACTGTATTCTAGATATCTGATATCCATGTTACTGGAGAGTCAGAGGACATGTCTGCTAAAGAGAGACTGCTCCTGTGGTCGCAGCAGACAACCGAGGGTTATGCTGGAATCCGTTGTGAAAATTTCACTACCTGCTGGCGCGATGGAAGATTATTTAATGCCATCATTCATAAATACAGGTAAGTACTCCATTTGTTCTCTTGAAGAGCATTAATTACAGTGTTTTAATGTGCATAGAGTGAGGGCTCTGCGGTGTATGCATGAAATAGCACTGCAGCTGTTGAGATGACGCTAGCTCTGCCTGGGCATATTCCCTGCTTCTTGCAGCCAAAGGATGCTTCGTTAGCCCCTGCGTGTCCCTCCTTCCTCAGAGGAACATCTCCACAAATCCTGCATATCTCTCACGGGGCACTTCCAAGCTGCTGAGAAGAATGTCCCAGTCTTCTCCAAAGTCCCTTTTTGTCACGTTAACATTTGAGTATAGGCAGGGGAGAGACTGAACTGCTTACCGGTGTCCAAAACTGCACTGCTGGTGAAAGCCATCGACTGCTGCGTGACCTGAAAAATGCCTAAGATCCCCATATTCTTCCCTGTATGACTTTACCAAGCCCCTGGAGCCTAGAGCTTCTTTGATGTTTCTGCTTGGAGCCCAGATCTACTCTAAGATGTGCCTCCTGTAAAATGCCAGGGTGTTATGGAAAATAGGACCAGTTGGCTTGAACACTCTCAGTCTGAGCAGGGAATTGTGCTACTTTCCCCCCCTTTCTATGCTTTTGTGACCACAATCTTACAAACAGGCATTTGTAGAACCACTGGTGGCTATGGCTAGAAGCTAAAGGATGCACTACGTTAACTTAAAATACAGTTGAAGATGTCTACTGACAAGAGAGGATTTCTAATTCTGGATTGTAAGTAAAAACAGGTCTCTCTTCTCAAAGCCAACTTTGGCATCAAAACGCGGCAGAGGAACAAGATTTAAGATCATTGCTGTGCTCAGCATTCCCTCTTAATTGGCAGCATCTCTCTGGTTTTGTATGTTTTTTGGTTCCTGAACTGAATAAGGAGGTTTGTGTCTTAGAGGACCCCATGGGAGAGTATTCTGGCCACTGGGCTAATTAGTGTGTACTGACTTGTCCCTCACTGTGCAAGGCTTGCAACTTCTGGGTTTTATTTTAGCTTGCGTAAAGAGTTTGTGCTGTATACCCTGGGGCATATCATAAGGAAGTTTGAGGATACATGATTTCCTTGGTATAATACCAAAGGAGTGTCCCAAATAGAGAGACACAAATTTGCTGTGTTTTAGTGCAGCTCCAGGGAACAGACCCTGAACAGATTATTCTGTACTTGGATTTCCTGTTGTGGGGCCATTTAGCTCACCACAGAAAGAAGCCTAGGGAGAGCCAACATGCATACAGTATGGGGACTAGGGCACTAAAGTAAAGTGGGAGATGGCTCGAGCAGATGCAGCCTTTTCCTCACACACTGTGTAGAGAGGCTGTAAGCATAACACATAGTGCTCTGAGTCCTAGAGAAGTTAGCTGTGGCAGTGCGTAACTTCATGGTAAAATGAAGCTGCATCTGAATCAATGAGGTCTTTTTCTGACTATGCTTCTGTTCTGGGTAGCCAGTCAGGGAGGAGGTGCATGCCAGCAAGAAAGTCTTCCTTTGGTAACATTGGCAGGACAAAGGGAAGTAGCTGGCAATAGACTAGGCTGTTTTACTTCAGGACAGAGCTGCCAAAAGAATGAATATAGCACAGGCAAGTATTTGAAAAAAAAAACCAATTTGAAAGATACAGAGAGGGGAGGGGAAAAAAGGAAGGAGCTTAATGAAATAATGGAAAATATTTTCCAGAGCTTCTTCAGAGCCTTACACCACTTATCAGAGGCAGTGCAGCCTTTACTGCTCAGCAGCTAGTAGTTGTGGTACACATCAGTTAATAAATAATGAAAAACTTGAATTCTGTCCTCTGGCTGTGCAAATGTTAATGCCTCGAGCCGTGACTAAGTACCTGCAGTTGCTTTGCTGGAGCAGTGTTTCTGGCAGTGCTCTGTTAGCTTCATTCAGTGTTTCAGTGGGGAAGCACAGGCACCTTTGACACGAGTGTGTTGCACAAGGTAGATGATTCAGTGGCTGAGGAGCCGAGTCCCCATTTTGTGCGCTTCTGTGGCAGTCTCCATTTAGCTTATCCTCTTCCTGTAAACATAAGTCATCCACCTAAGGATCCCATGTCCTTCCCAGGAATGTTTATCATCCTTATCTGATGTCTTTTTACTGTGAGAGGTTACAGATTGTTGGACTCCCGCCTTGCTGATGAAATCAATGAGATTCTTCCACTGATTTCAGTGAGCTTCTATGTTTCTTTCCTTTGCTGTTTTGTACTGTTAAGACACATAATAATTTCCAGCTATTGCTCACAAGATAGGAATGGTCTTTCCAAGTCAGTCGTCTGATACTTTTAACTATGGTATTTTACTCCAGAGAGCTCTTTTAAAGCTTTGTTTGTGTTCTGAGCAGTAAGTAGGTTATACACTAACAAAATGTGCGCATTTCTGGCAGTGATTCTCCACATCCTCGGTTTGTCTGTTTTGGTAGCTCCCAGTTTCAGGATCACAGGTGGTCTCAGGAGCTAGCCTGAGCATCCAGGGTGGATGACCAGGTGTGCCTGCTGGGGCGGTGGGGTATGACTGTGGTTCTGCCACCGCGGAGCACACCCATGGGTGCACATCTGTCAGTCGTGGTGCAGTGTGGCAGCCCCTCCTGTGCCAGGTATGCCGTGCTCGCCGGAGATACCTCTCCTTACAGAAGCACCATGCACCCTGGGCCAGGGGGAATATCTGCTCTCTGCAAGTGGGGATGGAGCTCCTCAGCAGGAACACGACTGCCAGACCTGGAAGGGATTTAAATGGGCCCAGACCTAATTTGAAGAGGATGACAGTAATAACCAGAAGACTCAGAAATACCCAGGCATGTTAGTGGTATCTAGAATTGCAGTGGTACTGAGCAACACTAAGCTGTACATCAGATGGAGAGCGCACACTTACCCATGTCAGGGCACAGCGGCGGGGGCTCCCCATGGAGGGGTGGCAGGGCAGGGCCCGGCAGCCAGGTCCCATCCCACCGCCCCAGCCAGGAGCAGGGCAGCCGCGGGGCAGCCAGGGGGCACCGGGGCAGCCCCAAGAATTGGGCATCTCCCTGGGGGTGGTCTGCGGCTGGGCCTGGGACATGGGCCTGCGGGTAGGCTGCACCACTGCAGGGGCCATAGTTTAGCCAGGGCCCAGAGGTGAGAGCACCAGCAGCTCTTGGAGGACACGAGCCACGCTGTCTCTGAACTGAACCTGAGCACAGACAGGCAAATGCTGTGCTTGCAGCCCTGACACCATGGCTGAGAGGCCTTTTCTGGATGCGCCATCGAGAACACAAGCCTTTGGGTCCAGCATGATCCCTACAGTCAGTCAGCTGTGAGACAGGGAGATGTCACTGTCCAGTTCTAGGTGATGGGACTGGAGCGGCAGGTTATAATTATCTCCTTTCCAGGCATAAGCGATTTTTTAAATTACAACTACACACCAGCTTCAAGACTTCAGGAAATTGCTGAAGCTGTGGAGGGTTGGGCTGTGAATCAGTTGCCAGAGGGCAGGGAGCCTCTCCCCTTGGCAGGGCTGACAGCCTGCCTGCTCTTAGCAGGTGAGAATTGTTTCGCCTGGGCTGCCCGTAGTGGTCTCCATTTTTTTTCTTTTCTGTCCGGGCAACGGATCCCAGCACCTCTTGGTGCAAGCCAGCTAAGATTTATGATGCAGAAATACAGGAATAGTGCCTGCATTTGCCATGGCTCCCTGCTCCCTGCAAGGTGTGTGGGAGAAGCAGGATAAGGCTGACATTTCCCTGACATGACTAACTGTAGTACCCCCTGCAGCATCTCGGTGGAGAAGAGCAGGCCGGGCGAGCCAGATTCCTCCCAGCATGTACCCGTGGCCGTGCTGGCAGCGCTCGGCTTCTAGCGTGGAGCCTGGGGACACTGCAGCATGCCAGTGCTGGGTCACACGCAGCCGAGTCAGTCACCTGCTCTCCTGAGCACATGCAGGATATTTGTCGTCTTTCCTCTCAAGCAGCAAGGGTTAGGTTGTCAGAGCTTTTCATAAGGGCCTTCCGTCACTTTCTCTCTTACCTCTGTTAAGAGTATGAATGAGTTTCCAGTGATTTTGCAGTGTTCTTTAAATCAAGGAAAGTAATTTTATGAATGACAGAAATGAGAGGAAAAAATTACGCTGAGGTGTTTGACTCCATATACAACTCGGTTTCCTTCCCCCCGCCCCTCCAAATGTAGGAAAATATAGTTTGTTTTTGCATGAGAAGGTTGCTTATGTTTTCAGCAGGTTCCAGTGGTCTGTATTTATAATGGAGGATTACTTGGCTGAACTTTTGAAGAGTATATAAATCTGCCATTTTAAAACATCCTGTACATGATTAAATCCCTGGGAAAAGAATGGGGCTCCGCAGTGGCCTCAAGAACTGCCTCAGGGAGCTCCATTGCAGGCCCTGGATTTTGCTTTTCACACTGTTATTCTTTGTGAATATTTGTTTTTACATAGAAAACCAAATAAAATGATCAAATTAAAAAGTCAGTTTAATACTGAACATTACTATGTTTGTTAATTGTACAATTTTATTTAAATATATCAGCTTTCAACCTTTTTTGAATGTCCACGCCTTTCTTTGGATGTGTGATCTGGCCATTTGTGAAAGCTACAGATATGCCTAGGAGATTCGAGAATATTCTGTATGTCTCATCTATTAGGTAATTGGCCTTTTATAGCTTAATTTTTCACTGAAGATGTGTGTTACTTGCTTCAGTGTGTTGTGTTGGAAGAAATCTGACTTCAGGCAGTTTAAAAAGTACATGATGTTTCTTTCATACCATCATATCATACGTAGCAAAAACCTGTAAGCCAGACTTCAAAGTTGGAGGCTGACTTCAGTCAGCATGTAACACCCAGATTTTCCCAGAGATACTGCCATCTACACACTGGGGTCTTCACCTTGCAGCTCTATCATGTACTTCTAGTTACTAGACTGTGTTTTAGGTAAACACTCTTGATTTGTGTTTTCATTTTCTTATGTTCATGCCTTTCTCCCAGGAAGAAGAAATGCTTATTTGTTAGAACTGTCTTCTGTGTTAAGATAATATAGAAACAGTTGGTGTCTACAGAGAATGTATGCTGCTCTTCTCTCATTAGGAGTTGCATGCCAGATTGGAGCTAATAATCTAAATTGTAGATCTACATTACACTTTGCAGAGAAATTTATTTTAAAGCAAAGCAAATTAAAATGAAGATTTATACCAAGGTAACAAACTGGGGTTTTTGACCTCAACACTGCCCTGAGCCTTTGGCGCATAAGGACTGCAAGTGTGTGTGAAAATGGAATTTAAGAAATAACAAAAATAATAACTTCCTGAAAGATGTATAGTTTAACAGCACCTATAGACACTTTGTTAAGGACAGTGGCTACTGATACTTAGAAAATACAGGCACAGTTACAGACCAGCTTACCTTACTTTCTAAGGAAAAAAATGAAGTATGGAGGATAGGAAAAGAAGATTAATGGCAGGTGTGCATGTTTTTATGTAAAATTGTGTGCACTCCTTCCTACTTTTTTTTTATTCTTACAATTTTTGTAACAAAGAGGTAATTTTGCTTTTAGCATTTACAAAAGGAATTCCAGCAAGAGCAATATGTTCTTGTGTAACTAGAAAATAGCATTTAATGAGTAGCCCCAGTGGTACCTGTATGGTGAAAAATATTGTCTGTTCAGGAAGTGCTGCAAGCTCCACTCCCAGATAAAGCCATATTTTTTTAAGATCTATTCTCAGGTGTTAGGTCTGTTCTAGTAAATGAAGCAGGTCCAGCCACTGCTCTCTGGCCCTGTGGGTAATCGGCACAGCAGGGCTTGTGTCTGCATGGCTGGACTCTCCCCTCCATCCCCCAGACAAGGGTGCAGCCTCTTGAGAGCAGTCCTGGGTCAGTGTTGTCCCTTGAACTGGGCTCGTGTATTGCCTGGGAGGGTGTGACTTGCAATGGCTGTGGCCATGTTATGGGAAGGACTAGCAATTAAAGAGTCATGGGCTTTTAATCTGGGCTTCT
Source organism: Sula dactylatra (assembly GCA_013389905.1). NCBI lineage: Eukaryota > Metazoa > Chordata > Aves > Suliformes > Sulidae > Sula > Sula dactylatra. The sequence continues at coordinate 10,809 of WEKW01032159.1, read as the reverse complement.
GTAAGCTTTTGGCATAGACATGTCCAGTTTTGTCTGGACTTCTAGGTGAATTTCAGCAATAATACAAAATGGAAAGACACTAGTTAGGAAAAACAGTGGATAATCTGTGTTTAGGTCAGGCAGCAGTCTGACAAGCAAGCAGGACGGTAGTATACACATGAAGGGTTTAAGACAAGAAAACAAGCAAGGTTATTTCCTGTAATGCTATACCAAGACTTGCTGAGACCACATGTAGACAGTTGTCTAGAAGTTTTGGCACTGCCTAACAAGAATGATAAGTATTATAAATGTTGCAGAGAAGGGAAGTGGTGATAGAGTTCTAAGGGGTGCATTCTGAGATCAAGTTGGAAGGAAAATGGTTTTTACTGTATTGTTAATGAAATGTGAGGATGTGATCCAACGGGGCCTTTGACACTGGTAAACTGTGCAAGATCTTAACGATGCCTTGCCTATACTTTTAAGTTGCATATAGTTTAGAGTGAGAGTGAGGAGAAAATGGCTGTTATGCCCAAACAAAAGAGGAACAGAGTCTAACAGTGAATGCATCATAGAGGGTGTAGGTACTTCATATGGAAGAGGAACAGAAGCTGCAGCAAATAATGTGTCCCCAGAGGAAGGAACACTGTGGCAGCTCCATAAATGCTAGATCAAGTGAGACATACGTTTTCCAGGGTCACAACGCTTTTCTTTTGAAATGTTACTAGAATAACTCCATACACTTTCATAGTTACTAAGTGGATGTTTTTCAGAGTGTGGTATAGCAGGGAGCAAGCTATGTTCCTGTCTGCTAAATAACTGTTCTGGTTTAGAACAAGCTGTTTCAACCTTACCCATGACGATTTGCCGTGTATGTATAGTTAGTTGAACACTACACTCCTGGCCAGCAGAGCATGTGGCATCCCTCTGATGTTAAAACATGTTGCAGCTGATCAGGTACTGACATGAATACATTCCTTAAGGGGAGGGATAGTGATGCCTCAATTTGCAGTAACACGTTGAACACCCTTGGGGACTGAGTGAGAAAGAAACTAAATATTACAGTGTCAAGTCTTAAAATGCTAGGGGATATGTTTTAAATAAAGAGATTAGGTGGGTCTGCTAGTTTTGGCTTGCTGTTTTGTAACGTTTAATTTATCGTTACCCAGCTTTAACAAAAAGAAAATGTGGGTTTGGTTGTGTTGCCCCCCGCTTCCCACCCACCTCGTTGTTCAGAAGCGTGGTTGTTACTGTTTTAAAGAGTTTTTGTTATGTAGAAGAAACAAACTCTAGCATTAAGAATTGGCAATTTGGGAAAAGATAAAAAGTGTTCAGGATGATTAAAAATATCGACAAGGAGACATGGTTTTCATGTTACTTGCCTGAGTGAGTATGCATATGCATATAGCTAATGGGTTTAGAAATAGCAAGTAACCTCAGCTACAGTTTAATTGAAGGCACTCAGAAAAATTCTGATGGCTATTGGTAAAGACTGTATTAAAATAGTACTGGAAGTGGGCCTGCAATTTTAACATCTTGTGTTGTGGTGGTGGTGGTTAGCCTTAGTGGGTATTAGATGGAAGACTTCCAGCCAGTTGCGTTGATTAATTTCAGGTCTGGACTTAAAATGATCCCTGTGTATGTTGTGCTGGATCCTACTGCTAAGTAGCAGCTGAATGAAAGACAAGTTTTCTTTTTGCAATAACTGAGAAGGAAAAAGAATTTTGGGGTGAAATCAAAGCTTTTCTCTTGTTCTAGCCAAATGGGTGGGAGTAAGCTGAAAAATAAAGCTTTGGATTGAAAGGCCATTTTTTAATTCAGTTTTCATGTGTGTCTTACTCTTTGATTAGGAAAGACCAGGACACCTGCGGGTGTCAGAAGCCTTTATTCAAAAGGGTGTGGTGTCTGAGCAGTAGTGGCATATGTGCCCATGATAAATCAGACAGGGTGAGGTTATGGTCTTCTGGCAGTGCCTTTGGCAAATTTGCGGCACATAAAGAAAGAGTTGCCTCCAAGGCAGGATGGCACAAGGAGAAATCTTGGTTTCGAAGTCATTGCGGTACCTCACCCTTCTTCCCTGTTGGTAACTGCATTAATCCCCCTGGAAAGCTATTGCGTCAGGCAGTCACTTTTGGGGTCTGAAAGGACTTTTCTCAGGGAACAGGACAGAAAAATCATTTGGTTGGTTTTCTTAATTGTCTTCTTGGAATTCAGACACTCCAAGGAAATTATGGTTATTTCTGTAGACTGCACAGTGTGGGTTGAGGTTAACAGTTATGAACCTCTCTCCTATTTAAATTTTATCATAGGCAAAAACCTGGCAAAGTTACTGTACCATTACTGTTTTTGTAATGACAAAAACATCTCTAATTACAAAGAGAATGTAAAATCTGTTTTTGAAGTTGGTGAAAGGACTGACCGAGATCCTTTCTAGTTTCATTCATGTGTATATCGAGCTAGAAATCTACATTGCAAACTTCCTGCCAAGTTGTGATTAGGGTTCATTAGGCATGGCTAAGGCTGAACTCCATGTATAACTAATAGCTCTTTGATGTTACAGTGCCTCAGTTGTGTCTTTATCTAAATCAATTGGTATGGCAAGTTACAGGTAAAACTTTGCTGTGCAAACAAAGGTGGGACAGGAGGCTTCAGTAGGTTTATTAAAATCAGTGCTTGTGAAATCAAGGACGTGCACGATAGAAGGAATTATCTGAATTAGCTGTATGCAATGTTAGGGGCTGAACTAATAAGTTAGGAAAAAAGCCCGCAGGTGCCTTTATTTTTAGTGCAGCTGAAATATTCATTCTTTTTCTATTAGAAGTCTTGATATAACATGTTGGGATGCCTGAAGAATAGACAAGAAATGCATCTGTGAATAGCGTAGCCTTGTTTACAGTATTTCCAGCTCACCATCACTTGTAATATTTTTTCAGTTTATTAATTTTATCTGAAAATTTGTACTAAAATTTATGAAGAAGTTACACAAAGGGGGACTGAAGAGTCCAGAACACATGAGATTTTTTCAGGTCTTGAAGGAATAAAAAGGCATGATTGTTCATCTTTAGAGAGGCATTGAGTGAAATCTATAGAGGCACATAAAATCATGAATAGTACAGGCATTCCTGTCATACCAACACAACAGAAAACAAAACCAAAAAGAGTATACAAGTCATAATGATCATATGAAATACATTAGCATAGTGTGTCATTGAGGCTCGGGACCTGTGGAGCTTGAGAAAAGAATTTGCCATGTACTTAAACAGTATGCAGAGTTGTATTCAGCAGCATGCTTTTTGGTTTATCATAGTTGTAAGGATAAAACTTTTCTATAATGGCAGTTTTCAGTTAGAAAATTGTTTGTATTTTCCCTGAATTCTGAAGGTTGCCTAACTTCAGTGATGACACTGCTCAGCTATACCCAGTGGTTTGATGCGTTGCAGTAATTTTTGTGTCACCATGTCATGTGTTAGTTGGAGATGTTATTGTGAAGTCTATGGATGAACAGTCATTTTAGTCTCACATTTGAGATTACATTAAATATTTTCCATATCTCCTCCCCAAAAAAGATATTTCGGAAAAGTAGTCAAATATTATGTAACTTACTTCAAACATAACTGTAACTTCAAATAATTTGTGTCAGTTGGCCAAGATAGAAGGATTTCATGGGGTACTTTTCACCTGCTTTCACCTTTAAACTTCCAGTGAAGTGCTGAATGATGAGCTACCAGATACAACATACCATCTCCTTAATTATGGTGGTAAAATTTTGGTAGCCTTTTTGAATTTGTTTCATATTAATTGAATGAGAAAGTCTTCAAGAAGTCCTAAGCAAGTCTGCAGTAATCATTGTTATCAAGTCTGTGAGAGCCAGTTAAGCAATTCTGCATTTAAAATGTGCAGCATTGCTTTATTTTTGTGCAAGTGTCAGTCTCAAAACACGAATGTTCAGTGAGGCAGCACATTTCATGCAGCTTTGCAGTTATCTAAACTTCTACTCAGTGTGGTCAGTGGATTTGGCTCACTCTGAAGTAATTCTTAGATTCTGGTTAGCCTGCTAGGTAGGTTGCACTGTATGTGTTGGCCAGATTTCCACTGACTATAATGAAATACATTTAGACACTTGCATGTGTACACCTAAATTTATGTGTGTGGATCTGGAGCTGGATCCCACCCCTTGTTACTTTCCTCAGCTTCATGTACATGTAACAGAGACCTTGTGATCTCGATGAAGTCTGAAAGCTGGAGGCTCTCAAATCTTTCTCTGTTCCTTCTTGTCCCATCTGGGTGAATCTTTTAAAAAGAACCAAAATCATTCTCCATGAAAGTTACAGTCTACAGTTCCATATCCTGTGAGTGCTTGAGGCCGATTACTGATGATCAGACCTGGCTGCACATTATTCTGTGCAAACCTACTTTTCTGGGCGACTCCACGTAATAGTGGTGTAACTATAAATTAAAAGTCCTGCCTGTCCTTTGACCGACTGTTTCCTCTGAAGGACAGCTGCAGCCAGTTCTTTGTTTAGATATCCCATCACACTTACACCCATGATGTATCTTCCATGTTTAATTTTCTAGCTTTTCTACTCAAATGTTTGAGCAGTGTGCAAAACTACCCATCTAGCAGACCCATGAGCCCAAGGACCAGTGCCAAGGAACTTCAGACAAAAAAGGTCACCTGGTTCAGGCAGCTGGTTCAAAACTTACTTTGGCCAGTTGCAGGCGTTGGCATGGGAATTAGTGCTCACATCTGAGTACTGAGGTCTGAGACTGAAGGGTTCTTTCCCAACATAGAGCAAGAAACTCAATAAAGCTAGGAAACATCCTTATGTGTGATTGTTGTCCATAGATGCTTCTGAGACAAATCCACAATTTTGTAAGTAATCCAGAGCTTCTGAAAGGAGGGTAGTCTGGAGTATAGCGGAAGATAGTGTTGATTCAGGAGTCAACATTTTACCTCCTCTCCTCAGCATGGGGTTTTTGACACCAAGAAACCTGCTACAGAACCTTGTCGATATTATGGTCCTTGATTCTGATGATGGAGATCTGTTCCTCCTTAATGCTACAAAGTCATACCTGCTTGCCATTTTTGAGCAGAAACTCTTCCCTTCCTCCCCTGTAAGTGATCAGACTATGTGGAGGGAAATCTGAATTACTCTGCTGCCTGAAACTTGGGTTTTCAAGTTCTCTGAAACTGGCTTACTGAACCCAGCTAGTCCTATACAGCCTTTTTTCCCCCCTAAGACATGTCATTCTTTATATTGAAGCTCCCATGTGATCATGGAAAAAAGATGAGGAAAATAACTGTGGTAGGCATATACATTAGCAGAGTGTACCTCCATCACTAACTAGTTCTCATGGACATGACAACGTAGAGAGCACTGCGTCTGCAACCATTGGGCATGAGTAGAAATGCCCACAAGGACAGTACATGGTAGCTGAAGTCCGGGAGTCATTCCCATTGTGTTGGTGCCTTGGTTTTTCAAAGCAGGTTCTTTGGCAAGCTCTTGTGAACAAGACTTAGATTTGTACTTGATGTGGAGACAAATTCTTCAACAAGTTCCCAAACATTGACTCTGCATATAAGCTGGTGTAAATATTTTTTTAGCGCTTTTGAAACTCTGTTAAGGGATAGGTTAAATGGTAGTTGTTACTATATAGTAAGTTAAATAATAAATAGATTTTGCTTCATCATCTCATTTACAAAGTTCCTGGGAAAGTATCAGGAGGTATATGTTAGAAGAGATAGAGCTAAAATTTCTGTTTTACACAGATGTTTCCGATTTTCTGATTTCTTTCTTTGCAATCTTTCTGCTGTTAACCAAAATCTCTGGAACAGATGATAATATATTTCTTGTGCTCCCTTCTGAAATATGTGTTGAATGAGATCTGTTTAAGAAGTCTCTCTATTCTTGTCTTTTTTAAAAAATTAAATTTATGACTAAGTATTCTGGCACGGTCTTTAATTTGTTTCAGTAGTCCTCCCATCCCTGAAAAATGCATGAGTCTTTCTGGCACCCATCCTTTTCAATTGTCTGTGAACAATGAAGCAAAGAATTTTTGTAATTTTTTTTAGGCATTTTCTAATTACAGCAGTGGAAAAGCTAACTGGAATATAGTGATGTGTACACTTCAGTCATGTTTTCTCTGAGAGTTCTGCTTGAAACTCGCTATATTAATATTTCTGCTCAATATAAGCCAAGAAAGAAATATCCTTTTAATATCAGGTGTTGCTCAGGTACCGTCCAGACTTTTGACTGAAACAGAGTTGCGCAGATTAAACAGCTTAGGTGGTTCATGTAAATAACTTCAGGCTTATCAGTTAGCCTCCTAAACCCGTTAACAGTATTTTCATGTGGAATATTACTCTATTAAACCATATATACATCAAAGTTAAACACTTGTCACTTGGGCAACTGCCATCTGGGAACAATGAAGAGAAGGATGTGGTTTCTTCATCATTGACTGGGAAAATAAAAGTTCAGTTAAATATCTTTTTCCACTTTGAAATATCAAATTCCCTTCAAATCTAACCTTTTGTGTTAACAGGCAAACATTGTAGCTGCTAATTTGGATCTTGAACTCTCTTACTAGGTATTAGTTTCTGGCTATGGGAAAATCTACATGTGCCTAACTATTATTACGCACAACTCGGATTTCAGGGAGTCTGCACAGTAGAAAGCTTGCATTTGATCCATGTAACTTGCATTATAAACCCCTTCATTTCTTTATGCTGTTCTGCAGATACTGCTCACTTGCTTCTCTTTTGTGGTGCTAGGTATTTGTTTTCTTGAATTGGTCATAATTTTGTCAGCTTCCTAATTGAAGTGGTATTAATCACACTTTTTTTTTTTTCCCCACTTCTTATACAAATTGTGTCTAATTTCTTACACCTACACTAAGATCTCAAATGGCAGGCACCAGTCTTTTTATAAATGAAATGATTAATGACTGGCGATGTAGAAGCCAAACCCCTTGACTTAGGTGCGGCTGCAGCAGAAGCATCTCCTTTGCATGGAATGTTCCAACTCGGCTGGTGTTTAGGATGTTTATGTGTGTGTTTTGATGGCAAGGGCCCAGCCCACTGAGAAATGTGCCATAAGATGACTCACAATATTATGACAGAACATAGAGTCATCGTTTTTTACTTAAAGTGCATTTAACTTAATTTGTTCTTGACTATTTATAAAACCGCTTGAGTGCTACGCAAATTGATAGAAAATATATTTATAATACATGACAAATAACTTCAGCAGAACTCATGTATTTTCTCTTTAGCCTTAAAAATGAAAAGGTTTATCATGATGGATGATGCTTTTAAATTTATTTTTTACCTCAGTTAAGACAATAAATTAAATACGTGTTAAATGGATACTCATCACAACTGCAATTTAAGCAGTTAGTAGTATTTCAGAATTCAAAGAAGAAATGAAATAATAAAGGTACTGGAAGTGTTTGTGAGCCTTTATAACACAGCCCCACAACACTCACTGTGCACAATCTGTGCTCAATAATACCGATTCCCTTGATTCTTCAGAGAAGGGTGGTGATCAGTGTCACAGCACTGAAATCCACGTGCGCGTGCTCAATGCAGATTCCCGTGTACCCTGTTAGTGGACAGGTATGTCTGCACGCTTATGGCAGATAAAAATGACTTTTCATTTAAAATCATGAGGAAAACACTCTTAAACAAAAGGAACAATGTGGCAATTAGTGATTTCCTGAGCCATGTTTTTTGGATGCATTATGCAACAGTAGTTGTTTTTATTGATTTTTTTTTTTTTTTTTTTTAACCTCTGTCTTGGTGAGAAAAAAATTACCTCTTTTTCATCTAAATGAAAGCCTTATTCTAAGGAGATTATCGTGTCAGTGTCTCTGCAGCTTGCAGCTTGTTTTCTGGGAATAGTCAAGGCTTTTACAACAACTTGTCCTTTCTTGTTCTGAGAGTTGGCAATCGAATAGGCAGCGTAAGTGATTCTTGGGCCATTTTTATCAAGTGTGAAACAAATGTAAAGAAGGCAGGTGAAAAAAACTAACCAAACCAACAGTGTACACTTACAGAAACCTGCTTCTCTTGTCAAGATTGTGCTGTGAAAGCAATCTTTATTATTCATACCATCTCCATTATTGTGGCTGAAATAGGAGACTGGAGTCTTCTGTTTCCTTTTCTAGTATTGTCTTTTATTTTTCATGGATTTTCTGTGCTGCTAAGAGCAACAGATGATATTGGTTTCGTTGCATTGTTTTTACTGCACTGAAATTCAGAGAAGAATGGCATGAGTTTGATCATGCTCCCACTAAGCATATTGGAAGTGGAAAGTCCCGCTGGTTTAGGAGGATTATGTTTCTTTTTACAATACTGAAGTTTTATTATTAATTAATTGTTCTTTCAAGAAATAATAGGTACAGTATTATTATCTGTCCTGTAGACTTGCCTTCTAAAGAGCACAACAAAACTAGTGATTCTAAATGACTGAAAAGAAACATGTTTTTATTTACAGTGCCCTTGTAGTTAATTCAAAGACAAGCTTGTCTTGAGTTTTCCAAGTTAATACCGTTTTGTGATCAAGGAAGTTTGGGATGCTGCCACTTGAAATGTTATCATTCATTTTGAACAATGTGATATTTAACAAATTTATTTCTCTTTGTTGCAATTATTTAAAGCTTCTGCCTGTTAAAACTAAGAGAACAGTTTCTCTAGAAACAAAAATGAGAAAATTTAAGGACTGAATTGTTCACTGAAGCTTATATGTCATATTTTTGGGGGTTTTGTTTTAGTTCTTTTTCAGTGTGGGTCTGGTTTTCAGTAGTGTAGGATTTCAGTAGCAAAGGTTTCAGACCTTTGTGACTGTGGTTCGGTGAGATGAGTTTTTTTTCCAGCATCTTTGAAAATCCCTTCTTCCTGTTTGTTGTTATGGCTAAGAGGATTCCCAGTGCTGAAAGAGGGAGACAGTATTACACTCTGCCCTGAGAATCTCAGGACCTAAACGCCAAGCACCATGTAGCAAATCTTTAAAGTTTTACATTAATTTTAAACATTAAAGTAGTGATGTTGATACAGGATAATACTTCTGGGCCTTAAAAAACATTTATAGGTAAGACTGGCTTAAGACGAGTATTCCATTAAAACAAGAGTGTTGTGGCTGGCAATGGAGTTTAGCAGGATGAAGGTGTGTAAGTGCATGGGGCTGAGAGTTTTCTACAAGACAACTGACAGCAATGTTTATCTGAAAGGAGGGCTTCAATGCAGTTTGAACAAGTCATCTTTAAAACGCTGTAAGAATACTTGTCTTCCAGGTTAAAGTGACATTTTTGTGACTGAACTGGTTTCTGTATGGGTTCTGACATGTGCCAAAGAGGTTGATGCAGAATGGTAAAAAACTTGTAAAGGCAGTAGAAATGAACTTCCTCATGTAAATGAGTCCTAAGGGAAAAGTGAGTTTAATCTCCTAAAGGGCTGTTGAAGGGACAAGGCATGATAATACAATGGCAATGCGCATGAATAAATATGCATAAGAAAATAAGAGAGATATGTAAGGGATGGCTGGAAGCTTCAGCTTGTAGATGAAGAACTGGCAGTGTTGTAGCTGTCTGCTGCTGGAGTTTATCACTTAGCTCTGACCTCAGCTTGTTCACATGATTTTAATGAACTCCTGTTTTAATAAAAATTCTGTTGCTGTATCCATCCGTGTTCTTGGTTTGATTAACCAATACAGCAGTGATTTAAAACTGGTAAAGAGTTGTAATCAAGTGTTACTGTTTTTATTTGACAGGCCGGACCTGATAGACATGAGTACCGTTGCTGTTCAAAGCAACCTTGCAAATTTAGAACATGCTTTTTTTGTAGCAGAAAAACTTGGTGTTGCCAGACTTCTGGATCCTGAAGGTAAGATAGCTGCAAAGGGCTTTGTTCCAAAAACCCTAACGTTAAGATAAAATCAAGTCTGCGTGCAGGTTGTGGCTTATTTGTGGGCATTCTTACAACTACGTGATAAAGCACTGTTCTGTCTTGCTCTTTTAGATGTTGATGTTTCCTCACCTGATGAGAAGTCAGTAATAACTTATGTGTCATCACTCTATGATGCATTTCCCAAAGTACCAGAAGGTGGTGAAGGCATCAGTGCAAATGTAAGTAGGAAAAAATACTTGTGCAGTGTGTGAGCTTCATGAAAACGATTCTTGATATCAGCTCCAGAAT
>WEKW01032157.1:163514-182565 GCA_013389905.1 Sula dactylatra | reverse complement strand
TACTCTGAGATATTGATTCAGTTTGTTGAAAATCATCAAATAAAATAAAGTAGCGTTTGGTTTGGTGCAGACTGAAAAATTCATCTTTTGCAGGCTCTTGGTGATTAGATCACACTGGGCTTTTTTTCTTTGCATGTCTTTGGCTCTACCTGGCACTAAAAGCCTTTGTGATACCTTAGCTGAAAGACCACAGTAAAGAGCTCAGCTGTGCTTCTGAGGGCCTTTAAAACAAACAATAGGACATCTCCCTCTGCAGTAAATAAGGACTGATACAGTGACCTGACCCTTCCTTGATCCCACATCCCACCCATAAGAGGTGANTACAACTTGGTAACTTACAAGAACTCCGCAAAACCTGATGAAGTTGGTCTCCTGACACTTCTGAGGACTACCAGTATTTTAAACTCAGACATGGCAAAATTGTTACTTGCCCAGCCCAGTTAGCAGGAAAGCGGACATACCTTTTTGTCAGGAGAGATCTTTATATATAAAGTCCCTTTTTGACCTAAATTCTGGTATTTGTAGCTTCCAGGAGAAGCCGGGCAGCATACACACAACTAAGGAAAGAAAGGTTGGCAGTTTGGGGCTATGTGTATGCAGCAGCAAGGTGCTCAGTCAGAGTATATTTGCAGAACGCATCAGGTTAAGATTGAAAAAGCACTTGGTTCCTGAAGGACACTGCAGGAGAACGGAGAAATGCAGAATAACTTCTTAGCCACTGAAATGAGCTAGAGCTTGCACTGGAGAATGTTTTTGCTTCCAAATGGTGAGGGAGCAGGTTTAAATAACTTTGCTTGTTAAGAGTAGCACAGTAACCAGCTGTAACTGGTTTCATTTCCATGCTGGATGAAATTCTCCCATAGCAGAACACACATAGTGCACTAAGTAGCCCTTGAACCCTGGTATTCACCAGCTTAAAGACTTTAGAATGTGTATGATCCATGTTAATGCAGTTATATTTACAACTGCATGTGGGAGTCTTCAATAGTGAGCACTCTTAACCTTGTGTCAACTGATAGTCGCAGGTGATGTTCCTGCAACTACAGTTCCATTTATTTTATACCTGCCCGTTTGGAACAAAAAGTTATTGTGTAAGAAATGAATGGTTGTTCTTCTGCACTGACAGCTAAATGACTGGATATACATTGTTTGTTTGCTTCAACGTACCGCTATCGTTAATAGAACGTTTTCAGTGGATTAAAGATTTGCTTTAAAAACAGTTGATTTGGCCTTCACTATAGGATTAAATTCTCTTATTCTGTTTTCTGTGAAATAGTTTGTTTTCTTCTTTTGTTGTCTCTGCAAGAGAAGTATTTCAACCACTTGGCAGAAGAATAAACAGACATAGCTTCAAAATAACTTGTTCAAAATTGTAAGAAGTCTCTTTAAATGAAAAGAAGAAGAAACAGGTCTGGGGGTAGCTTGTTGTTTAACACTTTGCTACAATAATAAATTGCCCATTTCCAATACTTTATTGCTCTGTTAATAACGTAAGTTCATTTTTAAGTCATCAGATGAAAGAAAATTCAGGGCTTCTCAAGACTTCCACCATAATCTCTGCTTCATACCATTTCTTAAGGAATTTTGGTTTAATATATGAGCACAGGAAAAGCTAATAGATTTAAGGCAAGGATACATTTGATTTGGAATTTTCTTAATCCTGAAGTCTCCTCTGTAAAATACAGCTATTTCTCAGTTGTAAGCATAAATGCCAGTATTCTGTTGTGTGGGTTAGCAGCATGTCAAGCAGCCTCAACTCTGTTTTTCAGAAAACAGTAATTTTATTCATCAGTATTGTGCATATGCTTGAGCTCCTGTGGGTAAAAGGTGGGGGAACATTGATGTAATCCAGATCAAGAGCTTTCTTGTTAAACATAGTTGCTTAGCTTTGTTGTAACAATAGTAAAACTGGTAAATGCCAGTGTCCTTAGTGCTTCAATCACTCTTCATGTTCAAGAAGCTTGTGGAAAGTAAAAAAGGAGTTATTACATTAGAGAGAAATATACATCAGAAAAACACTGATGCTGGTGAGAAGCCCCTGGTGAGATATTGGGCTGGATGGACTGGAAAACAGTGGTGTGTTCCCCTCTTATGCTCCATCAAGTCACAAAGGAGCATAGGGCTAGCAGTGTGATCAACTGGTTATTCCCATCTCCCCAGCTTCAAACATCCCTTATCGAAATGTTGGTTCTGAACATCCATAAATGCTGAGATGTTTCCTGGGTAGCTGGTCATTGGCTTACTCTCTACGGTTTTCTAGTCCAGATTTTTAAATGTTACCATTCTGTGGGGTTTTTTGTTTGTTTGGGGGTTTTTGGTGTGGTGTGTTTCTTTTTTTCTCTTCCAAACCAGTGTCTGCAGGAACAGGAGTATGATATTGTCACAGCAGCCTATGGGCAAACAGAACCATGTTTGCAGAGCATGTTTAGTATGGCTTTTTTCAACTCAATTACTCTTTAAAAATTATTTATTAATGTAGTTTTCATAAGGCAGTGTGCAAGGTATATGAGTTAGTTCATACATGGGTTAAGGTACCTTGGGTGCTACAGGTTTGGACAGAACTCCTCACTATGTTTTGGCCCCTGCTGCTACTTTGCATTTCTCATGTGCCAGATGCAGGTACTTGTTACCACCTGGTAGTTCATAAGGAAAGTCTATGGCAAATGCAGTTGATGTGCTCTTGAGTGCCTTAGTAACTTTATATTGTCTAATAACCCATTTTCTCCTGAATAGTTTGCTTTATTCCAAATCATGTAATTAAATGGATTGATGGGTGCCAACAGGTTGGACTGCAAAGTCTGCATGTGCTGTCTATACCTGTGTTAAAATAAAAAGGTGGGGGAAGTATGTCTTCTGAAAACCCGGGTGGGAGAGCATTAAATAAGCAATGTGAGTGCCTGTGATATTCAGGGCAGTTTGAAATAAAATTGTACTTTGTGCAAGTGTCTCTTGGTGTATTTTCTCATTGTGGAGTTCTTCTAAGTATCGCTGAAGTGCTCTTTCTATGCTATAAATTCCTAGATTTAAAACCAGAGAAGCAGGCAGAGCTACCTCTCCAGAAGACCCTGTAATTACATTTTTGATGACTCAAGGCTGGTGTTTGTCTTTTTGTTTGATGCTGGCAGGTAACATGTAGCAAAAAGGCTTTTGAAGTTAACGTCTAATTAAGATGGATGGAGAAGGTCACAGCCCTGGTAGTGCTATTGGTTCAGGCTGTCGACTGCCTCAGTAAGACATCAGTGAGAAGATTTACAGGGAACTGTTCTATGCATCCAGGATGGGAAATGTTATTTAAAAATCCATTGGTAAACAAAAGTCCTGAGTTCTGCACACAGAGATAGTTGCCTGCCAAAAATGGAAGCCAAGGTACTTAGCTTACTTTCCTGTAAGAACATCCTTGTCTCTCTTCTCCTCTGATTAAACACGATATAAGAGGGGTTAAATTCACGTGGGGGAACTGGAAATGTTGCTCCTACATTCACAGGTATGTAATGTAGGGGCACCCACAGTTTGGTTATCGGGCTCTATCTAGACGGGGCAGCCAAGAGCTTTGGCTGATATACCCTACTCCTCAGCTGTGTTTTGTAGCCTGTAGCATGATCTGTGCCACTATAGCTAGACTACTGCTGGTACCCATGGCAGTGCAACACTGGATCTAAGTATAGGACACGAGCACCAAAATAAGGACAGGGACATGTTCTTAGGTGTACTCCTAATCCTGATCTGATGTTAGTCTTTCAATGAAAGCTATGTATGAGCTTTACGTGATCCCTAGACGGTATGGCACAGGAGAAAGGGAAGCACAAGGCAAAGTGTCAGATAACACTAAGTTAGTTAACACTTTTCAGAGCCCAGCTCTGCTCATTGTGCAGTGTGGATCCACGATACTGAGAGATATACTGAGATAGAAATTAGACAATCCTACAATAACATCAAGTGGAAATATAGCCAGTTCATTTCCTAAAGGGATGATATGTTTTGTGTGCCTGAAGCAGGCACAGGCTAATGAGTACCTGAGCTATGGGAATTCATACTGCTGTTAGAATGGATATAGAAAAACTAAAATACATAGACTACTTTAGTCTGCTGTGTGCACCTATGAGTTTATGGACAGCAAAGTCTAACTTGTCTTCTTTCTGAACTGAGTCCCTGCTTGCTTATGTTTGCAGCCTTACTACTCTTTGCTTGCTGCTTCTGCTCAGCTAGCTGAAAGCTTCCTAAGCCTTAGATGAGATGTTACTGCTAAACTACAGAAATCTGGCCTTGAGGTGGACAGCTAGAAGGTTGTGGTGGTACCCAGTGGGGTAAGCCACACTTGAACTTATTCCTGCAGGCACCGGTAAATGTTTTGCACTGCTTCAAAATTCAGGATAACACTGTTGGATAATGACAATACAGAAACTAATTTCATCCTGGATAATTGCTTCCAGATGACAATTAGGTCTTGTTGGTGCTTTCTGAAGAATAAAAGCACTTTTTGGAAGAGAACTGGTAACCCAGATATAAGCTTCCTTTGCACGGGGTGGCTTGGTCACGTCAGAGGGATATAGCACATATCTAGGTCTAGTGGTGGATGGGATGGCATGTTAGATTAGACAGAAAACCCCCTAGCTCTTCCACATAACTCCATTCGTGCTAACTACAACCTTGTTTCTTCATGTCAGTTTGTTATTGCTGCCTCCTACATGTTCCTTAGCATGTTGGCCCTGTCACGGTCTCTCCTGCTGCTTCACATAGTTAGAAAAATATGTACCTGTGTCTGCAGTAGAAGTACATGGTTAAACAGGGAAACTTTGGACGTGTGCTTATGAAGATGTGGAAAGACAGGATGGCTGGTTTAGATTTTAGTTCTTGTGTTAAGGTGTGTGGGTATTATAATTGGGCTTTACATTGTCTCTGTTGAGGATGGTTGTATTCTGTAGCTATTTTCAATTAAATTTTATTCTTCTTGCTGCCTGTGAAAATAGTTACTACAGAAAGATACCAAGATTTGTTTATCATACTATTTTTCTCTTCAAAAGCTAGTAAAGAAGTCCTTCAGTAGTATTAACAGGAAAAAACACCTTGGAAAAAAGCAGTAATATAGGTTCAACATTGTTGTAAATATGTTATTACTGATTTTTGAGAAATTTCAGCTAAGATTAATTTAGTTCCTTTGTCTTACTTTGTCCAGCAGCACCTTGGATTAATTATGGGGAAAGAAATTGCAATTTTGCCACACTAGAAGAGATTGCTAAATATCAAATCAGTAGACCACCAGAGCAGAGATAAAAGTGGAGAATTAAAATCTGAGCATTTGGACATCCATTAGTAATGCATCTTTCTTTAGTTTTTAGAGGCCCTATTAGGGAGTGGAAATTCAGTCCTGAATAATATGGAAGAAAAATCCTTGATCTTAAGGTGTTAATGGTTTGGTGTGTTTAAAAGTCTACAGCACAGGGCAGTGGCAGTTTGTAAACAGATGTTGTAAGGTAAGTCTTTATGGTAGATCTGAGGATTTCCTCCTATTTGAAGACCTGAAAAGTAGCAATGAGGGTTTCCTGTGCGTGCAAGACTGATTTTTACTGAGCAGACCACTTTTGTTTGTATCGATATTGTAACTGAGTGGGCGAGGATATGTGTAGGGACTTACATAGTATATTGCCCTGTGTATTCAGAATGGGTGTGTTGCTAGGAGGATGAAGAGGGAGGAGAAGGATGACAACCTTTGGGATTTTCAGCCAGAGAATATGTTGTTTTTCTGATACTTGTATTGCGGGATGGAATGTTCTCTCCATCTGCTACGCTGAATGCCCAGCTAATGCCCCATTTTTGTTTCCTTCCTTTAACCATGAGTGCTGCTGATTCATTTGAAGAAGAGAGTGCAAAAACAAATATGTAAGCATTCAGAAAGGCACTAGGAGTGCTTGCAGTGAGATTTACATTGGACATTGAGTCTTTCAGGTGAAGCTGCTGGCAACTTGCACAAGAGTGAAAGCATCCTCTCTGGCCAGTCATCCTGCTCCTCTTTCAATCCTTTATGGTAATACCCACCCCTGTGTATTTGCCCAGTGCATTTCTTATGTCCCTGAATTAATTCCTCTGACCCCCTGTATTAATTCGCATTCAAAATTAATTTCAGGTGAATGATGGTTAGTGGAAGTGGGTATTAAATGTTTGGTGATGAACTCTGAAATATTGTAGAGAAGTGATGTCAGTCAGGGTCTTGCTGTACTGTAAACTCTGCATGCTGTAAATATAAGTGGAGAGATTCGTTTATTCTGAGATGAGTCACGATGTGGTATGGTGAGGCCACAGTAATGTCTGGGGGTGATTGAGGACACACAGAGGTAAAAAAAAGACTGTAAAGAAGAAGCAAAACAAGAGGAGGAGTAGATTTTCAAGGGTTAGGGAACAGGAGAATTTAAGAGAGAAGATAGAATGGGAGTTTAAAAGTGTGTGAGGAAGAAGAGTGGAGGAAGAATTATGTGTTTTGGAGCAAAAAAAGGTTAAACATTACTAAAGAACTAAAGGTAAGGTGGGTTGAGTAAAGGAGTTGCTACAAAACAAAGCAGTTGTGAGACTGAGGAAGCAGTTACTGTAAATATCTCACAAACAAGATCTAGCAAGGATGGCTTAGAAACTGGGAAGACGTTATTTGGCAAGAATTTTTGGAGACTTTAATCATGTGTGTAATATTTCCCATGTGTGTGAAGAAATCTGTATGTTCGCAGGCTGAAGAGTCTTGCAGACCTACGCATTGCCGTCCCTGGCGAGGGATAATGCGAAGCTTTGTGTCAAGGCTCCTGGGTACCTCTCTGCGTGTCAAACCTTCCTGGGGAAGTCCCAGTAATGGAGAACTTAAGTTTGGGGGCAGATGGGGCTGTATGGCTGAGACTGCTTATCGTGGCATTCAGGGCTCCTGGAGGAGGGTCCCTGAGGCTTTCTGACTGGTTAAAAACATTGCATTATTTTTCAGCTGGCCCAGAACAGTTGTCCAATTACCTCGTGTTGAGCAGCAGTGGGACAGCATGGGTTTGGGGTCGTCATTCTTGAGACGCTAACCCTGGTCTTCAGATATCTTCCTCTGGTTGTTCAGCCTTGTTTTAAACTGCTATTATTAATCAGGTTATTCCCTGGGGGGAGATGACATTTGCCACCTGTGTGTACTCCTTTGCTTTGCAGTTATTTTATATTTTAAGCAAAAATATTGCTTCTGCATTTGGTCAGAGGGCACCATGTTGTCACTAGCCTCTTCCTAACACCCTTGCAACCAGGCATAAGTGAGATCTCCATTGCTAATATTTATTAGAGTGCTACACTACAAAGTACTTTAGCCTTTCTATCATATATGTTTCAAATGATTCTACTTCAGCCAAACAAATTGTCCAGGCCTAATTTCTGAGAAATCATTGTCAAAATTGCTGAACCAGTTTAATTCTAAAGCACATATTTATACTGAGCTGCACAAATCACACCGCCAAGTGAGATTACAAATGGGAGAGAGAAAAGTTTAATCAGAAATGAGATTAAATTTGAAAATGTAGAGTGTTAGTGATTGCTGCTGAGGCTCAGACAGGGTGTAAAGTCATAGATTTTTCTTAGCAGGGCTCAGAATAACTCACTTGAGGAAGCCGAAGAGCACATATGCCCTTGCGCTGACAGCGGGAGAGTGTGGTGGCCTGAAAACAGGGAGGCTGTTATTTGTAGCAGGTTGATGCAATGTTGTGTTGTGGAATGAAGTTAAAGTGGGAGGAAGAAAATAATTCAAAAGGTGTGTCCTGGTGGAGATGAGGGACAGGGAAGAAACGAATCTGTTTGTGCTGATGCTTTGGGAGGTCTGACCTACCTGTCCCCAGCACCTCTGAGGTGACTGTTGAGGGCTGTTGGTTTGTTTTGAGCAGATGGGCAATCTCTGTGCATCTGAGCAAAAGGACTTGCAAGCTGAAGTTGGAGAAGAGGTTAGAAAAATGGCATTTCTCAATGAATGCTAGTGTCTGCTGTGCTCCTGCAGTAAAATAATGATGCAGTGCTTACTGATACTAAGGGTCAACTTTAAATGTTGCCCTCACCCATTGATCTAGGAGTTGCCTTTCTGTACCATTCCTTATGTCATTACAGTCGGATGGAGCATCCTTGTTCTCAGCTGTTAATAAAGAGTTGCATAAATACATTTTATTTGTATCCATGGAGCAAATGGATACTGCGCATCCAAGCACCTGGTTACTCTGTATGAAGGAGCATTGGTCTCATGCATGGAGGAGACAGTACTGCACACAAAATGTTGCCTGAATCTATTTTTCAGTGAAAATGTACACTTGGCAGTGCTCCGCTGTCTCTTGGATATAGCCATTGATCATTTCAGCTGTAGGAGGAATTCTGAACCTTGAGATGGGATGTTTCGTCTTTGGGGAAACTTTTAAATTTAAACACTTTTTTTTGTCTTTCCAAGTCTCCTCTTAAACATTTCTAAATAGGAAAGAAGAAATGGTACAAACCTGCTGTCATTGCCATATTTCCTAAACTTCATGATGAACTACTGAAAACTGAAAAAAAAAAAACCCAAAACAAAAACAAAACAAAAAACCAAACAAAAAACCAAACAAAAAACCCAAACAAACAAACAAAAAAAACCCATAATTGAGAACTGAGCAGATCCCTGCCCCCAACACTTACAAAGATTATGTGCTGGTTTATATACATACAGGGAGAAGCAAGACATAGCAGCAGCTTCTTTTATTATAGATGAGCCAGGATATGCTCGGTAATCTCCCAGCCCTGTATGAAATCTGGGAGACCTCTATTCAGGTTGTAGGCTTTTTAGAAGTACAGCCCAGGAGCAGTGTTACCATCCATTTGACATGTAACATAGATTACACCAGCCACTAGTAAACTGCTAGTGTTGACTGCATTTTGACTGCATTCTGAAATGCACAGCTTCTGGCCACCCTGGAGGGTCCTGATTATTTTCTTTTTTTTTTTTTAATTGAGCATCTGTGGTGGTGCAAATCTGCCGGGCCACTCTGAGATCTCAGGATAAGCCCTGTTGTGCTGTTATCTTAGTAACAAGTGCAGGGACTTGGGCACCAGACGCTCTCTGGCCGTACCTGGGCCATCTGCTGCGTGAGCTTTATACCCGAATGACTTGACACCAAATTGTGGCCAGAATGGGAAATACTGACCAAAGCCAATTATCTCGATCCTATAAATAGCGATCTTTGGATCTCTCCAGGACCGCAGTGGGCTGTGTGACTTCCCCCTGGGTTGGGATGCCTCTCGGGGTAGATTTTGTGACAATTGAAGGATTGTCCTTCAACGATTTTGCAAGGACTCAAATGTCTGACTTCATGAGGTTCACTGACCATCCATTGATGAATGCCAACACGTAATAGCAAGCAACTCATGGAACTCACAAAAAGGGCAATTTTAATCACAGGTTAACCTGTGTGTGTCTGCACACACACGCATTTTGATTTAAACTCTTTGTCTGCCTGTCTGTGTGTTGTGTGTGCAATTTGATTTGGAGCTGTTTGTCAGTCTGTCTGTGTATGTGTGTGATTTGATTTAAATCCCATCTGTGTGTACAACCCTGCTGTAAGTTTTGGGTGACCCTTGCCATTCTTGAATCTTTAACTAAGTCACTATTTTGATCGTAACAAATTTCATTGAATTTCTCTGTTAAATTGGCTGATAATTAAGAATTATACAACCTAGTTTTGTGATCCATCTCAAAAATATTAATAAACCCTAAATTGCTGCTAGACCAAAGCAGTGTGAAGAAATCTTATTCCATGACATCATTAGTGAGGTAATTCCTGATTTACGTCTTGCACTACTCTGTGACTAGTTATTTCTCTGGTCTGTTGGTACTACTTTCTTTTCTCTCTTGCAGCTCTTTGTTTTTGCCTTTCCTCCTAAAATTTATTCATCAGGTAATTCTTTCTTGCTGATGGATATTTTCAGTGTACAGTGCGGGTATAAATTAGAGGTGGTATCTGGGTTTAAAAGATCCCTCATTTCAGGATTTAAGGGATATTCCAAATTACACCAAGGCACTGCCCCTTCTCTTCCCGCAGCATATTTGCTGCGAGGGTAGAATGGAGAGAGACAGAGGAGTCTATTGGTGGATGATATCTGGATGGGAAGTTAACCCATAGGATGGTTGCCAACTGGGACCAATATAGAAATGTCATAAACCATAGAAGGGACACTGACCACTTAGCTGGATTAATACATCAGGCGATGAAAATGGCTGAGCATCTAAATAGCCTTGCAGTAGGCAACGACAGTGAATAATCCAGTCTCAGGAAAGCCTCCTACCTTGTTTAAATCTTGGTGCTCAAAGTTGTGCTGCTTTTGAATTATCTGTAAAGCTGCCCGAAGATACATTGGGTAAATGTATTTGTCCTGGGAATGGGGTGGAACATCGTAGGAACTGGAAAAAATGCTTTCATTCCTTTTCAGATTTGTATTTCTTATCTTGAGGTAAATGGAAGTATATATATATATATTGTTACTGGTGCTGGATTTGTAGCTGTAGATTGAATTTTGTGTTCAGTTACTGTGGCTGTGTTTAAAGAACTAGAAAACCATGGAGTGTGGTGGCCAGGTGCTCAGCAGGCCTGGCTCCTTCATGCACAAGTGAAGCCTCCAACGGTGCGCTTAATTGGTTAAGAAAAGTTCAGACCTGTGGTCTAATACAACAAACTCAACCCTTCCTTAGCATATACGTAGCACAGGTCTTCTGAAAAATCTCTCCTTTTGTAATTATTGGGTAAGCTGATATTCATAATTACACACCAACACCACTCCCCCCAATAAACCCCACCAACTTCCCAACATGCAATCACCTGATTGCCTAACTCGTTTCTTATTCTGATTTTATTTAATTTAGTACAATGCCAGTTAGCCATAAACTAGATTGTAGAGCTGCTTTTAAGAGCAAGTATTGCATTTGGTCTTTGAAACACGGGAGAAGCTTTAGAACACTTTTACTGACTTTCAATATATTAATGGTAATATCAGCCCAAGGATTATATTGTCACTTCTACCTAATGTAGAATTATTAAAGCATATAAGGAGAGGAGCAGAACTGAAGGCCAATATATCATGCAATAGACTTTGTGTCAGGGTGCTGAGGGAATGATGCTCATGGAGGCAAGGCCAAAAGTGTTCCTTCACAAGTGAACAAATTGGACAAAGTGGCAGAAAGCTGTGCAAACATTAAACACTGGCCTCCAATTAGGGAGGAGGTGTGGCACTCCCTAGGAGAAGAGGAAGCTGGCAGTCAGAGTGTGGCATAAGCCATGGGAAGGAAGGGCTGTGTTGATGCAATAAAAACTTGGTGCTGTGGAGAAATCCGTAAGCATCCCGGAGGGACCCATTAGACAGTAAACACTGTATGTGGTCTTGCACTGGAACGGTTGTGAGAAGCAGAGGAGGATATATAACATTTGGAGTATTAAGTTGCTCGACAGTATGCCCTTATGTGTAATGATTGCTAAAGTGCCATGCGTAAAATAGGGTCTGATGTACTGTGTATATTTTCTCTGTAGCCCTAAAGAGGTGGTATTGTCTGCATATAACAAGAAAATGAAAATGTCAAGGAAAATCTGAAGTGCTATTTCTTCTTAAGAAAATGATTAGCTTTGCATTGACTGAAAGGAGAGTTCCTCACCTGCATGAGCATGGATTCTCTCCTTGGTTATACACGCTGTTGCAGCGGCTTCCAAAAGTTATAGTGTAGAAAGGTACGAATTAGTCTGTAACCTAAATCTGAGCTTTTACAACAGGAGTGAACATGACTTCTAATTGTGTAGTGCCAGTACAAATTGGATGGGTTTGAAATAGCTGGCTTGCACGTGGGTTAACCAAGCCATTAGAAGCATAGTTTTTTTGTTGTGCTGCTAGCATCCTATGAAGGACACTTATTCAATTATTTTCTTTTGCTCCAATGTCCCTAGGAGCATAGATGTAAAAGGAGACAAAGACTGAACAGTGAGACAGTAATTTCGTGGCATTACAAGGACTCTTACTTTGTTCAGTTCTTTCCTTCTTTCCCCTCAATATTTTTTCACATCTACTTTTATTTCAAGCTAGTGCTGTAGCTACTTGCAGAGGACACCACTGAGATGAGGTGACCTGTGTGAATTAAGCGTGGTAATCAGCATGTAACAAACTGTGATAAGGGATGAAAAATTTTGGCTATGGACACCAGGTTTATGAAATGGCTTTACAAGAATAAAATAACACTCGGATCTCAAGAGCTTTATCAAGTGTTGAAGAAATTAGTATCCTTACTCCATGTATCAGGGAGCTGGTAGCAGAGACAGCAGCAGTCTGACAGCTGTAAGGGAGGTTGTGGGTGACCAGTCAAACCCAGTACTGTAGCCAGGAAACCGAATGGGGGGGGGGGGGGGGGGGGGCGCTCATCTGAAGACCCCCACAGGAACTATCTTACAATTTTAGACTATGAAATGGTATGACATTTTGTTATTCTCCCTTAAAAGGAAATGCTGCCAAGCAGATCCTGTTGAGATTTGAACTTGTGGCTCCACCAAGGCTAGCTATTTAAAAATTAGACCATTTGACCAAGCACCTAACATGATAGCAGCCAATTTGGTGTGTGAGTTGCCACCAGCATCCTATGAAGGGATGTGCTTTTGTGATGGAAGATTCTCACTCACTTTTGTCAGCCAGCCAGCCAGGAATGGATTATTCTGCTAGAACAAGAGATGGACCCTGGGCTTTTGTCAGCTGCAGAGCTGTTTTTCTCTGGTTGGCAGCCAGCAACTTGCTGTACTACTATTCTGTTCCTCAGCTGGGGTTCCTCAGACAAATTAAACAGTAGTGATGATGGATAAAAAAGTGGCAGCAGCACTAGAAGATGGCCCTCAGATTCACATTTGCTTAGCGAACCAGAAGATCTTGCAGAGTCTTATGGGGATGGAAGTGGCAGTGCTTAGCTCTGCTATGACATGAGATATATATTTTCCCCCCTTTTTTTGTTATGACTAAAATGGGAACTGGGCTATGTTCCAGACCTGTAGCCTGTGGCATTGGGCTGCAGAGATAAGAATTCACAGAAATGTAGATCACCACAAAGTGTACAAGAAAAATTGAAATGACAAAGTTCTTAAAGTAGAACTTCCATAATTGGAAGCATTTCAAACTCTTTCATCCTCTCAGATAAACGCAGTCAGCTTTCATGTTCCTTTAGTATCTTCTCCTGCCATGTATGCAATTATCAAAAATGTTTGTCTAAAAAACTTCTCTTGCTTGGGTTTTCTCTTCTGTGGGAAATCCTTAGAGCCAAACTGAATGTGCACATAGGTGCTACCTCCCAGAGGTCTGAGCAGTGTGCTGATGTCTTCTGTCTCCATATCTCAAAAACTAGTTGCATACAGTGGAGCAAGATTTTGGTGTTTAGACACCCACAGCCCAGGAAAGTCATGGTCATTGCATATGCACAAAAAATACACAGTTGTTTGCACTGAAAAACAAGATAGCGCTTGTTTGCAAATGGCAGATGCAGAATTTCATATATGTAAACTATTTTGAAGGCACATTATTCTGCTAAAGAACTGGTTGGGTGCCGAAATACAGTTACTACTTCATTGGCGTAGTTTTCTGATATGTGGGGGAAAATGAAGATGAGCTGGACAAACATCTTCATCCTTCTGTGATCCTCCCCCTGCCAGACCCCGTGTTTTCTTTTCATTAGTTGTTCTGTCTTGTAGTAACATGACAGCCTTTTGGGGAAGGAAATGGCACTTGGCACAGAGAAGCCCTTAATCTTTCAGTGGCGCACCCGTGACTTCGGTAGCAATGAAGATTTCACTGCTCCCTTGTCTGAGAAAAGGTGCTGCTTTGTGTTACAGGTGTGCGTATGGTACTGTGGTATTCACAGGGGTCGTGAGCCAGAACCTGTGGGTGTTTACATTCTTTTAAACTTATGAATTGCTTTCCCTTTGCCACTAGGTAAGTAATATGCCTTCTTGCGCCCTTAAAAATGGTCTGTCTTATAGTGTCATTTATCATAACTTCAAAATAGCATTACTAATTAACAGGTGTTTCCTTCATAATAAACCTGGCCAAACATTAGGCAGGAGTAGGGGTGAGTAAGGCATGATCTTGGCCCCACTGTGATGTATCGTAGTTCTTGTTCCTCCTCTTCCTAGAAAGCAGATTCCTGTCCAAGACCAGCATTTGGGGTTGCCTCACTGGAACTTGTTCAAATTTCTATTGCATTCCTTTTAATATTGTTTTCCTTGCTCTTGATCCTGTCATGTTGGGTACAATTGTAGGATCATGGAAAGAAAGAGGAGTTCAGAAGTAAGCGTGGCCATCTGTGTACATGTATGGTCTCCATCCCAACTAATGTTCCTTTGCTAGCAGAAGAAAAGGGAAAGGATAAGGTATAAATTTGCTAGATCAGGCTGATCTGATGAATGTCACCAGTCTGACAGAGCTCTTTATGACGATTCAATAGCTGGAATAGATTCAGTAAATTTTCCAAGCTCTGTAGCTCAGAATACATTACATACTCATCTATTGCTGGACTCCTGGTATTGTAGCTATTGACAGTTGTGTAAAGTGAGAGACCCTGTGCAGTTCTGTAATGTCATTCCATGGTAGTGTGATTTACATTACCAGGTGTGAGTGGTGCTATTTGTTAGAAATACAATGCAATTTTTTGCTTTTATACCATATAGGAATAAATTTAACGCCATAAAGACTTCTTTATTACATGTGCTCTGTTTTATGTAATATATGCATACGTACTAGCATATACTTTTCCATTGCACTGCAGGACTGTACAGGACTCTGCCTTATTTAAGTCTCCAGCAGTAGAAAAATCATACAACCAGGTTTATTAGGCAAAACCATATTTTTTTTTTGGTGGATGAGGGTAAAGAGGGAGGAGGAATGGGAGGGTGAAATAATATTGACATTTATGAGTGAATAGACGGTAATGAATGAATGTTGTAACAAGAGACAACGGTACTTTTCTCCTCTTACTGATGTTCAGTGATGCTTTGAAGACAGCAGGAGGCTTTGCTTTGAATCCTGAGCATATCAAAATTAGATAATTTAAATTTTTTTTTGCCTCCAAATATATCTTATCCTCAAGCAGTTTTTATTAAGGATGCTAATTTCCCAGACCCTGACTAATGCAGGCTGTACTGTGGTGCTGGATTATTCTTCTTTGCATCTTCTGAAGTCAGGCAAGGCAAAAATTAAAGCAGAAGTTGTAAGTACTCCTTTAGTGCTTTAATATTGCAAATGCTATTGCAAGCATAATTTAGCCTGAAGCCATGGCACCGATGGACAGCTTGAATAGTTCCTGTAGCTCTATTCCCTGTTAGTACTTACAAACCAACAGTGTTGTGGACGTAATATCTTGTATACCAAGGAGCTGGCTACAAATTTCTTTGTTCTAGATCTTTAATGTATATGGATATGCACACTGAATATATGTTTGTATAGCTGTATATCTGAATTGGGTCACAGTTTCCATGTATCACTTGATACATCAATTTCATTGGTTACATAATTAAATTGTAGAGTAGGAAGTAGAATAACCACCTGCAGTTGATGCCTATGTATGCATGTCCCTCAAACGTGCGAGGGATGCCTCCATTCATGTTCCACGGCAAACAGCAGCTTGGCTGTTTTAGCGTGTGCATCTTGGATAAAAGGGACAGTCTGCTGCATGCTTTCCTTCTCTGTTGCTTTAAGGCAGCCTTCAGTTTTTCCCTTTAATTTTCTTGCATTACTAAACCTAATCTATTAAAATATCAACACTTTCTAATGATTTCTTTCCTCAAATCAAGCCTTATTTACCTATAACCTTTTAAAAATCCTCACACTTACTGGGTTTATCTGTTTCAACTAATTCAGTGCATCTTTAAATAATAAATTAACTGTTTGACCATTTTCTTCTATATTACCTTCATTAGTAAGTAAAGAGACTATAGATGTTCTCAGGCAAAAATAGTCTACAGGACAGCATTGCTTACGCTGGATAAGAGCCTGGAAATCTTAACCGCTTTCTTCACGGACTGTAAGCACAACTAACTCAATGGCTGTTTATGGATTATATTGGGTTCCAGCTTTTTAGTGTTCTTGATGCTTATTTAGATGATTTTTTTTTTTTTTTAGGTCGCAGGCTGATTCCATAGCATGCACTGTATATTTTCATTGTCCTTATAATTTACACTTCAATCTACTTTTGCTCTTATAAGCTCTGCTGATTTAACTGGTGACTTATCTTGCTGATTTTTACATGGAGAAGAAACTAATTAAAGATACAGCAGCAATCCATCAGCTGTTGATACACAGCAGCTCTGCTGGGCACCCACAGGATCTCGTCTGGATTCCACAGGAAGTTTTGTCTCCCTGTGCCTTGGATTCACTCCAGCNGGCACAAATCTTGTACTGTTGACTATTTCTTTGCTAGCGTAGGGGTGACCTGGGAGAAGCAAATTCTTGTGTAGTGCCTGTTACTGGGTTTACCAGAAGGAACAAATCTGAGAACGAGGATCTGGAAGTTCCTTGTTTGCCCTTGTCAGGACTGCATGTATCCATAATTGTACAGTGTGTTCGATTAATTTTGTCTCAACTGGAAGTTCAGGAATTCAGCAAAAGTTAGGGTGGCTGTGGTTTATTGAAGAATAATTGTCAGCCTTATCTAATTCAGTAGCCTACAGAGCATCTTTCAAGTTTCAGTACAAGACAAGCTGTTTTAAAGAAGTCTCCTTCTTGTTTGCTTACCTTGGGTACAGCTGTGGGTACAAAGAGGTTTGAAAGTAGTGCTTTTATTCGAAGAGCAGCTTTGCTCTGCATGTAGGGAGTGATAAATATCTTTTGAAATGTAAACTTTCAGAGGAACTGGGATCAATCATGTACTGACAAAGGTGCAGATTTGCTCATAGGGTCTAAGCCAATCAGCCTTAATTTGAGTATCTTAAATGGCTAATGTCAAGCAGAACTTCTTGTACCCCTGGTGAGGTGTGGGACTTTGAGGCGAGTAGCTGTCAAGAGAGTGGTGAAGTTTTATGGGGGACTAAAAAGAGTTCAGAAATACTTCCCCCCCCTTCTTGACTATCAGCTTAAGCATATCATGTTCAAGTCTGTAAGTGGCTGAGCTGCCACAGGGAGAACTCTCATCTATTTGTCACTAATTTGCTATTTATTTTGACTTGTGTGTTCTGGAAACTCTTGGAGTAGCAGTACCTATGATAACAGGCATCTTCAGTTGTGTTTTAGAGAGGCATTATAAATATTGTTTGGATCTAGAGCCCTCTACAAAATGCCAACTGGAAACCTTTATATGTGATATCCTATAGCTTCTGTTTGCCACTGGTGGATTCTAGCTTCAGTGAAACCATGAGCCTTACTACCTAACAGACACAGGCTTAGGTGTTTTTACTCTGTGGTTAGGGTGCCTTTAGGAATTAGAGAAGTCTTGCAGTAGTACTGGCATGCTGTGGACTATTTCTTCAACAGTGCAGACTGTAGGATCTTGCCACCGATTGATTGATTTGCTTATGCCTGGAACTCAGCTTGTTTAGCATAGCAGTTGAAGGCTGAGAGGAAAGGAATGATTGATCAAGACTAAATTCTGGTAAGAGCACCTTGTAGTCTACTGAAATACATTCCTAAAGTTGTGATTCCCCTTCCTCAGTCCTGTTTTGAATAGAGAATTTGAAGAATGAAGGTACATGAATGGACATCTATGGGTGAGTTTAATCAGTGCTTGTAACTTACCTTGAGCCCTTCAGATGAAAGATACTATGGAAAAGTCAAAATACCATTTAAAATAATAAAAAAAGACCTGCTTGGAAGACATAGCATGTGTAAATGAGCTAAAAATCTGGTATATTTGTTTAGTTGAAGCCTTTGGGACAGATCCTCAGCTTACAGAAAATTGACTTTGCTGGGGCTTTGGACAATGGGAAAACAGAGATCTGCAAGCACTCTGCAGCAAGCATAGGTGAACTTTGAAGTTGAGGAGTGAGCTCTTACGTTCTGATTGCTCTTTATTATTTGTCATTTCTATTGAGTCTTCCCACTGGGTTGGTATTATCTGTATAAAATATGTCTTCATGATGGTGTAGAAATGTGTCATAGGCTCCTTTGTGGTTTGCTTCCTAAAAAGCACAGCATGCTGGGCAAAGTAAGACAAAGTAGTGTGTGTTTACAAACTGCAGGCAGAGAATAGAATAATAGGATCTTTGTGGGTTATTCTGTATATAGTTTTAGCTTCTTAATAGAGAAGCTTATCTTGAAACCAGTTTTGTTCATCAAGGTGATACCACGCTGTCATTTTTGTGGCAGACTTTCAGTAGACATGAGATTGAAACAGAAATGGGTATCTCTAAAGTTAGTAATATGTCATATTTAAGAGTTCAGCCATATCAGTTTGGTCTTCGGCTACTAACTTCAGCATCCCTAATGACCATTACGCACTGCTTCATGAGGTGTAATTTTTTTTAAGTATGGCAGGGGNTTTGGTTTTTTTCCCCCCATGGTGGATGACAGAGGAAAAAAGCTTGCTCACTTTTTAAACTTGTCTAATTTGGCCTTTCGGACATTGCTGCTTCTTATGTCATTCTCTGTTACTTTAAGAAGCTTTTTAGCAGCTGGTATCTTATTCCCAGGGACACACCTGTAATCAAGTACCTTTCAATCTTTTTGATAAACAGACTGATCTCTTTTAATACC
Source organism: Sula dactylatra (assembly GCA_013389905.1). Classification (NCBI taxonomy): domain Eukaryota; kingdom Metazoa; phylum Chordata; class Aves; order Suliformes; family Sulidae; genus Sula; species Sula dactylatra. The sequence continues at coordinate 163,857 of WEKW01032157.1, read as the reverse complement.
CATGGTGATACACTTTCTCCTCTGGCCCCTGATACTTTCCATACCATCTTTTTTTGCCCAGCATCATCTGAATGTGACCATGAGTTTTAACCTTTCCAGTAACAGTCTCTGTTCAGCTGTATGCAGTGTTGGGAGCAACTGCTGATTTCTAATTAATGGTAACCAATGTCTTGTTACTGACCAGTATGACCCAATAATCCCTCTTGACTTCTTTTCCCGAACAGAATCTCACATTCTATAAGTATGCACACCCTTTCTAGATATAGCACTTAGCATGAAGTTGTACTAAAATACTTTCTGTGGGAGTGGATGTGTGCGTGTCGAAGCCCTCCAGACTGCTGAA
>WEKW01032157.1:148687-163050 GCA_013389905.1 Sula dactylatra | reverse complement strand
CTGGTATGATGTTATCAGCCTTCAGAGTTGTATTAAAATTAGTACCAGCATGTCAAACATGTCCCAGGGTGTTTTCAGTGAGTTCCTGTTGTTATCCTTTCTGAGTTGCTCTTGATTGCAGCTGCAGTATGAAGTACTTCATTTTTCTCAAGTGATACAAGTATATCCTCCTGCTTCTTTCAAAATGTAAACCAGAAATATTTATTGAACTTTTCTGTCATTATTAATAATTTTACCCTTCTTAGGCAGTAACGGGCCTATGTCAAGGACAAAAATCTCATTACACTTTAAAACAACAATTCTTTATCATACTTAGCCCTTCTGCCATGGATTTTCCCTAGTGCCTTTTGATTCTTCTATCAGTTATTCTACACTTTATAATCTCTCATGTATATTGACTGCCCTCTACTAATTTGTAAATGTTTGTTTTTATTTTGAACTGCTCTCTTCAGTTTTTAGCTGAAGCAGCATGGATTTTTAGTCTTCCAGTTTCCCATTCCTTGCTGAGAGGAATGTTGGCTCCATGTTAACCAATATCAGAGGTGATAATGATAAAACTGCTCAGATAGGAATGAAAGAAGACAGTTGGGCATCAGTGCAACACTACGTACAACTGATGTGATGTATGTGATAGCCGAGTGTTTTCTAGCCATTAAATTCTGATGCTGGATAGGCTTACAATATTATTTTAGAGCAACTCAGCTTTTAAGAAACTTCTTTTTTTTTTTTTTAATGTCACCTGAGGGAATTCATTTAACTTCCATGGGATTTAATGGAAGCTTACTGCCACCTCTGAGCCTCTCTAAACTCTCAGCCTAATCTCTTTTCTTTCTTTTTTTTTCTCTTTCTAAATGTCATGAATATATGCTTAAGTGCTGTTGACTTTCCATGAGAAATTGACTCTGGTATCACTTTCAGAATTGTATCAATCCACTTTTGCAAATTGTTGCTTTTTGGTGTTGAACAGTCAATTGCATATCACTTAACTACATGGAGCACAAAACCTGCACAAGCTGGAACTGGATCATGCTCTAGGCTTGATGTTATGTACTTCTCATTTTCAGGGTTATATTTATTTGGTATTTGGGGGGTAGAGATACTAGATATTGCAAAGGACCAAAGTTGTACCAGCTTGTGATCGTTGGGAGTACTTAATCTGTTGTTATTACTGAGTGAACTGGATTTTTATAAACTTTGTGTTGTGCTGTCATTGTGCCCTCAAGTTCAGAAGGGATCTTGTCTGTTTATCTGCAGAGGGAGGCAGAACTGAAGACTTCTGACTTCTATAAGATGTTTTCCTTTCCTCAGTGGCAGGTCTGTTAAGGGGGGTAAAAAGGGGTAAATGACTTTCTGCTGGCCGAAACCATAAAAACTAGGTAAAACCCTTCCTATCTGGAAGTCACTTGTATGTGTATTACATTTAGTTAGCAAAATGTTCCCGTATGAGATTTCTCTGATTATATAGATTTCAGAAGTTGTGCTTTTACAATTTCCCTTGTCAAGATATTGCTTTTATTGCAGGCTTAACAGGTTTATTTCTGGCTCCAGCAGGAAGAAATTACTGCAGCTACCAAAATATTGAGTATTGAACTAGAATGTTCAGCTTCAGAATTTCTGGGCCAATTTTTTTTTTCTCCTGGTAAAGCAGAATTTGATGGTGTTACACCTAGATGAAATTGATTTGTGGTAGCTTGATTTAAAAACAAAACAAAAAAACACCAAAAAAAAACCCAACCACCAAAACAACAACAAAACCCACCAAAAAATAACAAAACCAAAAAAAACCCCAAACCACAACCAAACGACTAAACCATGCTTTAAGACTTAATGAATGTCAGGGTGGGTTTTACTGGTGTGGTGTGTGGGAGTATTTTTTGTTGTGCAGTTTTGTTTTTGAGTTGGTTGGGGTTTTGGTGTGGTTTTTTTTGTTTCTGGGGTGGTTTTTTTTTTTTTTTTGTGGTGGGGTGTGGTTTGTGGGGTTTTTTTGGGACCTTGATTTTGGTACAGCACTGTGTCTTATTTTTGCTTTTTATGAATGATGGCTAGCTAAAGAATTGGTGGTAGACTCATTCCTCTTAAATTGCAGGTGAGCTGAAATCTCAGAAGAGGATACTGTTTTCTGTTTAGGTGTCCAATTTGAATTCAGTCTTGTATTCACCAAAATCGATGGCAATGCTCCTATTATCTTCCTGGGCACACAACTCTTACTGGTTTCAACTGCAGCATAACCTATGGTTACTTACAGGAATAGAAATAGTGCAGCAAACACTGGATGAATTCTCAAATCTTTCTGCAAGTACTAACTTCTAAATGTTTGTGAAGAGTTCTTGCCTCTCTTTAGTTCATTTGTGATTCTTGTTTCATGAGGTTTTCATGAGTTTTCTTTTTTAATGAGATATTGAAATCAGGAATGCCTATTTCTGCAGATATACCTGAAAGAGTTAGCTGCTTTAACGAAATTCTTGCTCAATGTTAATGGGCAGGAGTGCTAAAATTTAGTTTCTGACTCTGCCAACTGCAGGCACTGGGTGGTCTCTGTGGCTTGAAACTAATCAACAGCAGAAGAAAAAACTCCCACCACCAAAGCCTTGCAACAAGGTGCTTTCAGAAAGCTGTGGGACTGCTGCATGCGTCCACTGCTGTAGCAAATAAATCAAGAACATGAGAAGTCTATCTGCTTGTGGCTGGTTTAAACAAATAATTGAAACCTTTCTAAATAGCTTTACTGAAAGCTGGGCTGTTGGAAAGAAACTGTGATTGTTTGCTATGTTTTCAGTCCTTATTTTTTGTTTGACTACTGTGGGCCATAAGGATACTGGTAATAACACTGTAATAATTACAGGTTTTAGTCCTAGTTCTATGTACTTCTTCAGTGTGTTGGAAGAACTTGACCTCTCTGTTTTTCATCTGTAAAATGGAGATAACAATGCTACTCTGTTTGGCTCGGTTACTATAAGGGTAGGTGCTTGAATGTGCATAATGTATAAAAGGATGTTAACTAAAAAAGCAGCTTAAAGTGTAGGTATGCCTATATGTCACGTACATAACCAGAAGAATGTGTTCTTAGTTTAAGAGTGGGAGTATGATAGCCATACAGGCTCATAGCAGGAGGGCTGGAAATGAGGTTAGATGCTTTTATAGAGAACTCCATAAAATTCTCTTTTCTATTAGGTGGTAAAGCTGATGCTTTTGGGTACAGAGATCCTTGCCATGTTCCCGGTAGGGGACTGATTCTTCACATATAATTTTGAGTGCATAGCCACTTAGTAACTTCCTAGGCTAAAATGTTTTCTCCCATCAAAAGCTTTGAGCTTTTGTGTTGTTGGTTGGTTTTTTTGTTGTTTGTTTGCTTTTACATTTATTTTTTTTTTTAAGAGACCCTATGCAAGTGAGCTGGAAATATCACCAGTAGCTGTGATTCAAGTGAAATTCCTGCTGCTAATTACACAGGGTTTTTGCTGAAAGTAGTAAATAGAAATCATTCATGGGTCCTTAGAGGCCTCAAAATCATTCAGTATTCATGGTAAATATATCAGGGAGCTTCATAAGAGAATCATTTTAAAACAAAGCCTGGTCAGCTGTTTAATAATTTACTGATAGTGATAGCAAGGAGACTATCTAATAACCAGCAAGATTGGCTTTGCAGTAGAAAATAAATTAGTGTTGGAGTGTTTTTTTTTCAAAGAATCATGATTACTATTAGAGAAACATTTGGTTATCATGTTGGTTCTTGATTGCTTTACAAGCACTTACCAAGGCAAAGACACTTTATTTGATTATTTAGGAAGCTGCAAAGCCAAATTCATTCACATGGCGTTTATCTGAAATGGGCAGCTCTTGACAGTTTTATGAAGTCCAGCCTCAAAATATAAAAAGTATTTTACTAGTCTGGGTGCAATATCTGATGCCAGTCCCTATTCACTGGTCTGCCATGGGAGGGGAACACTCTTTGACTCTGGCCAGCTGTATATAGGTATTCAGCTTTATTTAGCTTTATTTTTAAAAGCTCCATTTAGAATAGCGACAGGAATTCAGTGGGAACTACAGACATGCACAGAAAGGCGATTCCTTGCTATAGGGTATCTTTCATCTGCTGATGGTGGTGACCATGGGAAATCCAATTTAAAGCCTGCGAAAGAACATTAAGGGGGGGGGGAAGGAAATCTGAGCAGTTCTTGCCTGCATTCTTCAGGCCTTGGGTCCATTTTGATCCAAGTGGCCAAAGCAAGCTGGCCACTGAAATGGCAAGACCAAGGTGTTTTGGTAAATTTGGTTGTTATGAAGGGCCCTCAGATATGGGAGATCAAAAACAATAACGTGGAATATGTGGGGAGGTGGAGGCAAGTGCCCTTGAGCTAGTCTTGAGGGTTTATCTACAATGGTTGGTTGTGTTCATGTAAACAGTTTTAGATGGACTGTGTCAAGGGGTTGGATGGTCAAAGGAGGAGATAAAGTTGAATTAATTAGTAAAGGAAAGGGTGGGTGGGGTTTTAGAGAGAGAAAAAAGGCCTGTAGGAAACCCAAGCACTTATTGGCATGAGGAAGAAATTGTTTCTTTGTTTCCAGAGCTAATAAAGCTATGCTGTCTGGTACTGTGTTCCTGCCTCTTCTACTAATGACTGTTAATGACACAGTGCTGTAGCATTGAGAGGAAAATATGGCCTTAATGAACCCTGATGAATATTTACATCTTATGAAGGGATTAAGTGATATTTTTTTTTTTTGGGGGGGAAGTGTGATGATACAGTAATTTTGATTATTTTTATGGTGTTATATATTTTCTAAATACTTGATAAAGTTTATGCTTAGCTGTGGTGCTGTAGTAAATTCCTAACAAAATATTTTGTATCATTACATTAGCTTATAAATTTCTCTGCAGATTTTATTAGATGAGCTTCATGAGCAACCCATTAAAAGCGGGTGCTCTGGAATTTGCAAGTTTTTCTGTGTAGTTTTCTGTACACTTCTATGCTTTCCTAAATGAGTGCATAATGGATGTTACTCTTTAATCACAATTCATTGGCATATTGCTGGGACTGGTGTTTAGCATGCTGTGCAGGAGGAATGGCTTACACCTCCTGCGAATACTCAGCTGCTTTCTTTATGTGGGCTCAAATCCCTCAGGTACAACTCATAAGAGTAAGCGAACAATTTATGGTTAACTGTGAGCTAACGCACATCATCATAAATTTTAACATAACTGGTTTACTTTTAAAGTGGTTTCTACCTTTCACTAATGTTCTAGGCCTTTTTTCTTCTCCTGGAAAACTTCTTATGTTGCTCATTTCTGGGGTACATCCACGTAGTGACAGAGATGCTGCTTTTGTCTGCTGGAGATTCCCGTGCATGAAGTGCTGAAGGTTTCTTGCTTTTCTGATCTGACAAACTGCTTCCGTGAATTTGACGAGTTGGAGTTGTTGAGAGCACTCTTTGCTGACCACCATTCTTCACTGATTAACTTCATTCGCCTTTACTGATGATTTTTTTGTGGTTTTTTTTTTTTTTTTTTTAATCCAAGATGGGAATTTGTGAAATGTGCCTTGTGGAATCTTAACTTTCAAATTAGGATTCTGCAGTTTCTTGGAGGGAAGATGGAGTGAGGCAATACAAGAGCTGGCTGTGATTTGTCATACTGAGTTTGATCTATTGGGGGGGGAGGGAATGACTTTCAGATATGCTAGCTAGAGTTAAATTTGCCATAGTTGTTTGATTCTTTCTTCTATCCCTAAAAATCAAGGGAAGATAAAGAGGAAAAGATACCACAGAAGTAGAATTTATATTAAGATAACTGGAAAATATACATGTACACTGAGGATTAATAATTACTTTAGTAGTCACAAGTTAAACAGATCTGCCTCCATGAGTTTGGTGTGATGCAATAAGTCAAGTATTCTTATGATCATGCTTCATATTTCTGCTTGAGCCTCTCCTGCTTCTTAATAAGCTTTGGCTGCAAAAACACATAATAATATTCTTACGAATCAATTACTTGACTTGTAAGGAGGAGCTGTTTGGCTTTATTGGTGCAGCGGGGTATGATTTAGAACTGCTAAAATGAATGCTCAGTAAATTAGAGACATAGGAGATGGTGTTGGTTTTGCTGCCTTGTCGCCTTCTGACAGGCCTCACTGAATTATTTACGACATTTATTATAGCCATTTCTGATGGTCCCATTGCTCTAGGCATTGTATACACAGTTTCTCTGTGCCCGAGAGGTTTCCGTTTCCACGGCAGGGATGTGGTGAGGTGTAATGGGCATTGTGGCTTGGTTTAACCCAGCCCATCTCCCTATCCCTAACTTGGATGTCATTAGAAGATTGGAACTCCAAGGTTCAATGTGCAGTTGGTGGAGAGAGAGAGAGGCTCTTCCATGAGAAAAATCAGTTTGCTCTAAGGTCAAAATCATCCTCCATGGGTACTTTTGTTTTCACTAACACTCCAGTTAGCATAGGGCAACAAGGCTCTTGAATGGCAATGAAGCTGGTGAAGGGTCTGGAGAGCCAGTCTTATGAGGAGAGGTTGAGGGAGCTGGGGGTGTTTAGCGTGGAGAAGAGGAGGCTGAGGGGAGACCTTAATGCTCTCTACAGCTAAACCAGCTGAAAGGAGGTTGTAGTGAGGTGGGTGTTGGTCTCTTCTCCCAAGTCACTAGTGATAGGACATGAGGAAATGGCTTAAAGCTGTATCAGGGGAAGTTTAGATTGGATATTAGGAGAAATTTCTTTCCTGAAAGAAAGGGCAGGCACTGGAACAGGCTGCCCAGAGAGGTGGTGGAGTCACCATCCCTGGAGGAGTTAAAAAAAATGTGTAGACGTGGCACTTCAGGGCGTGGTTTAGGAGGTGTGGTGGTGTTGGGTTGATAGTTGGACCTGATGATCCTGGAGGTCTTTTCCAGCCTTAATGATTCTCTGATTCTATGATTTAGTTGCTTGAACTGGGATGAGCCCTGGTAAGAGTGAACTATAAGATGGCAGTAACTAGTGTGCGAGTTCTCTTGTTTTAAATGCATTTGCTTGAGATAGGAAAAATAAGGTGGGAGAAGGCAGAAGAAAGTGTATTGAAGTGGAGGAGCAAAGGAAGAGAGAAATTAAGGTAAAGGAACAGGGCTTGGGGGGGGGAAAGATTAGGCTGAAATTCTAGCAAGGTCTCCAAATACTCAGGGGTTTTTTGTTTCTGTTTTCTGAGGTACCTCTGCTGGCTTCTCTTCTCCTTGCTGAATCAGGTATTTATGGTCTCCAGCAGCTGAGCATCCAAGCACAGTTTAGTCTTTCCTTTATTTACAAGCAGAAAACGCTTCGGTAGAGGCATGACTTCTTCCCATATTTAGATGTGAAGCTAAACCACAAGGTCTAGGTTGAGTTTCTACTTTCCTCAGAGAAAAAGATTAATGACAAAGGATAAATGCTAAACTGTGTGGAGGGGGAAAAAAGGACTTTCATCTAGAGGTGCTAATGCAGTCACCCTTGTTCCATCACTTCCTTCTGTTACAGCAGTGTCTCTTGTCATACTTAGAGGTGGGGGAATGCTCCCAAAAGCTAGAAAGCTGCATTTGAAACTCTGCTTGTGTGTGATTGTTTTCCTGAATGTAAGTGACCCTGAAGAGCTCAGGCTACTGCTTGCTCTAGAAACTGGGCTTGGAGTAGTCTTTAAGTAGAATGCAACTATTTGGCCTTCCTTTATAGCTGACAGATTTGAGAGCTATTTTTGAATCCCAGTAGATTGCAATCTACAATGACATAATATCACTTTCAGATGTTTTTCTGAGGTCTCCTATTGCAATCAGAACCTGTGTGAGTTGTCTGAGGCAGATAGCAACAAATTTATGTCCCCTACCTGGAGAAGCTGTTCCTGTTTCCTGTGACAAATTAAAAGGCACCTGCTTTCCCATTTAATGGCAGCATCCTGGAAAATGGAAAATTGTGCAGAACACATGTAACCACCTGCTGATAATCCATATGTAATCCAGATCCCCATTTCCCCATAGCATTAATTCAAGAAAACTTTTTATATTGAGCGTAACTTGCATGGAGGCTTTTAATGGGAAAAGTGAGAAGCATCAAGGACTAGATCTTGTAATACATCACAGTACATACAAGCAATGAAACCCAGGTAAAACACAAGATATACCTGGTGCTTTAGAAACAGCTAAAAATAATAGAGTTAGTGGAAAAATATTCCACGCAGAGAAATATGCTCAAGGTACTACTGAGTCAGAAGATGGCAGTAATGACACCAACATCATCGTTTTTTAAACTGAAGATAAGTTACAGCGAACACTGTTAGAATTGCAAGCTTCCTAAAATAGTGAAAGCTCAGAATGATCTGAAAAATACTGAATAAGAATAAAATTTTGGATAAGCAAGTTTCCCCTGCCCATTGTGTTCCTTCTGGATCAGCCTTGTCCTGGAAGTTTGCTTTCATAAAACATAGTGGCTTCCTGCAAATGCTGCAGCATCTATTCTGGGTGCTTAGGAAAAGCCTCTCTTTATTCCTTACAAGGCCTGGCTGTGTATCTGCTCCTGCTCTTCTTTGCAGCCTCCCTAGCTGTGCTGCTGACGTGGGTCCCTTTTGGCTGCATCTGATTTTTCTGTCCCTGTCCTCTCAATCTGCATGTGAGGAGCTTTCTCCACTGAGAACATTCAGGTGTTTTCTAATGGGAATATCCCCTCTCCTGGTACAGGGTTTCATCCAACTCAAGTCAGCAGCCAGCACGAAGAATCAGGTGCTGCCTCATCTGCTGTTCAGCCTTTTAAAAGAAGCACATCATATAGGAAGCTATAGACAGGCAAACTAAATACTGTGTATTACAGCTGTCTCTGCAGTTCCATTAATTTTTAATCTATAAATTGAGCTACAACATTGAAAAATTGTGTTTTGTTTTAGAAAGACTGTTATCAGAGTACTCTGACCCTTATTCTATTATATAGGAAGATGAGTTTAAGTTCAAAATTCACTGCTAATGGAGAAGAACTGTTGGGCTGTTTGACATTTTCAGACTATTTTAATGTTACCGCCTTGCTGTACTCTTCTACTTGCTTGTGTCTGCCTATGGTATTAATATATTGCTTTTCCATGATACAGCATTGTCAAGATAAACTGCTAGATACAGGCCTTTTTGGCATTTCCTGGAAAGTGTCATTGTGTTCATATATAAAGGTGAACTTGTATTTCTGAATAATTGATGGCTGGTAGTTGAGTTTTTTTAATCTTCAGAAAGGAAGAAACTTATTAATGAGGATCATGCATAAGAGATCAATGCCAACGTGTCTGACATCGATTAATGATTTCATTGTGTAACCAGATTAAAAAAAGCAGCTGGTATCAGTATTCATGCACATAGTTATCTGCAAATGTGCTGATAAGTTCGTGGGAGTGGAAGAACAAACAAGGTACCACTTAAAGGGTACAGGCAACTGGGCAGAAGTCTTCTCCCTGATATTCACTGAGTTGGCATACTATTAACTCATCAGTATTTAAGGTGATGTGCAGCTGTGGTATGGGTTTCTTTTTAATCTAGCGATAGAGTATCTGTATGTGCACATATACATATGTAAATATGAGTGAGCCCATATGGAGAATTGAAGCCATTGCTGGGGAGACAGTTTTATTTTTAATAATAAAAACTGAAATTGGAAAGACAGATGACTGAAGTTGCAAGTGATATCAGGAGAGCAGCACCAAGTGTTAAGTTGCCTTTCTTCAACCCCCCCCTCTGCCCACCTGTCACAAGAAAAACTTAACAGATGACGTTCTAGACCCAAATTTACAGTGCGCAATATAAGGAGTTGGAAACTTTAATCTGCCCTTTGAACTTTACCTATAACTTTCACCCATGAATCTTGCTGATTAATCTGCAAGGAAGATATTACAGAACTACCTATTATGCTGTGAAAACTGCAAACTGTGTATGTATTTATTTGTAAGTATATTCATACTGCTTGCCCCAGGGGATAAAAAATAGTTTACCATATTGGATCGGACTGATCTTGACGCATACTGAACTTCTTGAAGAAAGATGAGGATCTCTTTACGCACCCATTGGGTGTGCAATGCTGCACCAATGGAGCAAAGTTCCTCCTGCATCTCTAGGGATCTGCCTATACACAGGTAATTGAGTGGCTGCCATGTTTTTGTGTCCCTGTGCACCACCAAAGAAGCATGTAGAACTGCAAAAAGATGTTTTGCTATCCTTAAAAGAAGCACATGGGCTGTGGAGTATTAGTCTTATTTTTAGCAAGAGGAACAGTGTTGTCTGTAGGGGGCAAAGGTAGCCTGGCTGCAGTCTGTGAGCTGGCTTTCTGCTGGAGGTACGAGTTGCTGTACACGCTACAGGGGACTGGATGAATTCCTCCATGTTTCTATTCTAGCCTGGTAGCAGGCTTCGGTGTTTACAGACTAACTTGTTTGTTAAATACTTCAAAAACATATGTATTGATTCAAGTCCATGAGCTGATATTTTTCTAATAGGTTTTCTTGGTTAAATGCATTTGGTGTCATAATGTGACAGTGCCTTCAGTTGTTTAGCACTTTGTTTTCCAGGGGTAAGCTACATCATTTGTGGGTGAGTTAAACTAACGATTCCATTTTCTCCCTCATCTGACACAGCGAGGGAACAGTTTTTGTGTAGTCCAGAAGCCATGAGTGACAGGCTCAAGAAAACTTCAGAACTTCTGTTAATATTTTCTTTAAGCCACTTGAGACCTTGCTTGAGTTATTAGTAACAGCAAAATAAGCTATGATGGTATACACTAGGATGGAATCAGAACTTTTCTTTTTGCCATTTTTATAAAATAATATTGTATAGGACACAGTAGCCCAGAAAGAGATCTAGTAAGACTATTTTGTAAGGTTTTAGTTCTTTGTGCTAGCTGCAAAGGCCACAGATCATATAAAAGCATATACAGTCGTGTGTTATTTCTTGGTTAGCGTCAGAGTTTACGAGCACAGCTTGTCCCTGCTTTGCTTGACAGTTCAACACTGAGCCAATATCATGTCACTGTTTGAATTTCAGGGGTTCCCTTGTCTGTAAATGAGTTATACTGATGGTATGTTACACTCCTGATCTGCAGCATGTTTTCTCACTGTCCGTCTCCAGTGATAAGACTTTTTTGATTTTTATAGTTGGCTTTTATCCCACCACTATACATCCAGTCTTCATATTATACAACTTCAATCCTCTCGTGTTACCAATATCTATTGACTTTGTCATCGGTACACTCCATTAGAAGTCAACCAGTGGTATTAATGTAAAAATTAAACTTTACAAAACTCTAAAAGTATGTGACAGACTCATGTCCCTGTGATCTCTGCTTGCAGCCCAGTCCTGTGGCCTTTCTATTCTAGGGCAGTTCCTTGTTGCATGTGTTTTCTGTAGCACTGCCTGTTTTCCTAAGTGCCCTTCAACTGGATGTTCTGGGTAAAAAATTGATAAATGTGACCCTATCATATTTGTTTCATTTACAAAATTACCTGTGTGTTTTGGGGTTTGGGGTTTTTGGTGTGGTGTGTGGTTTTGGTTTTGGTTTGTTTGTTTGTGTTGTGTGGGGTTTTTTTTGTTTGTTTAAGAAGGTTGGTTCTGCCTAATTTCCCTTTGAATATCCATGTTGTATTTTAAACTAATTTTTTTTGTTTAGCTCTACAACTTTATTCCTTCATAGTTTCTTCTACCAAAGGCCTTGTACACTGTGAGAGGATCAGTGGCTCCAGAGTTGATACTGTGCTTGTTGTCCAGCAGTTAAATTATTACCAGCTCACTGTTGTAAATAACTAAAATATTCACTTCAGTGTTTGGGGTTTTGGTCCTAATAGCTGCCTAATTTTAGTTTATCCTATCCTTACTGCCAGTATCCTGTATCTTATATTACTATTGGTTTTCCTCTCTCACAAGAAAGTGTTTTTTGAGGTCAGACAATCATTTTAATAAGGTTTTAACCTGATTTAGTTCAGCCTAATGTTTGGCTTTACACTACTTGAAGTGTAAGACATAGTTGTCTCTTCTGATCAGTCCTTTGTCCAGATTCTTGTAGATTGTTTATTTCTAACCTCTTTCCAGTTAGAGGTCAGGATCTTTTCTACCCTTCTTCACCTTGCTTATGGTGCAGATTTTATTCTTAGGTTGATAACTTTCCTTGGAAGATGTATTAAGCTTCTCTGCTTTCCTCTCCCTAAGCTCCTTGGACCTCAGTAAATCACTTTATCAAAATTTTGTCATTCTGAACATGAATAGCAGACTTGCTTTTGTTTCTTCCCTTTTATTTAGTTTATATGGAAACAACTGGTGATCACTTGATTTAGGGCTGGTTCTTTTATAGCTTGTTCTTTGCTGCTGTGTTCTTCACTTCTTACCAGCACCAGCTCTGTGTTTCAAGACTCTGTGTTCTTATTGTCCAAGCAATTTGCACTGATACAGAATTATTCCAGCAGTTTCTGACCATGCCTACTGTGCTGGCTGGATCCTTTCTACTCCTTAGCAGGCTACTTGGTGATGTTTTCTTTCTCCTTGCTGTGCTGTTCTCTGCTTTCCCTTTTTATCTCTAATTGTACACTTGTTTGATTGTTCTTTTACTCAACAAAAGACAGTGGCAAGCCATAATTTTTGAAGTGATGCTGACACCTAAAGAAAGGACCACACTTCATTGATCGGAGGGGTTTTTTGGACTGGGGGGATTTTGTTTTGAGCGAGATATTTGGACCTTCTCTCAAACTCAGCGCTGGATAGGGATGCTGAGTGGGGAGTATGGAATCAGTTAGGTTGGACAGCAGCAAACTGATGTTTTCTCTGTTATGTGAACCTTGGCTAGCAGGGTAGTGCTCTCACTTGATCAGACAGGGGTTGCAAAGTGAAATTCTTCAACGGTGATTTCAAAATGTCAAACTTGACCTGTCGGTGCCAAACCCACAAGCCTCCTCACCTGACGAACACCACAGACTTCTTTGGTCTTTTCTACTGCAGGTGAGCTGGTGAGGGGGGCAGCTAGACATGTGCTTTGTGTTGGCAAGTAAATATCCTCCCTTTACTCCCAGCTGCTTGCCCTCTCCCTGCTGCCTTAGGGGTGGCATGGCCTGGCTGCACAGCCTTGATTTGCACTTGCAGTGGCACAGGAATGGGCTGCTGTGTCCCTGCCCGAGGTGCCTTTGCAGAGGCAGGAATCTGTCCCGGGTAAGACAGTGTATCAGGATGGCTCCCGAAGCCTTCCATAGCCCTAAAAGAAAACCATCTTCGTACTCTGTGTGTAGCTTCAATCTCAAGTGTTTAATGTGACATGAGAACTAGTAGTTTTAAATGCAAATTCGTGTTGACGGTGTAGTTCCTCCCCTGGTTTGGGCCAGGGCCAAACCAAANAGCTCTTCCTGCTGGCGAGGAGCCTGTGCCGCTGGTCTCAGCTCTGCCCGCTGGGTCTGGGCATCCCCTCCTCGGGGGGACGTGGGGTCCCGGGGGGGGGAGCCAGAAAGAACCGCGGAGAGCGGAGGACCGGGGCTGAACTGATGCTAAAAGCGCAGTGTTAGACTTAATGAGAAAACAGCGTTCTACCAAACGTGAAGTGCTCAGAGCGAGAGCGTGCCCAGCACCGCCGGAATTTCGCTCAGAAGTTGAGTTACTGTCTAAAATAATCCCCTGTTGTGGTTATGATTAAACAGGTGCTTTATCCTGGTGGTCATCGCGTTCCTTTTCCTATGCAAATCCGAGCTCAAATGGTCGATCGACATTGATATCTTTCCTAATTCGTGCCTTTTTTTTTTTTTTCCTCTAATGTGGCATGCTTTTTCGGTAAAGTTGTTGCCACTGGCAAGCAATTTTTAGAATTCTGTTCAAGATTGTGTCTGTGCCCGTTTATAAAGCCTACGAGCGCGGCAGTACACAGTGTGATTATGTATTTAGCAGTTAACTCTCTCGAAAGTAAAGTGAATAATCCTGAAAATTACTATTTTCAGCTGCAAATGCCTGTAAGCTGTTCGTAACAGCCGCTCGAACAAAGGACCCTCTGGAACCTGCCGTTCCTCGCACGCCTGGCTCTCGCAGAGGGTCGCTTCTTCTCTTCCCATCCCCGCGCTCAGCCACGATTCCAGCCCTTCGCTTAACGCAATCCCCTGCATTTACTCTCCATCCCCGCTGGAAACAGGGCAGGAGCAGGAAACCCCGATTTGCTGGCAAGACGCTGTACTTCAGCCGCTACCGAGAGGAGATTTTTGTGTGTGCGGCTGGGCTTGAGTCGGGATTTAGGGGTGGGGGGGAAAACCCAACCCCAAACCGACGCACAACCCAGCCACTGAGGAAGGCTTTCGTAACCCGCGGAGGGGACCCCGGCGTTGCTGGCGGCGGGGCCGGCTCTGCGCGGGCTCGGGGGGAGCCTCCGCCCGCCCCCCGC
>WEKW01032157.1:74971-148322 GCA_013389905.1 Sula dactylatra | reverse complement strand
CCGCTGCGGCGGGCGGCAGCGCCTGCGCTCGGGACCGGGGCGGCTGGTGGCTCCTGGGCAAGTTGTGTGGCGGGGGGTGAACGCGTCGCCTCTTTATCCTTGGATTCGCGACATTTCAGTCTTTTTCTCGTAGTAAACAGTCTTCCCGAGTCCAAGGCAGGAGTTAGCTTCTGCAGGCTGTGCACCTCGGGAGGAGTCCCTGCCGCTCTCCGCCAGCCGCGCAAAGGGATTTGGGGCTGCTCTCGGAAGTTCAGGGGCAGGTTTTTTCTCCCCGTGCATCTCGCAGCTCAAGTAACTTTCTCGGGGTCCTCAGCTGCTCGGACTGGCTCCTTCCCAGTTGTCACTCTGATGTGAAGGAATACTTTGCTCCCTGGCATGTGTACATTAATAGTAGCCGGCTATTTTCACCCTCCTACAAGTTCCTTTAGGCATAGTTTGAATTACTTGAAGACGACAGGTGCTTATGGAGCTAGTTTTCTCCTCTTGTGCTATTTTCTAGGTAAAGCAAAGATATGTGTGGCTTTGTTTTTCCCTTGGATCTTCTAATATGGCACGAATTTTCTTACTGAAGCTTTTTTTTATATTGAAGATAAACCGTTGTAACTTTCTTCTCTCCTGACTTCATGTCGCTAGCTTTCTAAGTGGGTTTTTTAAAATATTTTTTCCCCTATCTGTATGTTTAAACAAGTAAAAATTCCCTGTGCAACTCACTTAGTAATGAATATCGGTGCTTCAGACTTGGTTTCGTGTTCCAGCATGCTGAAGTTTAGTTCATCTCAAACAGTGGAAGATTTTTTTTCTTAGTTAAGGCTGAGAGCTTGTATGACTTTTAAACAGAAATAGCGTGGAGCACAGCAGATGCTGACTGTGCAGTTGGAGCACTGTGTATATATGTGTGTATATATACACATATATACCTTGAACCACTCTCTTCAGTGCAGTGCGGCTCAGAAGAAAGTTTGGCGTGCAAAGGGCCAGGCCGGCACGGGAGAGCCCTGGTCAGCTCGATGAAAGAGATGCTGCAATCAATCCCCCACGCTTTGACACCCCCATGGTATCTTGTTGACATTGCTAGGCAACTGCATGGATCCACAGATTTATTAGAAAGGCTGGGAAATCTAACCTAGTTAAATAGCTTCTTCCTTGAGTAAGCAATATGTGGAGCTATTTTTTTTTTTCTTTTTCTGTGTCTTCCCAACTGTGTTTTCCTGCTCTCGACACTTGTCATATCAATTGAGGTTAGATCCTTGGCTTTTGATGAATCATTTAGCCAGATGCTTAGAAAAAAGACTTTTCTGTGAAAATGTCAAACTTTTAAGGGGGCAGAAAACACTTTGTAGTTGAGGGGAAATAGCAGTATAATATGAGCTAAACCCAGGCAAATTTAGGGATTAGCCAGATGTTTTCCTTATTTTCAGAAAACCATGAAATATTTTGTTTTAATCATCAGTTCAGTGGGAATAGTGTCTGTGAGGCTTCCTAATCATTAGTATCACCCTCCACTGCCTCTTCTGGTGCACTCCTTACCATTCAAAACAAGGGGAGCTGATTTTAATAAATCATGTTTTCTGAGCTACTTCTATTAAAGAAGTTAAAAGGAAGTTTTCTCCTCTTAGACTACATCTGGCGTGAAGGGTAGTGATCTGGAGTCTGTCTACATAGTTGATATTCTTATGGTAAAAAGCAAAGCTTTTCAGACGCACTTTGCCTCTAAAATTTCAGTGAAGTTTGGAGACTGCAGCTAATGCCATAGGCGCATTTTCACATTTTCCATCAGGTGGTGCTGTCTCCATAACTATCAGGATGCAAATAGCTCCTGTCTCTTCCTGATTGAATTATTTTTCAAAGCCTAATGTGTTTTTTCAGCAGCCTTTTGTTAAACATCCCCAAAAAATCACTGTGCAAGAAGTTGTCTGGGTATTCTGATTTATTTTCTTATATGGTAGGTGGGCTAAGTAGTAGAAAAGCCCCAAATCAAGACAAAATGGTATTCCATTCCTACCTGACTTGCACAGCTGCTGCTTCTTCATATTATCCCCAACATATAAAATTAGAAATACTACAAAGCGATGGTAGAATGCTGATGGCTTCTTCCCAGAATACCTAGTTTCATATTGAGGGAGCTGTTTAACACTTCATGTATTTTTTGTATTGCTCTATTTAGAACTCTCTTTCCCCAGCACTTTTATTTGCCTGCACTCTCTGTATGTATTTATTTATAACTGAAGGTATGCTTTTGAGGTTCTAAACTTTTTGTTAGCTTTAGGGTCAGCGACTAATTTAATTCCTTTGCTTTCCCACAGAAGAAACAGAAGTAACACCAGGTAATTCTAGTAATCGCTGATTCTTTCAAGATTTCAGAAATTAAGGAACTTTGTTTACAGGGAAGGTATTTTTCCTCAAAGCACGTGTGCAATTTTTCTCCCACCATACACATGGGACATTCTAGCAGTTGCTGTGCACTTTGCAACACTTGTGTGTGCGTGTTTAGCACAACAGAGTGGAGAAGAGAGATTAAAGTCACTTGCAGCTGCAAAAAAGCTTCAAGAGGAAAGTAGGACAGTGGGTTTACATTGGGACTGTTCACCTGAACACCAGATAACTTTGACCCTTGGTTTTTCTTCTGATGTTGTCATTTGTTTAATTTTTTCATGATCCTGCTCCTTGTTTCACTGTGGCAGAGCTCCTGAACGTTTGGATATGTAGCTGTTTGCTTTCAGAGACTGCTGCCATAAAGTTAGGGCAACTGATACGGCTCGTCCAGCGAAGAAAGATGATGAAAGGGGAGCAAGGGAGCAACCTCCAAGGAATTTTTTGGGGAAGATTAATTAATTTACTAGTTAATTTACTTACAGATTTTGCTGTCAGTAAATTGGCAATGAAAAATGGATGTTTCTGAGCAAGCTACTCTGTGGCAATTGGTAACAATGCAGCCATTTAACTCAATAATCACTTTTCACTCCCTCTGGGGAGCTGTTAGCACTACAATTCAACTTTATTTTTCATTCCTGGCTGGCTTAATTTGTTTTCTAATGCATAAACAATTAATATTAAAAAGGTGATAGTGTGAAACTGCCTATTTTGACAGCGGCAATGAAAGGTCACTGTTTGTATAAAGGCATTTGTGAATCTGAGTGATAATCCTTCTCTTTTACAACTGCAGAGAGCCCTTTTTTACCATCTACCCTTCTGAAAGTCCCTCAGCTCTGTTTTTCTTGTTTAATTTTACTTTTTAGTCTGTTATGCTCTATGTGCAGGCCCATGTGCTCTAGTTTTCATTAATATTGTGGGAATGATTTGGGACACTTATTGTAGAGTATTACAGTATTTTTTTTTAGAAGGCACCATCATCTGTTACCATGGAAACCCATGTAGTGGTAAAAATGTAGGTCTGAAGCTTTGTGAACCTCAAAAGGTATGGACAAGGGTTGTTCCTTACAGGAACAATTACTTTTGCATATAAAATCTAGTTAAGTGGAGAGAAGAAAGGGAAATAAATTGATCTGTTCAGCATTTCACTGACAATCCTTCTTTTTGAATATCGTTCTGCAAAGAAGGATCAGTGTCTCTCTGATTCTCTCTCTGTATGTATGGGGGGGGTGTTTTAAGCTCATTATTTATCATAATAGTCGTTTTATGCCTCTGGTAATTTTCATTGTAATTTTATAAATGGGGTAAACGAATGTGTACTGGCAGGTATTGTTCTTTGCTTGAATGGGAAGTGCTGAATGTAGAATTGGGAAGGTGTGCAACGTTAGCACCAGAGCTTAAATATTTTGGCAGTAAGCAAATCTGAGACTGACTTAACCTGGCCCTAATTTAGGAGAAAGAAAAAAAAAAAAAAAGGCAGATGCCATCTGAAATCCACCTGCCAAAATCTGATTGAAATATATGTGAGTTTGCTCACTAATGTGAGCAAGAAGAGTAATAATACGTATCTGTTTTGCCATAGAAATACTGAAGCCTAGTTAACATTCATAAAAACTCATATGATGTTTGGGTGATGAGCAGCAGGAGTGCGTGTGTGTATTGCTATATAAAGCATATGT
This sequence comes from Sula dactylatra, assembly GCA_013389905.1. Lineage (NCBI taxonomy): Eukaryota > Metazoa > Chordata > Aves > Suliformes > Sulidae > Sula > Sula dactylatra. The sequence continues at coordinate 144,273 of WEKW01032157.1, read as the reverse complement.
CCTTTAGAGACAGAATTCTTAATTTTTTATGGAAACTGCTTCAGTCTGTTTCCTTGGTGTCTTGTAATACATAGATGAAATATGTAATGAAGCTTCTAAAATGTGCTTGTAGGTACATTCATAGATGAGGTTGCAGAGAATTTAAAGAACAGCAGCATATAGAGCTCACCTGCTGTTATAAACTGACCCAAGTTGTAGTTCAGGTTTCCCGCTGTGATGTGAGAAACCTCCTGTGCTTCTCTTTGTATCGGTACCAAAGGGCTCCACTTCAGCAAAGAACAGCTCATGGGCTGACACTTCTTGGCTCTGTGGTGTCATTTTTGAGAATAATATGGTGCACTTGGCTTTTATGGGATTTCTGAACATTTTATGGAGCGGTATTACTTGGCTCATTTAAGCCAGTGTATTTGGCCAAGGGTCACTTATTCTTTTTTTTTCTGGTACTACTCATGTTTCCTAGTTTTCTAATTTTTCTTCTGATGGTGCTCCCTCTGTTTGTGCTGGTTAGCACTACTTGGATATCATTTCATTTAGATGATATTTTGCTTTTGGGGAGGAAATCCTTACCTGTCTCTTGACCTAGCACTTTCCTGGTCCTGTTTTGCCTCTTACTTTTGAATGCCACTTTCCTCCCACCACCCTGCTCTTTCCAGGCAAACCCAAAGGAGAAGAGCACCCCAGAGCAGACACGCGAAGAAGGTGAATGTTGTTGATGGCATCAGAAAGGACTTCTTGCAACCTGGCCCTGGCTTTCTGTACTCTTGTAATTGCATAACAAGAAATTGCTTCTAGCGTTCATTATTGCAAGCTCTAAAGATCATACATCTTCATGGTGGAAGAGACAATTACTATGTCTTAATCAGACTATACATCATTTAATCAGACCTACTTGCTTTTTAATATCCGATAAATACATCCCATCTATCATACCACAGTTCGGAGACGTTGGATACTTTGCAAGTTGGATGGCAGGGCATTGCACATTCCAGAAGAAAATGCTGATAAGTTAGTTAAAGAAAACAAGGACCTTTGGAGAAAGAAGACTCTAAGTGTTGTTTAATGCCATAGTTAAAGATGATGTAATTCTGGGGAGCACAAGCATATCCACCTGTGAACAAGATCTAGTAAATAGGACAAGGAACCCCAGGAGGAGTGAACCTACTTAGTGCTTGGTTTCCTCTGACTTTCTTGTTTTCTTTAGTGCTTGTAAATCAATCCAAGGCCAGACCCTTGATTTCTTCTTTTTCCAGCTAGTCCTCTCTGGGACTGTGGGCTTGGGAATTCAAGCTGACTTGGTGAATTCTGCCACTGTTTGAGTGGTGCAACTCATGTAGTGAAAAAATGATTGAGCTGCTTGTGAATTTTGGGAGGATGGGACCTGGCTCTTGTTCCTTGATATTTTTGAGTTCATCTCTCAGAAAGGCTGTGGGGTTTGACAGCTGCTGATGATGATGTGTGGGCACAGATCAACGCTGCAGCCTGAGCAACCTATGGTTATGCAAACCACTTTATTCAGCTCTGCTGTTTCCCGTGTACTGAAAACGCTCAAAGAATCCCACATCTCGTGTTTTGTTAGCTGAAATATCTTCAGATCTCACGTTACAGAGAAAACAGTTTACCATGCTTTTCTCATGTACGTCCTTGTCATAATCTCAGCTTCATTCCCAAGTAGTGACTATGTTAAATGACTGGGAAGCAGCTCTTGGCTGGTAATTCAGCTGTACATTGAGCAAAGGAGGCTGTTTCACTACCTGTCCTCTGCAATGTTGTAAAGAACGATATCAAGAGTATTGCAACTTAATCCAGGGTTTACCCATTTTTATGTTGGCAATGAATCCTTCTGTCTTTGAATTTGAAGAAAATATCATTACATGCATGAGCAGAAGTAGGCCCTTGCACTGTACTGGGGACAATATTCTTGAAATGTTGTGCTTTTGATTCCAGTACTGCTGAATTTGTCAGTTACTGGAATGACCTTAATCTGCGTGCATGTCAATCTTCCTTCCCTTACTATCAACTCATAGGTCAGATCTTCAATAATGGAAGGAGAAGCTTTGCAAATAGTAGGCAAATAGAGCAATTGTGTGCAGCGGGCTTTCAGGTTCTTTTTCTAACGAAAAAGCATGGAGTTGAGAGTGGTATCAGTGCCACATGGTTTTATTTATTTAAGAAGATAATGAAGATTGGTGAAAGTGTCGCTTGGCAGAAAGCATGTGTGGTTGTGACCACCTAGTAGAAGTAGGGCATGAAGATCAAGTAGGGGAGGAAGGAGGGAATTAAAGCAATTTAACTGCTATAGATGGGTCTTTCTTCCTTTAGAAATACACTTACTGGAATTGCAGCAGTATTTGCTGGATAAGCAGAACAGCACTTCTGTCAGCAAGATGGGAAGCTGCTGCGCTTGATAGTTCATTTCTCCAGAATAGGGATTTTTCTGTCAATGTGCACCCATTTATGTGCTGGCAGCCCAAATCTTATTCTGCATTTCTAGGTGCGAATTCAGTGCTCTAATAGAAACACTTGTTGGTGGAGCTGTAAAATGTAATGTATGTCCACCAGAATCAGTTGTTTCTCAGTGAAATATTTAATGTTTTGATATTTATTTCAGAGCTGTGTGGCTGAAGGAGTTCTAATTTTAAAACAAATGAACAAATTAAAACCCCAAAACCCAAGAAACAACAAAAAACCCTAAGCCAAGAGGCCATGTATATACAACTCCACACTTGACTGTATTGGGTTGGTGTCAAGAATTTTTACTACTTTGTTCTCTCTCTTCCCAAGAACTGAAAAGCACCAATATAAACACTTACCAGCTATTTCTAGCAAGTCCACCATTTGCAAGAGGTGTGTATGCACCTTCATTCCCGTTCTGGCAAGGGGACCTGCTTTCTCTAGCCTTTAGCTTGGGCGTGTTTGTAAGCTGGCTGAGCAGAAGAGCTTGTCACCTTCCTTCTCATTCTGGACTTGACAGGCCATTGTGAGTTTGTAACGGTATCAAGTCAATCTCTCCTAGTGAGCATCTTTAATAGAAAGTCCCTTTTTTCCTCTTTATTGGTTATTAAACCTAACATGATTGCTTTATTGTATAGTAACTTTGAAACATCTGAAAAGCCAAGTGTTAAATGCTTCAGAGGCACAAACGATTAATTTTTGTACCCTGAAGAACACTTTTGTCTTGCCGTTGTACAAGAGAGAAACAACAGAAGAAATGGGGGCAGAGTCTTAGCCAAGCAGCAAGGGTGGCAGCTGACAAGATGCTGGTGTGTTTGGGTGGGGGGTTAGTTATGGAGAAGGCGACAAGAAGGTGAATATGATGAGATTATAGCAGTAGGAAGAGGAAGGCAGCAAGTATGAAAAGAAACATGAAAGGTAAGAAGAGCCTGACACGAGAGAAGCAGTGAGGAAGCAGACATAAAATACAGCTCAGAAATTGGCTGCTATCCCTGATGCTCGGCAGACTGGGAGGATGGCTGTTGCTGCCTAGTCTCTGTCTCCCTTCCTGTAAGTTAACTGTAAGCAAAGTTATCCCTGGATAGCTCGTTGCTGCAAATTTTGGTCCTGAGGCTGAAACGTGGGCTACAGTGCCTGGTTTTCACTGTTCCTCCTTAATTTTACCACGATGTTTTCCCAAACTGCTTAAGCATGTGTCTTCACAAACCAAACTGATATGAATATTTTGAATTGACTAGTAACCCATTCTAGGTTTGCTTAGAAAAGTGTACATGATTTATATGTTAAATTTGTCAGTTGCTTTAAGAGCCTAAAACATGATAGAAGCAGTTTTTCCCTGTTGTGACTCTTGCTCAGCTGATGTTTCAGTCATCTGTTCTTGTGTTCACACTACAGTTGCAAGCTATTTATTTCAGTACAATGAAGAAGAATAAGGATGCAAAAGGAAGACTTTGATATATTTGCCTCCTGAAATACATTGCTATCCATCCCTGTCTGTACCAGAGTAGCTCACTGGGATAGCAACTATGCCTGGGTACCTTAGCACATTGCTGGGCTTGGTTTGGAGACTGTGCCTGGTAGCCAAGATGTGATGCATAGTTTTGCACAGCAGCCAAACAAAATTAAATGCCCGGAAGTCATCATGTCCATCAGCAAGCTAAAGCAAATTGCTCATCTTTGTTCCTTCTCTTTAAAATTTTTCTTTGAAGTTCAGTGTTGGTTTGAGGCAGACCTTTTTGTTGCGTTATTGGCTCTGACTAAACAGGACATAACCTTCTGATAAATTTGACTTTCAGATTGGTGGCTTCCAGCTCTCCGTGCTCCTGTGGTCTGGCTGTTTGTTGCCAGCACTGACTCATTCCCTTTAGGGCAAATGGATCTCTCCAGAGCACCCTGCAGTGCTCCACTTGTGTCCTGCCTGCAAAAGGCAGGTAAAGAGGCTGGGATGGCCAGTTTGCTTGCCAGCAATCCAGGCAGTTATTTTGTGGTACTCCTGCATACAAATGCATGCAGATAGTTTATTGCTGGGGATGCTGCTGACCGTTTGGGTGCTGCCTAGTTGAACTGGACCTGCTGTTTAGTTTGTGGGGGGAAGATTTCATTAAATCTAGGACCAGTTGAGAAGTTTCCACAAATGTGATCTGAAAACTGATTTTTTTTTTTTTAAGAAAACAGTTCTAAAACAAGCAGCTACTCTACAGCTCTTGAGATGCAAACATTTCAGCATGCATTGGAAAAAAAATCTATATAATCTAGAACAAAATAATAGAATCACAGCATGGTTTGGGTTGGAAGGGACCTTAAAGATCACCTAGTTGCAACCCCCTGCCATGGGCAGGGACACCTTCCACTAGACCAGGTTGCTCAAAGCCCCATCCAACCTGGCCTTTAATAATTCCAGGGAGGGGGCATCCACAGCTTCTCTGGGCAACCAGAGAAGTTTCAATACATCTTGTTAGGGAGTCTTATGTGTACTTTTAAAAAGGATTTCTGCTATGAAAATGGTGGTCAAAACACTGCTCCAGCTTCCTGAATAAATTATTTTTGTTAGCAATAGGGCATCCTACACAAATAGTAAATATATTTTTATGATTAAAAAATGGGAGATGGTGTATGTACTAACAGATATCAGCACATGGTAGCAATAATCAGAGAAGCGGAAAGCTTGGAAATAAACAAACACGCTGTCTCTGTTGGCAGAGGGATAACCCTAGAGACTGCCAAGGCCAGAGCCTGCAAAAATAAGAAAGAATAATTAATTATCCTTAAATGAACCTACCCAGCAAAAGTATCTCTCTTAAAGTAAACTCTCAACTTTGCATCTTTTATAATAACGCTTTTCTACGTGCCAAAGTTTTTAATGTTCTATAATGTGCTTATTTACATTTCTGTGCATGCTTAGTGTAAAGAATCAGCATACTGAGTATAGCTGCATTGGACATCTGTTTTACTCTTGCACTTTGATACTTTTCTTGCAATAATACAAAATCATTTCTCAAAATGGATGAGAAGTAATGTTTTAGAATGAAGTCTTGGTGGTGTTTTGAAGGTCACTCAGCAGTTACCTATATTAAATCACTCACCTGATTATTTTTTTAAGAGGCTTCCTCTTCATTCCAGGGGTTCCTATGCCTGTGTTGATGTGAAGAGCTCTTATGGCAAGAAAACACAAAGTGTTATTACCCCCCACCTTTTCTAGCTTCCAATGCTAACAGAATGCTAAATAAATGAGAGGGTTTCATTAAAAGTACTAAATTTCTTTGTCACTCAGCATATTTCCAGCAGCTACTGACTTCAGGGTGTCTTGCAGATGTTTGGGACCTGGAGCATGCAGGAAGCAACAGAAGCATTATCAATACACTCCAAACTTGTATCATGTATCCTGCTTGCCAAGTGTAATTCATGTCAAAATTTTTGAAGAAAGTACAGAATGAGTGTTTGGATTATATAGTATATAACAATTTACCCATTACATGCTTCCCCATAGCATAGGAGATGGCAGAAAGATTATTCATCAGGTTCAGACTCCAGATAAAATGTCCATTAAGGTTCGGGAGAAACTCAGAAGCAGTTCCTTTTTAAGTTTTTTCTTAGTGAAAGTAAACTTGATGTAACAGCAAAGTGGAAAAATATTGTCAGAATTAAGAATCACAGGCAGAAATTTAGCCCCAGTCTTGGGAATCATTGCAATATTGCAATATAGATCCAGGAGTAAATGTATACAAAGTTATTTTGAGTGGATGAGAGAAATCTGGGAGCGATTAATGCTAAGGTTTTGCAAGAACTGAGAATTGACAGTATATTTGCATGGAACTGAATATGAATTTGAAAAGAAGCAACTACATTAAAGGCAGAATATGCTACCTGCTGTGTATGTAGTTTGAAAAAAAGTGTATGTCTGGGATATCTGTTGTCTAGAATATTCCCCTCAGCCCTGAACATCATCTTATTCCTGAGAGTGACAAATTAAAGTATTGAGAGTACCTACAACTGGCAGCGGTTTCTCCACTTTTGAGCAAAGATTTACAGTATCTAAATATATTTAGCTTCTGGACCTGTAGCTGAGAATGGAGCTGTAAAAGGGAGAGCATCTCAGAGGGAAGGAAGGGGAAGAAGGGACAATTATTTAATGTGCACCAAGAGTAATAGAATGAGATTAAAACAAGAGAATAATTTACTTTGAGCATTTGGAAAATCTTATTGCAGATCCATGAGGTTGTGGAATTATATCCCAAAGGAGATGGTGGAAACTCTGTTGCCTGAGTTGTTTTAATTTAGACAGGGCAAAATAATTGACTGTCTTCTGTAGAGGGGAAAAAAAAGTACTGCAGTCTGAGAAAACAAATTGAATAATCCACTGCAGGCTTTTTTTCCCCTCTAAATTTCGAACTTTCTTGTAATGCTGTTGATGAGGGAGAAGAGGAGGATAGATAGAGTAAAAAAGGAGGGGTGCTGTATTTAGCATGTAAGTGTAAGTGATGTTAACACATATTAATGCTTCTCAATTGTTTTTAATTAATCTGATTAAATATCTGTTGCGTATCTATTAAATATCAGCAGCATAACAGTGAATTCAAGACTGCATGACTGCATCATGGCCCCCTCCAGATTCCTCCCACTTCCCTCCCCAAATCTGTGTTCAGACTTGATCTAATCTGGGGGCAAACGGGGAATGCAGTATGGGGGGGGAGGGGGGGGCAAAACCCACACCCCCAACTACAAGTGCCATGTATGATTTATAAGCGCTGAAAAAGCGGATAATGTACAAGTTGGAGGAGGAGTGTTAAGCACATGATGTCTTATTTCTGTATCAAAGTTCCCAAACGATTCTGGGTGAGTCGTTCAAGCCGAGACTTGGCAGGTGAGCAGTAGCTGTTACCCCAGTGGGCCCTGAGTTGAGGCTCTGGATGTAACATCCAAAGGGCTTTAGAAGTCATGGCTGCAGCTGAAATCAGTGCTGCTGTGTTTCCAGTGTGTGGGACTTATAGATTCCTGCGGACCCTGAAAACGCCTGGGTGCTTCAAGTGGGAAGCATGGAGTTAACATGGGTATCTTCCCTTAATCTCCCTTTGAGTCCCCAAAAGGGGAAGGGTTGAACCCAGTGCTGTGAAGTGGGGGGGTGAGAGCATCTGTGAATGCTTGTGAAGGAACAGAAACTCTACAGCTGTAGAGAAATCTGAGAGGAAATTAATAATGTTCTCTGTGGAGATCAGTTTGCATAGTGTGCAGTAAATAATGCATGAGGTCACGGAGCTAACAATAAGAATAAAACAAAATATTGAATAGCTGCTCATTCAGTAAGTACCATCCATCTTTTGCACAGAACAACAAAAGGTCCCGTGGCAGAAAAGAGTATGTGATCAGGTAAATTTTTTTTTTTTAAGTCAAACCAGAAGAGTATTGATACAAGGTTTTGTGGACAACCTTCTGCTAAGGCAATTAATACCCTTCGGAAAGCTTTTGATTTCTATTGTTAACAATATTGCCTTTTCTTTTTTTAATCTCCTTTTTGACATAGGGAAGCTCATCACCAGCAAGAGCTGGGCAGTAGTTTGGGGGCTTGAGTGTATTGGTGGGGGCTTTTTGTCTGCTGCTTTGTGATCATAAGCTGGTCTGCACAACTGTGCAATACCCTGCCTCTTCTGTTTTTGTACACTATTACTCCAGAATGGATAGAGTAAGCATACGAGCAAAAGTTTGGATACTTGGGCAGAGTGAGCTGTGCAAATAACTCCTCTGTAAGATAATTGTGGAGGGTTGTGAGGAATTGTATTGTGGCTTAGACTTGACCTGCAAACGGACAGCTGGACTATAATGAATTGGGATTTGAGGTTTTATGATTGTTTTTTAAATGTGTTTACTACGTGATGCTTCATGGTGCACTCATTTTGTACTTCCTGTTTGAATCAAAATCAGCATCATGTATGTAATTAAGGTCACCCTGTGGTTTGTTCACTTTAACGGAAATAGTAGAAATCTGGGTGGGGAAACCAGTGCTGTTGCGATTAAATAATCGATTATTTTTATCCCATTAAAGAAAAAAGGAGGTGAGAAAATACTGTTATTTATCAGTCAACTTAAGGGAATTAATGTCTTCAGAAAATTAACTTCAGTTCTATTCTTTGTTCTCAGTATTTACATTATTGCAGTGTTAAGGAGAACTAATAATGAGTTTCTCCAAAACTTTCTCTTTCTTTATACCCTCAGACTTCCAACTCATTTTCCTTACTCTGCTCTTTCCTTTTGCAAGTCCACATATGGTGGCGGTTCACTCTTCCTGTGTTGTGTGTTTCCTGTAATGCCCATCAGTGGTGTTAGGTGATGTTCTAGGATTTCACTGTGGCATAACAGCAGGTGTGTGTGACTGTGTGCTTGCAACATATGCCTAATAAATATGCAGATATGCTCCTGTTCTGAGGCCTTAAAGGTGAATGGATTTATTTAGGAATCCTCTCTAAATTCTCCTCTTTGCTGCAACAACTCTCTGATAGGAAGAGTAAGAAGGTAAGAAAAATTCAGCAATTAATGTTCTAGCAGAGCTTTTTCTAAGAGGATTTTTCTTAGTCTTCTGTCTTAAACATTAACTGTAATACATGTTTGATAGATGGAAGACAGTACCGTGGTGGCTATATGCCATGCTGTTGGTACAGGGAGGGAAGCCCTAATTGAAGGGGATCTTGAAGTGTCATTGGGCTGCCATCAGCTCACGGGTTTTGTTTTCGCAAGGTTGGTACTTAAGCTCACCCCAGCCAGCCATGAGTGCATCGAAGGCCTGCCAGCTGTGCTGCATGTTAAAGCACCTTCTGCTGAGAATGCACTGCAAGGATCTTGACGTTGTGGAAGAAGTTTGTGACAGGTCACCAAAAGACTGAGAGAAGCGTGGTGGGATAAATAATTTTTTTTTTTTTTTTACTGCCATGTATTTAGTTTCCACTGGCATCTAATTCATAAAGAAAGGAAAGGCTGTCATATTTCAGGATAGCTGTGTCAGAATGGTGACTTAGTTAATTTTTCAGAAATAGATGGCACTTACAATTTTTCTTTTATGGGAACTTGGGACAAAACAGAAGCCTGGAAACTTAAACTGCTGTTTATTGATAGTACATGTCCATAGAACACAGTAACGAAATAGTACAAGGTAATGGGAGTGGGAATCACATATTCAAGCTGCTATTCGTGTAGGACTTGACCTTGACTCTTCCTGCTCCCTTCCTTCCACTTTAATGTTTTAAAAAGAAAGTAAATACAGATGAAGAATTATTTGTTGCATTGACTACTGTTCCCCAGGATACCTCTCTTCAGATAATAACTTTGATTCCAAAGATATTGCAGAGGAGGAAAATGTTTACATAGCCATTTTATAACAAGGCAAATTGAGTACAGGAACATTAACTGTAATAGATGTATAATTACACAAAGGAAATGATTTAAAGAAAATATATTCTAAGATGGACATGAATCAAGATCTTCCCCTCCCCCATCCTTTATGATACTTTACTCTTAATTAAATCTTTTAGAAGTAAGTGTATTGCAACCCTCTGCACTCTCTCTGCTCCTCTTTTTCCAGGAAAATTGAAGAGCTCTGACTCACCATGCTTGCACTTTGTAATCTCACAGGTGAAAATGAAACCTTGCCCTTTTCAGCTAACTTTAGCTTTCCTTGATGACAAAGCAGCCTATTGAATGTTGTACTGAAATAATGCAAATTGTGAGAAGCACGGTCCCTTCATCATACTTGTTATACTTGCAGTAATTTCTGCATTGTGAGACACCCCAGTAGGGAATGGATGAATATTTTCTAATGCTTAGATCAGGGATTTGGGATTTGAAGCTCAGGTCTTCTGTTCCAAGCTCTGTCCCCATCTTGTTTTATAACTCTGGGCAAGTTAATTTTCCCATGTCTCAACTACCTATTGTAAATGGCACATATGTTTCTTTTCTATCTCACAGGAGTCTGGGGAAGCTTAATTAGCACTAGTGAAATACTTAGAAATACTCCTGGTGAAAGGCAATATCAGTGTAGTGTGTTTTTCAGGCTGGTTCCCCTCTCATTCCCAATATTATCAAATGATACCTTCTCTAGAAGCTTTGATAAGATCTTGACTGATATCCTTGAACATGCATTGAATGAAATCAGTAGAGCTACTTGGCATTCATAAGAAACTTTTGGAAGGTAAAAAAATAAGTGGTGCACTGCTCTTCCTTAGAGGACTAGAAGACTGGTGTCTCTTCCTACAGTAACCAGTTGAAATAAGAACTGGTAGTCCCACTGCTGCCTGTAAACAAACAAACAAAAAACCCAAAAAACTGCCACCACCACCACCAACAACAAAAAAATCTGTCAGAACTTGTATACTGAGGATTGTGTCTTCCAGAATTTGTTTTAAGAGTGTGGCAGTTCTGTATTTTAAACTCTTCTGCCCTTGTTGCCTTTTGTAGCCCAAGTGTAGAGGTCTGGGTTAGAAGTTAAACTGCGCTTTCATTGTAGAGCCCTGTGTACAAGATAGAATCATGGAATACTTTGGGCTGGAAGGGACCTTTTAAAGGTTATCTAGTCCAACCCCCCTGCAATGAGCAGGGACATCTTCAACTAGATCAGGTTGCACAGAGCCCCGTCCAACCTCAGCTTGAATGTTTCTTGGGATGGAACAACACCTACAACCTTTCTGGGCAACCTGTGCCAATGTTTCACCACTCTCATGATAAAAAATTTCTTCCTTATATCTAGTCTGAATCTACCCTCTTTTAGTCTAAAACTGTTACCCCTTGTCCTGTCACAACAGGCCTTGCTAAAGAGATTGCCCTCAACCTTCCTATAGTCCCCCTTTAAGTACTGAAAGGCTGCAACAAGGTCTCCCCCCAGCCTTCTCTTCTCCAGACTGAACAACCCCAACTCTCTCATCCTGTCCTTATAGGGGAGGTGTTCCATCCCTCTCATAATTTGTGTCCCTCCTCCGGACCTGCTCCAACAGGTCCATGTCTTTCCTGTGCTGAGGGCTCCAGAGCTGAATGCAGCACTGCAGGTGGGGTCTCACCAGAGCGGAGCAGAGGGGCAGAATCACCTCCCTCAACCTGCTGACCACACTGCTTTTGATGCAGCCCAGGACACACTTGGCTTTCTGGGTTGTAAGCGCACGTTGCCAGCTCAGCTGTTCATCCACCAGTACCTCCAAGTCCTTCCCCGCAGGGCTGCTCTCAACCCCTTCACCCCCAGCCTGTAGGTTATACTGGGGGGGTTGCCCTGACCCAGGTGCAGGACCTTGCACTTGGCCTTGTTGAACTTCATGAGGTTCATATAGGCCAACTTCTCGAGCTTGTCTAGGTCTCTCTGGAAGGCATCTCATCCCTCAGGTGTGTCAACCACACCACTCAGCCTGGTGTTGTCTGCAGACTTGCTGAGGGCACACTTGATCCCACTGCCTGTGTCATTGATGAAGATACCAAACAGTCCCAGTACAGACCCCTGAGGGGCACCACTTGTCACCAGTCTCCATCTGGACATTGAGCCGTTGACCACTACCCTCTGGATGTGACCATCCAACCAATTCCTCATCCACCAAACAGTCCACCCATCAAATCCCTATCTCTCCAGTTTAGAGAGAAGGATGTTGTGGTGGGCCATGTCAAAGGCCTTACAGAAGCCCAGACAGACAACATCTGTAGCTCTTCCCTCGCCCGCTGAGGTAGTCACTCCATCACAGAAGGCCATTAGGTTGGCAGGCAGGACTTGCCCTTGGTGAAGTCACACTGGCTCTCTCGAATCACCTCCATGTGCGTTAGCATAGCTTCTAGGAGGACCTGTTCCATGATCTTCCTAGGCACAGAGATGAGGCTGATAGGTCGGTAGTTCCTAGGGTCCTCCTTTCTACCCTTTTTAAAGATGGGCACAATGTTTCCTTTTTTCCAAGTCCCCAGGGACTTCACCTGGCTGCCATGACTTTTTAAAAAATCATGGAGAGTGGCTTGGCAACTACATCAGCCAATTCCCTCAGGACTCTGGGATGCATCTTGTCAGGTCCCATAGACTTAGGTATGTTCAGGTTCCTCAGGTGGTCATGAACCTGATTATCTTTTACAGTGGGAGGGACTTTGCTCCCCCTGCTTTGCAGTCCCTGCATTGAGGTCCATCCACTTGAGACGTATGGGAAGAGAGGCTGCCAGTAAAGATTAAAGCAAAGAAGTTGTTGAGTACCTCACTCTTCTCCTTGTCTGTTGTTACCAGTCTGCCAGTCTTGCTCATTGGGGGTGGGGTGTGGGGGTGTACGCTTTCTTTGACCCTCCTTTTCTGGCTGACATACCTGTAGAAGCCCTTCTTATTTTTTGCATCCCTTGCCAAGTTCAGCTCCAGCTGCGCCTTGGCCTTCCCGACCCCATCCCTACAAACCTACACAGCACCCCTATACTTTTCCCAGGATATCTTTCCTGCTTCCTCTGCCTGTGCATTTCCTTCTTGCCCTTTAGTTTGACCAGCAGGTCTTGACTCATCCATGCTGGTCTCTTGCCTTCCTTGCCTGATTTCTCACACCTGGGGATTGAGAGCTCTTGTGCTCTATGGAAAGCATCCTTAAAGATCTGCCAGCTCTGATCTGCTCCCTTGTCCCTGAGGGCAGTTTCCCAGGTGTCCTATTAACTAAGGTAGACAAGATAAATAACGGTTAAACTTAGGATTGCTGGGAGAAGGCAGTTATAATTATCCTTGGGGAGCTCTTTTGGTTCAGGGACTATGTGCAACCTTTTTAACAAAAGAAATAGCTTTACTGGAGGATGTGGATGCCTTGCTCCCCCAGAATGAGTTTTGTGCTTCCTCAGCCAAAAGCAAACTCCTGTACGTGAGCCCCTGACCCAAGGGCAGGCCCACGTTTATGCTCATGCTCCTTTTCTCCTTGCAGCTAGTCAGACTTGTGTTATAAACAGCCTCAGGGAGCCTTGTGTATCAGACTAGCACCTGAATGAGCAGTGGAGCACAGTCACGTTGCTTTTGCAAGGTAGATGCCTGGGGATGTCTCCATTATAAGTGGGTTCTGGAACTTGCCTTTTCGGAGGGTGCTCTGTGGCAGTTGACAGATGCATCAGGGTAGGGCAAACATTGATTTTTTTTTTTTTTTTTTCACGTGGTTGACAAGTATTCTTTTTAAGAAAGACGGTGTGATAAAAAAATATACAAATGCTGGGAAGTGAAAGAGGTTTGTTTTTTCATTTGAGATGTCGTTAAGAATTGATTTTGAGGTGAGACCATCTTTTTCATTTGTGACTGATTTATGTCTATGTTGTAGTAGAGAAAAAGTTTAGTGCATTTCTTCTGGTGTTGGGGGCACTTGTAGTGGACCCAGGTCATTCTTTGATTTTTGTCATACAATGAGAAGCTTGTGAGTGGTGAAGCGCAATGCTATTCAGATATTCTGTTGTTTGGTTTTTTCTCCTGAGTAAACAAAGCATTCAATCTGACTTCTGAACCTCTCTCTCAGTCCCCGCTCCTCCCAAATCAGCAAGAAGTAGCTCCTCTTTATCAAGTGCATTTTATGTGAACAGTGAAAATGCCTCTAGTTTAAAATGGCCTAAAATGGTACTTTCCACCTTCTTAATCTGTAGTTGCTCAAGTATACATAGAGAGCTATGCAAGTGTAAAGTTGAATGGCATTGATATTGGAACTGAATCACAAAATAGCTTAAGTGAGCCAGGACCTCTGGAGATGGTCTAGTCCAACCCCCTGCTCAGTGCAGGATCACCACCTCCAGCAGGTTGCTTAGGGCTGAGTCCAGATGGGTTTTGAATATATCTAAGTATGGAGACTCACAGTCTCTCTGGGCAACCTGTTCTGGCGTTTGACTACCTTCACAGAAGAAAAGCTTTCATTTTTATGTTTAAAGGGAATTGCTTGTATTTCAATTCATGCCCATTGCCTCCTGTCCTTTCAATGAGCCAGACTCCTCTCAGTGGCAACCAATCTTCTCTACTGCTTCCTATCAGGTATTTATAGACACTGGTAAGATCCTCATGAGGCATTCCCAAGGCTGAGCTATCCCAGCTTTACCAGCCTCTCGTATGCCGGATGCTCTAATCCCTTAGTCATCTTCATGCTGGATTTGCACCAGTACATCCATGTCTGTTGTGTAATACTTGTGTCTGTGCGTGTGCATGCACATGCATGTTTTATCTCTCTGCACAGATCAGTGCAACCCTAATGCAATACCTGTTTGTATTTGCATGCTTTGTCTGTCTGTATTTTCACACACACACATATATGTATTAGGATTTTATTTGGAGATAGCTGATACATAGGGCAGAATTTCCCAGGTCGTTCGTGTTTGATTAAATTTCAGTGTGTGCTTCATCAAATATTTGGCTTTGCTGAATAAATTGGTATATTATGTTAGCTCATCCTGATTTCCTGTCTCAGTGCTGTCCACTAGGTACAGAAAGGTAATAATCAGTGTGTCAGTAGCTGTTATATTTTCATTTAAGGGAAAACATGCTAATTCTTTTTCTGATACAATATACAAGATGGAAGAGAGATTTGTTGGTGAAATACTGACATCTAGAATGTTTTCTGCTAGAAGCTAAGACTTTTTTTTTTAAGACCTCTTGAACAATTTATTTGGCTCTTTTGGAGTCCTGAAAAGGCTTCCAGTACTTGGACCTCCTTAAAATCTGGAGTTATCCCTGCTGTCCAGCTGGCTTGGCTTCATAGAACTGAGCGTGTTCGAATTCTGTAAACTGAGAAAACAAAGTCAGTTTATTCTCTCTTACGCTATGTTTAGTGAGTTGGGGCTGTTTGTGGTTTAACTTACTCACTAAACCCTTTTACTGGGAGTGGTGCTACAAAGTGCAGTGTTGCATGTGTGATACCTCCAAAATCCTTTTTCTGCCAGAACTGTATTTTAAACATCTTGTTGCATTTGTTCACATCTTAAAATAGCATAGCAGTCTTTGTAGGAAAAAATCTTTTTCATCGATGGATTTAAACTTGACTAGAGAAAACTCTCTGTGGAGGTAGCTTCCTGCTCTGTATTGTGGATACAGGCCGACTGCCCAAATCCATCCAGCTTAGTCTGGCCTATGGTTGTTCACTCTTGTATGTTCATGCATGGCTCCATAAGTACTTCTAGTTCCCATTACAGGACTGATAATACTGCTGATCTGCCTGCTCAGACCAACCTTATTAAATTTAATGATTTGCAAAATATGGCTGACTACCTGCTTGCAGTAGTCTGTAAATTGCAAGCACTGCAAGTAGTCTTGGAAACTTGTTTAATAGTATTTTAAATACATGCACTAAACAGGGAGAAAGCTCCTCAGGACTGGACAGGCCTCTACTCTAAGCTCCTGCTGCTTCAGTGAGGAAAGCTGTAGGTATTAATGTAGACTTGTACATGTAACACAAGATCAATAGACTCTTCTCCCCCGAGTGTGAATGAACTCCTGGTTTATGATTATACTTGTCTGGAACAGCTGATTGCTAAGGTTCTACAGGCTCCTCCCTGGCTGTAGAGAGGCTTTGGTTAACATCTCAGTGTTCACAAGGTAATAGCCGCTACCAGGCCAGAGTTGGCCTCAGTAGCATCTTTAAGACATGAGACTTCTCATATGATGGATGTTCCCTGGTCATAACGTCCCATCTTCTACTCTAAACTGGAAAACTCCACAGCATTAGCCCCAACCCTGAGGACTTCATACCACCCTGGGCACAGAAGGGAACAAATCCCCTGTGTTAGTAGAAGATGCAATCCTGGCTAGTATAATGATCTATAAATGTGTACACACCTTGCTCCTTCATTACAGCCCATCACATCTCTCTTGGGAAATGGGTAACCTATTAGTATAGGGCTATATGTGCAGATAGCAGACCTCCTGTATTAGACTTACTATGCTTTTATAGCACTGATCTTTTGCAGATCTGCACAACTGAGCCTGCTTGCACTTCAAGCTGACTGTAAGGTGGCTGAGCAGGCTGCTCAGTATGGCCTTACGCACAAACGAACTGGCAAAATACTGCAAAATGCTGAGCTCAGCAGTTTGTTAACATAGCTACAGCACCTCGAATCTGACTTGTGGATGGAGGAAACTGTCTTCAGTTTGCGTCATTGACCAGGTGAGCTTCCCTCCATATGACAAAACCAACAATTGCCTGTGTAATGTTATCCTCACATTAAATTAGTGGTCATATTGGCCATTAGGCTTGTTTAGGAGTGATAAAAAGGAAGGACAGTAGCAAAGAAGTGCAAGTTGTAAAGTGCAAGGGAACTTGAGAAGCTCAGGAGGAGGAAGGAGTGAACAAAGAAAGTCATGAGAAAGAAAAGGGCTATGCTGAGCTCAGGGCATGTAGCAGATGTAAAAAAGGGGTGATGTGCCCCTTTATCAGCATCCCAGGCCATGCTCTGCTCTCTATGCCCTCCTAAAGGACCTGTTAACCAGCTGGAGGAAGGTGAGGATTTCTTAATCCCTAAAAAACTGTGGGAGGACCTGGGCTACTGTTAATGTGCTCAGTGACTTGCTGTTCCACAGGTAATTTAAGAGTTTTCCCTGCCAAGACTTATGCTGCAAGAAGCACTTTTTTCCAGACTTGAAAGAGAATTCCTTTCCTCAGTGGAAGTAGGAGGGGGGAAACAAAGGTAGTGCTGAGTAAGTCTCTCTTCTGAATGTGTGTTGAAAGCTGCCCTGCTTTTGTACCTTCTGTTTTGAGCACTGTTTGGGTGGGAGGTGGGTGTCAGTCACGCTGATAAATGGCCTGAGACTGATTTACTTTGTAAAGCCACTTCAGGGAGTCCTTAGATGTGATAGCTGGTAAGAGGAAGGAGGTAGAAGGAAAATTGGAGGGTTGTAAAAATATCAGAAGTAGGGTATGAATGGGAGGAAAACACAATGTGGGGATGTTTTAGGCTAGCTAAGAATTGGTAACTTCTATTCCAGCCTTTTCTGTGATTCTGGGTATTCTGTGTTATTTGTAGCAAGCCCAGTTTCCTTGGCCCCTACTCCTAGGGCAAGTGCTCCAGTCCTGACCATCCCGGTGGCCCTCTGCTGGGCTCGCTCTCCCCTGTCCTCTGGTCCCTCCCTCACCTGAAGCTGTAATCTCCATCCTAGTTCAGATGGATCCTTGTCAGGATGGCAAATCTTCTGGCAGAGATGCTCTTATCTGCTCCATCAGATGGGTGCTGTCTCTTGCTCAGGGCCCTGGGGACGTAAGACTGGGACACCACCATGCAGCTGTGTGTTAAATGCAACCTCAACCAATATTTCTGCCCAGTGAGATGCTGAAATCTCATTATCACAGTATTCTTGAAAACTAAACACTGAAAAGGAGCTGTGATAGCAGGTAACTACAAAAGGCTGTAATTTGTCTTCTCATAAGTTGGTGTTTCAGGGTTCTAGCTGCAAAACCCCTGAAGATGCTTTTTTGTCTCTTTTTAATGAGGAATCCAGAGGTGCGTTGCCTTGTTTAATGCCCTTATTATAATTTCCCACCACTGAATTTTTAACTAAATATATTTCAAAATTGACTGCTAAATAAATGCATCCTTCTTTGTTTCTTGTCCGCTTTGAAAAATCTTAACGGCTGGCCAGGAGCCCTTGGACAAAACTGTATTCCCTTAGACGTGTGGTTATGGTGACAATAAGGTTGCTCAGCTAGAAAGTTTTTGGAGGGAGTGGGAAGACAGGGGAAAAGACTGTGACATTTTAAAATATATTCTTGGAGCATTGCTTAATTTCTCTGTTGGAAAGTTTCAAGTTTTATATTATAGCAGGTTGAAATAGAGTTTGTTTTACTGATGAGAAAAATCTTGATCAATACTCAATAAACACTTGTTGAGGAGCTTTCTTTTAGCAGAGAGAGTGGAAACTATTTTTACTTCCATTCAGAACAAAACATTACTTTGTGCTGAACAATTAAAATCTACTGATTTTTTTTAACATGGAAGTATTAAACTAAGGAAGTTAATGCCAGCTTCTAAATTGCTTTCTCTTAGTGCTGTTTTGTTATACAGATAAAACCTTGCATATATAGCAGACTACTTTGTTTTTTCTCCCCAGCACCTTCCTCCAAATCTCTTAAAATGTCTGTGCTTAGCTGTAGATATGCACACTGTTGCTTGTCAGAATTACTAATGGGTGTCTGTTTGCATATGCAGAAATATTTCTGAATTTGATAGTAAAAGAAGTGCTTTTGTGAAGCCTCTGCTGGCTTTGGGAATGTGGTGAACTCTAAGTTTTGTCATGTTTGTCTGTGCCATGTACATCCCATCCCTGCCATTTGTAATTTCCACTGTAGCAAAAAATACTAAGTTGTAAATTTTATCCCAAATCAGAGATTGAGTCAAATGATGCTCTTGGGATTTCTTTTTGAATTAAAGGATATTAATCTGCACAAAACTTTCCGCACAAGCTAGTGATCCCTGCTGAGCAAACAAAGCTGGGAATAACCCCCCTGTTCCCACAAAGCCGTGTGGCTTTCTGCAAATATACCCCTTTATCTCCTCAAAATAAGAAACTATTTGAACAAGGTTTTGGGTTTGGGGTTGATTCCCTCTGCCGCCCCCCTCACCCCATTTTTTAGGGTTTAAAACTTATAATGTAACTTATAATTCAAACAGTCTGTGCTCTCGTATTTTGACTCTTAACACTTCAGGGATTTCTGTACCTTGATTTTGCAGCTACAAATGTTCAAGAGTGTGTGTGTGTGTATGTACATTTGTGCGTAGAGTCCAATGTAAAAGAGGTGACAGAGGCTTCTGGGGAGGTCTTGAAGAGAATTCTTTTAACTCTAATAAAGCTGGAAAGCTGATTAGCAATCCCATGAGTAAACTCTGATTTTGTTTTGGATTTCTTTGCTATTAATTATTACAAGTAAATTACGGTGTTAAAAAAGAATCTGTGCAAAGATTGTAACTTACAAATATGGGCCAAAGTGTTGTTTCAGGTATGGTAATTTCCAGTGAAGTGATGAGGATGCTTAAGTAAAGGCTTGAGGGGTGGAGAGTTTGGTAGATTAATTTTTAATTAATTTTTAATTAAGTTTGGTAAAATTAATTTTTGAAAAATCTGTTTCCGATCTATCTTGCTTTCATTGATGCTGCTCACAGATAAAACATAAGCAGCTGAATTTTGGATATGACTTCAGCCATACAGAGGAGACATGAAGGAGATCTTTGAATTTATTTAGAGGTTTGTGAAAAAACAACTGAGCTGCTGTGCTCAAGGGTCTGCTTCAAAGCCCATCAAAATGTGGAACAGCTCCTGTTGACTTGTTGGAGCTGACCCACAACTGTTCCCTACTTGCAGCTTTGTTGAAACAGATGAGTCCCAGAAATTTTTAAGCCATCTTTCTTCTTGTGATCTTTTCTTGTGAGCATGATATGTCTGTTTGCAGACCTTAGACAGGATTATTACCAACAGTTCAGCTGACAGACCAAGCACTCCTAGGAGGTGAAGGTGCTTAGTTCAAGTCCCAACAGGGACAGGGACCTTATGCTGCTTTGACTGCAAATCCTCACGCTCTGTCAATATTTGGTCATTCTACTTCTCATCTGTTGGAATATTGCCCTTCTCAGAAAAGCAAACATTTGCTCTTCCCTCATTTCAATATTGGACTGTGAGAGAAAGGTGGCGATTACTGCTTCATACCAAATGCCTAAAATGCATCTAACTGATGCTGTTAGTTTTTTTTTTTTTAAATGCCAACTTCTTTTTCTGCTTGGATTGCTGAAAATAATGTATGTTTGTGTAATTGCTCTGTAACCTATGCAGACGGATGCCCTAACTAACTGTGAGGCTTTGGGAGTAGCTTAGCCCAGTATTAAAAGGATTAATCATATATGTGAAGTTATGCATGTAGTTTCACTTTTGTCGAATGTAAAGATTATCTGGCACCTATGGTATTATATTTGGGCTGATATCCAAAAATAAAAAATGGTCAATAATGGTTGCTAGCTACTCTGGCAAGGAACCAATTATCCCATTCTGTTTCCATTCCTCTATGCACATGTCAATAAATAATCACTCAGCCGTGATCCTAATCAACTCTCTCTGATTAAATATGCGTCCCGAAAGCTTCTAAACTGTAAGTGGTAGCAAATATCAAAATGCCTTTACTCATTTGTATTTCTTTGGATTTGTTAAAATACCTATTGAGGCCTTAAGTTGTTTGTCTCCACTTAAAATACTATGGAAAATCAGTTACACATTGTGTCAATTTGGATCAGTCCATGCAGATATACCTATGCACTGTATGAACAGTGTAATAGCTCTAGGAAAGCATCTCGATATCGAATAATGGGACGCTGTGCTGCAAGTAACTGGATTTCTGTCTGTTTTGGAGCTGTTTGAGTTTGAAAGTTGTACAAAGTGACTTTGAAGTTGTTCATGTTTTTGAGAAGATTGATAATAAACTGTTCTGCATGCAAATTTTACATCCTCAAGACTTTAAGATAAATCCAAGATTAAAAGAATTACTTTATAAATGTTAGATACAGTTAGTTGTAAATGTTGATCGATATGAGTGATTTTTCAAGACTGTGGGGTGGTTTTAGTGGTAGTTGTGAAGGCAGCATGTTCCCCTCATTGCCTGTAGATTCCCCAGCCCACAACTGTGATGTACTCGAAAACGATGATCATTTCAGCACTTTAGTCCATATCAGAACTGCGGTAGGGAGCATGAAATGGGTTCTTGGGCTCTAGAAAAGAGAGCAGCTGTGGCTGCATGACTTCAGAACGGAGGTGGTGTTTGTGTTTTTCCATGTGCGCCCTGCACTGCTGGAAAAAAAGCAGTTGTAGAGAAAACTGTAGTGACAACAGCATGGGTGTTTCTGGAGACCCTTTGCACTGTCCGAGTGTTCACCATTGCTGTAAATCTTGTGTTATGATGTCAAGTATTGTGTGTGAGATGCATCTTTTAATTCTGGTGACGCATTTTTCTCCGAATGTTCAAGAGCAGATGTCCTTTTAGTTTACAAGTCAACATGTGGAAGTTGGAAGAGTGATGTATAGGAATCATTGCTGGAGTAAGAGACCGAGGCTTTATAGCCAGAGAATGAAGTTTACTAGAAACACGATTTAATGTTAAATGTAAATGTAGGGTTGCAGATGGCATCCTCAGGTTTTGAGCATGTGAATTCAAGCTGCTGCTGAGATGGTTTTGAATTGTCTTCCAACATGGAGAGGCTGAGGCTGCACAAATTGGACTTGGGTTTTCCTTTGTTTTGAGGAGAACAGATTGTTCATTTTATAACTGACAGCATTTTGCACTGAAAAAAGAACAAGTTCTCATGAAGTTAAAGGTGTGAGGTGCCTAGGCTGTGACAAGGGGTTTGGGTTTTTTTTGTCTTACTGCTTTGTTTACCCGATTCCAGCCGTGCTGAATTTCATGCATCTGTAATCATTTAATTTGCAATGATCCTGCACTTCTGTGAACTTTCTGTGCCCAGTTTTCTATCAAACAGAATTTGTTGGTTGGTTGGTTTTGTTTTTTTTTTTTTTTTTTTAAAAAAAGTTCTGCTTTTTATCGATGTTGCAAGAAAAAGCTGGGCTAAAGAGTAGTAGTCTACCTGTTTGCATTTCTTTTTCTGTTGGATTTGTTGTGGTTGTTTGAGGTGGTGCTTTTTTGGGGGTGTTTTGGTGGTGGTTGGTTTTTTTTCCTAGTCCTTGCTCCAAATCATTGCTGTGCAATGTTAGCAACTGGTTCACCCCTGTCCTTCTGCATTTTAGTACAATGTGAGTTATAACACTACCAATTTTGTAAACCTTTTCTTGAGATGAACAAAAATATTAAATGTAAAAGTTATATTTTGATTTGCCAATGTCTCCAATCTTCTCTGTGCCACACTGAAACCTTAGCTGTTGATATTTATTTTGCTGTCTTTCCTGGTGCTTATATAAATGAGGTACATCCATATAAATAAACTATTTGAGATTCTGTAATGTAATAACTACAATGGTTTAAAAAGAGGAAAAAAAAATATGGATAAGGTTTTTATTGCACAGTTATTAGCTAATGTCCTACATTGTGGTGGTGTTTTGGAGATCATTTGTTCCAATATATATTTGTGTTTAGACCTTGGCCTCAATTTTAAGGTAGTTTAGCTCTGAATGAGATCAACCTGCTTGACTTCAGTGGGGGTGATCTTGAATATATAAATTTTATGCAGAGAAAGTAATATTTATCAGATCATTCTTCCCAAGTTCCTTCTGTGTATAGTGCTTCCTCTGATGCTCTGTTCTTGGGACTTCCCTATTTCTTACTCTCCTTGATTCATCTGGAACTCCTGCCTAAGGTAGAATTTGAGGTTATTTGGGCATAAACTAGCTATTTCCAGATGCTCTGGAGACTGGTCAGATCATAGCTTTAGCTGAGTTGCAGGACTTTTTGCTCATATATTATGCACACAAAATAAGGGTTACCTAGAGATTCTCAGATACATTAAACACGTGGCGCAGGTGCCGTTCAAGAAGCTTGCCCACGCAGTCAATCCAGTGCACCTGGGGTGCTTTAGACAGATGTACCGTTTGTGTGTGACACAGCCCAGGTCATGACAAAATTGCCTGCTCCTCTGTGAAGCTGCATAACATCAACCTCCATAAAACTCACATTACTGCACTGAGAGAGTCTGGGAAGGGACCATGAATACTTCCAGTATCTTTGTGTAGTCAAGGCACAGTTGAATTCTACCAAGGAAGAAAGAATGTATTTAAAATATATACTGTTCTATAGAGAAATGCATTTTCTGGGTCTGAAGTCTGAAAACTGGTGTACAAATTTGACTTCATCACAGTGCACTGCTGTTTCCCCTTTTGTAGAAGGGATGTGTAAGGGCCCAGATGTCACATGACAAGTATTAATTCCTTAATACACCAAGAACTTATTTTTGTTACTGCTGTGTCATTTCACTTCTATAGTATAAGAACTTCTTCAGAATAGAATTTGAAAAAAATCATTTATAGAAGTTACTTTTATGGAAGAATCTAGAAGGGAGTTGTTCTTGGTTTTTTGTTTTTATTTTAACTCTCTGAAAATAGCTTAGTTGTTCAACAGGAGTTTTCAACTTAAGCTTGTCTTTTGGTTAAGCAAGATGTGTAAATGGTTCTTTAAGCCCTTTCTGTGCTTCATGAAAGCATAAAGTATCTTCATATATTGTCTTTCAGATCCTGAATTTTGCAAACCAGCTACTCTTTTTGACTACTCTATTTGGGATAGAGTTCACTGGCTGTCCCAGGAGAATGGGGAAATCTTGTCACCTGTAGTAATTTGTCTAATCTAAATAGAGGCTGCACTAAAACTGATTTGTGCGTGTGAAAATGTGTGTCCAGAGGGTTATGTACAAAATATTCAGGATGTTTACCTTTTATTACTTTGGGGCAAGTTAATAGCAACTGTTTCTACACTGAACGTGGAAAATTACATAATCTGAACATCCTCTGTGCTAGAGGAAACTTGATGGTTCTGCAGATGACATGATCAATAGAAACAGATATATGAACAGATCAATAATTTCAGATGGCTCTTCTGATTCAGAGAGAGGCACAGCATTGATTTGTAAAATAAGAGTATGGATGCAGCAATTAAAATACACTGTGTGTATACACATCAGATAAAAAAATAATGTGAAATGCCCTCAGCCTCAATCAAAGCCAGATAGTAAATCATCACACAGTAGCATGTGTCCCCTCTGAAGCAGGAGGCTATGAAGCATGCAAATGAACACCAGAGCCATGCAGAATGAACTGTCTATGAAAGGGAGAGAAAATAAAACCCAAAGATGTTCTTCATCAATCAGGAAGATGAACAGTCCTTGCTCCACATTGTGTAGTTGTCCTGTGTGATGCCACGTGAAAATTAAAAGTGCTAGAGGATCATAGCAAAGCAAAAAGCAGCATCTTATTTGATTTGTTACTGTAGACATCTCGAAAGCTTTAGCAAGCAAATTCATGCAACTGTCTTGAACTACTTCAATATATAAAATCGGGACATTTCAGCTTTCTCTCCTGATGTGTCCTGCTTCTTGCCAACACAGACATACAGAGAGAAGAGCTGACTTTAACTGGGACTCATTGATGTGCCAGAAAGTTCTTTATTTATTTTTTTCTTAGACTCAGTACTGCTTATGGTCTAGGTGGTACACCCTTTCCTAGCCCCAGTTCCCTAAAAGGGTACCAGTTTTAAGGGGGACAGACATTGTGTAGGATTGCACTGTAAGCAGTGCACAAAGTGGGGAAATCCAGCAAGACTGCAGAAATAGGTAAGGTGCAAATGGTACACCTGTAGTAAACACCAGCAAGCCCCTATATCTGGATGAGAAAAAGATGGTGACACTGACCAAATGCTAGTGTTAGAAGAATTATATTAGTAAAAAAAAAATAAAAATAATTCCCTGTGTCCTATGGCACTTCCATGCCCTTTCCTCACATCCTTGTGCCACTGTGACTTTAACCATTGCTGTGTTTCTAGATAAGCATATCGGTTTTAACATGCTGTATGTTATACCTCTTCAGTTTAGGGTATGTATTAAGCTAAACTAGATAGGTTTTGTGTGTGTCGTGGGTTAACATGTGCAAAGGTAAATTATGAACTGCCTTTGTAAGTTTCCTGCTCTGAACACATGATTGAAAATGGGTATCTGGGGCACACATGATGCAGCACACCGCAGAATTGCTCAGAATTGAATATTGACCTGCAGGTTTTCTGGCAGTTTTCATTTCAGGTAGGTAGTGGCAATTAATTATTAAGAACCATACATGCAGTTGTGATGTTAGTATTAAAGTTTTTCTTTTGTTTGTGGTTTTGGAAAGTGGGGTTTTGTCTTCCTGAATGCCCCTCTGTGTTTTGAGCTGGGTGTATTCTTCACTTGCTTTTGGGAAAACGTGTAACCAAAAGCTGTGACTTTCTAGTTGTTAGATGCCTTTGCTGCAGTGGTGGAGAGAATGACTCCCCTTTTAAAGGGCAGATTTTTGGGAGCTCTTTATCATCTGTCAGAGAAGATGCAAGGTGAGTTTAGGTAGTGACTGCAAGTGTGTACGCTACACAGGCGTGTGTTCTGTTATGTCTGTGTATTAGGGTGGAGGGGAAAAACCTCCGGGTGCCAAAATCATATGGATGTAAAGTCTTTCTTTTCTGACCATGTAAAACCAGTTCATATTTAGGTTCAGAAGTCATACAAAATAAGCGCTGTCATTATGGTTATAATGTAACATAATGTAACTTAACAAGATAAGCCCCATGCTGGGCTGCTGAGTGGGCTCCTCTGTGTAGATAGAGGAGACTTCATAGCACTTCGACAAGGTGGTAAGCAGCCAATTGCTGCAGTCTTTGCAAAGCAAATACCTGTGTGAAGTCCGTGTGAGACTTACCTGAACTGAAATGGTTCTTGAGGATTTGGAACTTTCTATGCTTATGTTGATATGATTAGGAAAGCTAAAAACAAAATAATCCCTCCAAAACAACTTCCAAATAAGCAGTTTCAGTTATTCAGCCTTGCTTTGCATCTAAATGATACGTTGTCAAAGATAATGCTGTAAAGAGATGTTGAAGTATTATAAAAATGTTATTGAATTAAAATGCGAGCAAGATCTAGCCCAAGCCATTCTATAAATACCTTATTATGAAAGGCCCAGAGATGTTTCTCTTAGCAAATTTAAAATAATCATTAGAATCCTTCAGCAGATTGCTGTTAATTGGATTGAGAATTAAACAGCTTTGTATGAGTTCAAAGTTAATTAATAGCTCATTACTTTTTAATAAGGCAAATTCATTTGGAAATAAGAGATGCTATGGAGTTCATCACAGATTTGATATGAGATTGGGAATATCAGCCACTCTTTTTGTGGGAGAAAAGATTATAATTAAGTTGCAAAGATTGGCTGGTGGTGGGGGAAATGGAAAGGAATAGAATTGATTTCTAAGTCCTTGAAGGTCTTGAGCCCCTGAGATCCCTCAGTGTGCCTTGTGCTGCTGTGGAGCAGCAGGCACTGTCTCCTAACCCCCCTCTGCTGCTGGGGGGTTCAGTGCTTTAGAAAGGTGAGGCACTGCAGAGCAGTAATGGGAATCTAAGAAGCCTGAAAGCATGGTGTAGTTAAGTTAAACATTTGCAAAAAAGGCATCCTTTTCGAAAGTGCCTCCTACATAGCAAAATGTTTGTGGCTTTTTTCCTTTCCTTGGCAAATATTTACTTTTCCCAATCTCTTCACCAGAACTAGCTCACTTTCTCTATTGCTTCCTCCCTTTTCATCTCTGACATCCTCTGCCTGCTTCTGTGATTTTTCATAGTCCATTGTCAATATACCCCTCATGTCTCAAATGTGCCAGTTCAGCTTCATACCAGCAAATGGGGGAAAAAGGACCTGCACCTCAATCTTTGTTGCATTTCTAGCTGCTTTTATTTATGTCTTGTAGTCTGTACCGAGGAGATGTTTTGTGCTGGTGATCCTGAAGGAGACCTGGAAAACAGCCAGGCTGGCCCCGATTCCTGAATATCAGAGATTGGGAGGATGTCTTTACCATGTAGTAGATCTGGAAATGATGCAGTAGCCAGTTCTTGCTCTGTTAGTGTGTGCTGTGCTCTTGCAGCAGGCTGGTTGAGCAAGATGTCAAATCACACCAAGCGAAACCTTTTCTGAAAGTTTGAAGTATCTTTGTCAACACTTACCCTTACTGGTATTCAACAAGTTTTTATGGGAGAGAACATGTTAATCTGTCCAGGCCTGTTATTTCAGTCAACACGGGTTTATGGATGAATTGTATTAGTTTTCTTTAATTCTTGATTGAGTTCTGTATCAGCTGCTCAATTATTTTACCTGGGATTGATGCCAAGTTGACAACTCCTATAGTTGCTCAGGTCATTTAATTTGCCCTTTAAAACATGTCAATAAAACCCCCCCAAACTCCACTACACACCTCTAGGCTGTCAGAGCATTTTTTTATTTAGTAAATAAAACTAATTCACATAATTTCTTTATCACACCACCACCCCTGCCACATGCCCGCCAGTGGCATTTCTGAACTATTTGTGTTCTAGAGCCACATTTCTTCTCTGTTTCCCCATTTGCAGGGGTGACAGTACATAGTAGGTATCTTCCCATGCAGGGGAGTAATTTAAAAATTTCTCTGTATGCACAGATCCAGAAATCTGTTTTCTTTCACGTTCTTTTCTTCCTTGTCCATAGTTAGCAAAGTGGCTTCCAGTGATATTGAAATATGATTAACACTTTGTACCATTTATTAAACCTGCTTGTTTGTAAAAATCAATTTTTTCCCCCTTTTTTCCCTCCCAAGTGAAGTCAGGATATGATCACCATCTGCTTTCCTCTCCTCCACTCTTTTTCTCACCTATAAAATAAAACTGACTTAAAACTTAGCCAAGTGAAAAGTCTCTTATGATAGCTATAAAGAAATCTTCATTGCTTCTTGATACATTTGAGGGGAAGGAAATCCCCTTTGCACTGCCTTGCCACAGCCGGCCCTCCTGGCTTGTGCTGGGCAGGATCTGGCCATGCTGCAAGACCAGACAGCTGGTTAACAAGTTGCTTTTAAAAGCAATAACTGGAAATGAATAAAGAGTGCAAGCTCTTTAATTTTATGGCTTCTTGACTTTTGGAAAAGAGGTAGGAGATTTGAGAACTGCATTAAAAAAAAAGATGGGACCAAGTCTGAAAGCTGGGGAGGGCCTCACCCAGTATCTTAAGGGAGTGTTACAACTCCAGATAAAAGCTGAGCATTAGCAGTAGCTATTTTTAGAGTAAGAACAAAGTAAGTAATTTAAATATTAAGAAGCAGTTTTGTTCCTGAACCAAATAAACTTTCACTAGAATCCCCCTGCCAATTGGTGTGTCAGTTAAGGAGCTCTACGAACTGATGAATACCTGACTGTGCATTTTTTTTTTGGGAGTGCCTCCATCATTTCTAACCCTCAGGACTTGCTGTGCCCTAGGGATATACCTTGCAGATAGATCCATCTGTGCTCTGACCTCAGAGGCCTCCAGTGATCAGTGGTTCGTCATTTGAAATCTTTGCTTAAAAAATTTCAGAAAACACTTAAAGATATTTACCATCCCACCTCTCAGTTTGTCTGTTATTAATATTTTGAGAAGTGTTATAGAAATCACTGGGTTTGAAACGTAGTTAAGGATTTCCAGTATTACCTGGAGACAGGGGAGGGGGGAAATACCCCAAGCCTCTCTAGGCTCATTTAGAACTAACTAGGTCAGAATAAATGCCTGAACCACACAGTTGATTTTTCAGCTGTTTCTAGGCTATGTGGACTTGTTTACAGGGCAGAGCACCTTGTTCCCAGGAGTTTTCTAAAGTGATTTTGGAGCATGCTGGTGAAGTTATGGTCACTGTATCTGTGATCCCAGCCAAAACTTTGTGTTATTAAATGCTTTGAATCGAGGAGTTCTCTAATTGAACCTGCATCATTGTAGGCGGCTGATCAGTCAACTTGGGTGGCAGCGAGATCGTGGGTTTTGCATTTAACATTAGGATTTCACTAGCCTGTGCTCAATCTTAGTTTACTCATTAGGGTAAATGCTGTGTGCCTTTTCCATTTAGCTCTCTGCAGTACTTATCACTGCCTGCTTTACAGCCAGAAGAGTTACGCTAAACCCTGATGTGATAATCCACAGGTCTGTAATTGCCACCTGATGCAGTTGCTTTTTTTTTACATATATTAATATATGTTGTTTTGCTCCAGTGGTAGGGAGAGATGATCGTTCAAAGATCTAGGATGCACCTTCAGGTACCCCTATCCAATTAGCACAAGAAAGAGCTGAGGGCTTGCATCTTGGGATTAAAAAAGCAAATGTGACCCTGATTAGTGCTGTGGGCAGTGGCAGTGCAGGCACTGAGAAGTTAGTTAATGCAGCTCTTACTGCTTAACAAACAAACAAAAAAAACCCACAACTGACTGGGCACCAGTATCACTTACAGGCTCTCTGAGGCATGAAACCTGGGTTTCCTCTAAACAATTTTTTTTATTTCAAGATATTTTAAAATGAGCTGAAGATCCACTGATATTTTTGATTCAGAGGTTTCATTCCAAGCTAAATGAGCTTGAAATAAAAATGTTTGTATTCTTGTAATACTGCAAACAAAATTACTGGATCTTTAAATGTACTGAAGCAGTGGCCTTAAAGAGCCAGGAAATTTGCTCAACATAAGAAAACTATTTATTAAATGAAAGTCCATGAAAACTATTCATTTCTGCAGCCATTTGCTATCACTTATTTTTGACTAGTCGGAGAAAAACCTTTCTTGAACCACTAAGCCATTGCAGAGACTATCTTGTGAATAAAATGGCTAGTGGGGCAGATGTTTTCAGTTCTTTTCTGGGTCACGTATGACTTGCCTTAACATCATGGGCATGCCAAAATTTTGGCTGCTTTGTGCAGATGCAGTTTAGAGGAGAATTTCATTACTGTTAGTGTGCTTTGTGCCACCTCAAGTGCTTGCTGCATCCTGGCTGCTTTTTGGAGCACCTTCTCCAACAGGTATGTCTAGGGAGGAGCAGCACTGACCTGGAGAGTGGGGCGAGGGAAGGAGGATGCTGCAGACTTAATCTTCTTGTGGCTAAAATTTGAGGATGTTACTTCTGCTGCTGTGGGAATTGGTCTTTAATCAAGAATCAGAAAAAAAATAAGTTGAAGGTCTCAGTCCTTTCTCTATTAATGTGATAGGTTCAAGATCTTCATAAAACTGATGTTTCCTGGAGTCTGCATGCTCCCTCTTCACTGCTGTCTTGGTGCCATTGGGTGGCTGCAGCTGGTGGCTCAAGCTCTCTGGGTGTTCGCTGAATGGCCCTGTGCAGCTTGGCAGGGCAGTGGGTGTCGAGGTGGTTCCACCAGCAGCATCGCTATCTCTAACCAAGTCGGGTGGGAATGGGGTGGTCGTGGGGGCAATAGTGATCCTACTGCTATAACAACCCCTTTTTCGGAAAGAAGGTGGTGATGAGGTGTGGCCTGTGCTTTGTTTCATGCTCTTAGCTGAAATCTAGGAGGGAAGAAGTAGAGGCAGCAAGCTGGCTTTTGCCTTAAAGAAGAGTTAATTGTGTGTGTTCATCAGGAGTGGTGAAAAATAGACATACAGGCGTGAAACAGTCTGCTCCTGTGAATTGGCTTTGGCAGAACAGCCTGTGATTAAAAAATCCAGGTTACCATCCAAATCACCTCTCAATTAGGGGTCAACAAGATCCTTTCCTTAGTGATGTATTTAAAAACCTGGTGAAAACCTAAATGACTAAAACATGTTTCTTTTCCTCACATGTAGAGTATCTACTATTTGCTGTAGGACTGGGATATCCTTGTTTTGTTTGAAGATGTGTTTCTTTTGTGGTTTTGTGGCAAATGTGAAGGTGACAATAAATTTGGGCTCATCTTTGTGCTTTTCAAATTCTTCATTGCAGCTCCTGCTTATTATAGTAGAAACTTAATCTGTGCAAGCTCTTTGAAGAACTTGAGTTGAAAGTGTCATTGTAAACTAAAATATTGATCATCCTACAAGCAAATGAATGGAAATTTTTTCTGACAAAGCTATGGAAGAAGGCAGTTGAGAGTTGTTTTTGGGTTTTTTTGGTTGGTTTTTTTCTTATAAAGTCCCTGTCATTTTTGTTAGGTTTTTAACACATACACAAACCATGCGTTGTGCACATAAAATGCATTTTTGCATTGGTGTGCAGATAGCAATGCTGCTTTTATTTACTTTGATTTTGGAAAATTAAATTCTCTTGAAATGTTTTTCAAGAGGAATTGGTAACAAATTTGTAATATGTCTCTGCCTAAAGCAAGTGTCTTTTAAGGTGATAAATAGCTGGAAAGATGAAATTTGCACCTCCTGCAGGCTGTTTTCCACCACTTACCTCCAGACGTGTATAAATCTCCCAATATTTTCCCCTCCAACATTGCTGTGAGATGTCTGTCTTTTATCTGGCATTTTCATTATGTTTCAGGAATGTTCGAGAGTTATATCAGTTAATGTAGCCAGTAGATGGGCTTGGTCACTGGTTCCTCATAGGTTAGCCTTCTCTGTTCTGTATTTCCTGATCTTTTTCATAAAATGCTACCTTTTATTTGTTTTAAGACATTTAAATCTGTATTAAGGAAAACCAGTTTTCATAGATACACAGGTCACAGACTTCTGCCTTATATTGTACGTGGTCAGTCCTAAAGTGATATACCACTTGCAAGACCCAGTTATCTCTAGGGAGTTGCAGGTGACATTGGATGTCAGTTTGTTTTGTCTGTATTTTTGGTGATTTTTGTATCACAATGCCCACGATGTTTCATTTCGTAAAACTTTTTTTGCTGTTTAGCTTAAAGAAGGTAAAGAAAATGAGTAATAATAATGACCGAAGCTGGCAGTCATTATGAATTAGAAAATAGGAGTTCAAAGGCATAAATGGCTCTTCTGTGCTATAGCAGCCTTACAGTCAAAGGGAAGCCAAATCTGTGGAGACAAGCTGTTGTCTTCCCATTAGAGCGGAGCAAGTGACCACAAATACCGTGTGGTTGGTATCCAGCTGACAGCCGTTTATAAATCCCATACTGTTTCCAGGATTGAGCCACAAGGTGATGTGTAGGGCAAGGCTGAGGAATGATGTAGAGTCAAGAAGTTAAATGAATACTTCTTAATATCTGTTCTAGCTTCCTATCAAACCTTCTTTCCACAAGAGGCAAATAAGATGAATGCCACTTTCAAAGAGAATGATGGTACTGGGGAAGAGGTGTTTTGCCTCAAGGAAATACATTTGAATAGGTGCTAGCTTAAACAACGGAATAATTTATTTTGAGAATAAGGCATGATTTTGTGTACTTCAAGTGTATATTTTTGATCCTTTTCTTATTTACCTGAATAGTCATAAGCTTTTTAAGGAGTTAAGGAAACATTAGGTTTTGTCCATGTCAGGTAATGCAGTGCTAGCTCTAGCAAAAGGTTTAATTTATTTCTCCTATAATTATGAGTTAAGTTTATTTTCAGGCATGGGCATTTAAAGAAGAAAACATAGCATAGGTACCTACATGCAGTATCAGCCTTCAATCCCTGATTTAACTATTTGGCCCAGCCAATGTGACTGTCCTGGCCGGAGTGTTGCACTGCTGATGTGGGTGGCTGGATGCTCTCCAGCCATGTGTACCCAAAAGTCTTCATGGGGCTGTCTTCCGATAGCAACAGCTTTCAGTAACTGCTTGGTTGCCCTGGGCATCTGCCTATGGGGGAGAAAGGCTCCGTATGTTAATATTCCGACAGCAGCCTTACGAATGTTCTTTTTCTGGTTTGAGAAACTTCTATGTCAAACACTTGTGCTTGTATGAAATCTTGGTGTGTTTTTTTGTTGTTGGTTGTTGGGTTTTTTTGTTTTTAAAGACATGATTTTAAATAGAATAATAGTTTTCTTGTATATTTTTCGGTGTATTTTGGTGGGGCAGCAGGCAGGTCATTTGAAAACTGCACTCAAAGTGAAACAGAATCTAGACAAATAGTCAGATTTAAAACTGCTGTTTCTTGAGGTCAGTTCTCCTGCACCCTGGGATTTTGGGCAATGCATGGTCAGTGCTTGCAGTTAGCTTTTGTAGGACAGGGCAGGTGTTTAAGTCCAAAGCTGAATGGCTTTATGAACTAAATTTTGTACAAACAAGTGTCTTTCATGATGCTTGTAACTGCCACAGGTGTGTTTGGTCTCCAGCAGGAACAGAGGCAGGTTTTGGGGGAGAATTCTAGGTGGAACTGAACTTTACTTGCGTGCTTGCAGAGCTACCCCTCTGCTGTGTGGCAGCTGTTTGGCTAAGTGGGGCTTCTGGAACGTGAGCCATGCAGCAAGCCTTAGCAGCTGCGATACAGGGATGCTTTAGATGGAGCAGCTGTTATTTCTTTTTTATTTTGCTGGGCAGGGCAGATTATTGGTGATTCACGAAATAGAAATGTTGCTCTGAAATTTTAAAGCAGAAATAATGGGAGTTAAGGGGTTTATTAAATTTTGCACCCTTATGGAGTAGAGACAGTTTACAAGAAATGTATGTAACCAAGCAGTTGCTTTTATAAAATAAGGTTTTGCATTTAAAACATGCAAGGACAAAACAAGTGACACTGTTCAAGTCGTGAAGGGTTACCAGTCCTTTCCTGTCTGAATGCGTTGCCCAAACGTGCTGTCTGATTTAACAAGACCTTCTGCCTTTCGGTGTTGCAGTCCTCTGTCTCTGTGTGGTGACTATTTTTTTTTTCTAAGATGCATTTATGTGTTCGAAGCTGAGAACAAAACAGATGCTGATTTATCCCATCTGGAAGGGGAGCTGCCTCCCTCCTCCTTCTCCCTCATTGAGCTCCCCACAGTGCTGTTTCTGCCTGACTGAACGTGTCCATTTATACCTATTTAGCACCACTGACAAGATAGCTAACCTGCATTTGATGGATTTTTGGCACTCTTCACTCCACAGCATCTTATTTCTTCTCTGTTGAAGCCTTTGACGGTTTAAGGATTTGATCTTCCTTTTCTTTCCACGTGGAGTAACTTTATCACAATTCAGAGCAGGCACAGCTGATGCTCTCTGTGTTCTTGCAAATGGGAACTACGGTGCCAAATGCCACAAATAAGCCAGCTGATGCAAGGCATGGGTGGCTGTGGTGGGTCATATTTGATAACAGCATCTTACTATAATAGCAGGTTTGATCATCTCATGACTTTTAAACAGACTGTCTTGGACATGCTGCTGTTATGAATCCTCTTGTGTTAGTTTTGTAGCTACTTTGGAGAGGGGAGGAAAATACTTTGTAAGTCTTATGCCAGCTCTGATCTTGCTTTGCAAACCCCCTAAATGCCTCATGTGCTGTGTGCCAGAGATCACCAAGAAAAGGAGCTCCTGGGTCCTCTCCATATCACTTGTGCGTGAAGTAGAGGAGGTGAGACCTGCCAGCCGAGCAGGACCTCCAGGAGGGAAGCTCTGATGTTTGTGGCAGAATGGGTCAGGACAGATGGACTGGTTTCGCTGCTCAGGGGCAAAGATCACTCTTCTCTCCATTTTAACCTTTAATTGTTCTTGGGAACAAAACAGAAGCTCTGCCAGAAGAAACATCACATGACCATTTGCTCTGGATAATTCAGGAAGGACTCTGCTGAATTGGGCTTGTAATGTTCCTTCCCAAATGCCATTTACTGGTTTTGCTTGCTCTTGGTAAAAGGACCATGAAAGGATTTAACATCGAAAGCTGGCTGATGTGTATTGGGGATGGGGATTAAAATAATGATCCCCAATTTAAGGATGCTACTTATCTTTCTGCTTCTATTGCAGTCTTCAAATAAATGAAACTCATGAGGTTTATTGGCCTGTAGTTATAAAGCATCAATAATGTTCCCCTTGGCAGGCTTCTGTATGTGTGTCAGAGTGTGCGGTGAATAGAGGGAAATGTAATCTCCAAGTTATCAAACTGTTTTACAATGTTCTTCTGAACTGCAGAAACCCTTAGGAGTATTTATGCCTCTCCTGGGTCTTATTACCACAAAAATTATATGTGTATTTTATGGGATAGGAAATATATTGTATTTCTTTCTGATAATAAACAAAAGAGAAATATGAGCTCTTACAAAAGAAGGAAAAATTGTAGTGGATGCTTTTGGGCTCGTTTCAGTTGTTATATCTCTTAGTGATGTTATTCCCTCGAATCTTGATGCTGCCACTCCTGAGACAGTTCATTTGCTTTCTTCCCCTTTTGGTTACGTCATGTGAGCTGGATGCTCCTGCTCATCACAGATCATCAACCGTCACCAGAGCTGCTCCCCAGGCTGTGCAAGGGCAGGCAGCTGCCCAGGACCCTTAAAGGAAACTCATGGGTGAAGGGATAGATAGGGCTGAATGTTGACTTTAATTTTTTTCCCCCAGATAAATTGGTACAGCACCATGAGAAGAGTCTGCAGATAACAATAAACTTCACTGGGAAGTGAATAGCTTATTGGACTGCAAGATCAAGCACTTCTGCCATGTATTCTTGCTCTGGGCTGTTCCTTGGTTTGTGTATGTCCTGCCTCTGCATATGAAAGGATTTTTTAATGATGTGAGGCTGAACTGTGGACCAGGGTTCACTTGCCTTTTCACAGACTTTTTGCCTCATCTTTGATAATTGAGGTCTCTTGGAGCTATCAGAAATGCCTGCCAAGGCCTTCTGTGTTTAGGTACATGCTTATCTTGACAAATCTGAGCAGAGGTTCTTGTGATTTATTTGCAGGTGTACTATCAGAATAGAAGTTCTGTCATATCCAAGGATCCAGGCAAATTAATAAAAAAACCCCAAACCTTGATATGCCCAGATGCTATGGTCATGGGGGACCAGATAATTAATGTAGATGTAACTTACTGTTGGTAAGTGGCTGTACACTAGATAATACATGTGTTCCCTGTCCCAGATGGTATCCACTCTTAGAGATGACTCTGAGGACTAGGGTTTGGAAGTTTCAATGATGCCAGCATCTCTGAATTTTATCCATGTGAGAGAGTTTAATCAGGTGCAAGGGTGGTGTGGAATAAACCTGCTCAAGTGGTTCCTCTTAATCTGCTACAGGTCTTTTTAGGTGTGTGACCATAAAAAGCAGTTTGATTGCTCCACAAGTGAAAAATACATAAGCATGTCAAAAGGAGCGTTCAAAACCAGTATTCTTCTTTTTTCATTGTATTTGATGTAAAATTTGCCTTGTATGAAACTTACAGAAATGATTTCTATTAATTTAAGACCATAATTATCACTTGCTTTCAAGACCGTTACACTCACTGGAAGGTTAGGAGGAAGATGAAATGTCCTCTACCAGCCTCTTACTATCTGGGGGACAGATTTGGGTAAGTAGGAAATGTTCCCTTTTTAGGTGCGTAAGTGTGGCCTATTGTGTTTTGCTTATGTATGTAATGCCTGACTTATAAAAACAAAAGTGAGAGTGCCCTGTCCTTTCTCTAAAAATGGAAAGCTGCTACATACTAGGTCAGGGAATATAGTGTATTCATCTGCTAGATGTGCTGATGAGCAAGTCTTACTATTGCACCAAAGACTATACTCACCTTGCTGTTGATGGTTTTCCCAATTGACTCTAGCTGTTTAAACTGTTTTTTGTGGAAGCTGAAATCAAAAGAGGAAAAAACCCAACCAAACAAAACCTGGACCATTCCTTACCAGAATACAGGAACAGCTGGGGGAATTATTTTCTAGCCTGGCTTGTGGCCCTGAGGTCCACTGGTGACATATATGCACCATTCTGTTTGCTGTAGTGATGCTAGTGAGGAAGATGGGATGATCCCCCATAGGATGAGTTAAGGTTTAGATAAATGTGGTATTAAGAAGTTTACTTAATTTCTGCTATAATATTATCCTATCACCGGGACTTAAAGGACTCTTCTGGCAGTAGGGGCTACTCCTTTTTTTTTGTCCTAGCTCAGTTTCTCTATAAATACTTATTTATAAGTCCTTTCTTCCCAGGAGACCCTAATTATTTTTAGAAATTGCTCAGTATTTTCTGCACTACTTTTACTATAGAAGTGAAGCTATCCAGAGAGTGAAATATGGTTCTTGCTCTGTCGGCAGAGAGCTACTCTGCTTTTGCACTTGTTCCCACTAGTTTCAGGCTCGCAAGCCAGCTCTGGATTGTTACTTCTGATGTTGAAAGGCGTTGTGCTAGCAATCCTAATTAGGAGTGCCACAAACCGCAGTTAAGAACAGAGCAGCTAACTAGGACAAACAAATGTGCAAGTGACAGTATAATTGAAACTGCAGGGAGGAGGAGGTGGTAGCAGGAATGGTTTGCAAATGTCAATGAGAAATTCAGCAAGGGCATTGAGGAAAACTATTACTCTTAAAATTTGCAGTAGGAGTTTTCTCAATGACCATAAGCAGTCAGGACCTCTGCTGAGCCTTTCATCCATTCTTTAATTAGCTGTTCCCTTCTGATTGATGCCTGCCTCTTGCAACCTCTTGTAACAATCTTCATCTGTCCCAGCTGCTCTATTGCCTTTGGTGTCCCCAGCTGTTCCCATGGCTGCTCTTGCATAAATGACCTTCTTCTGCAGTCTCGCGAGCTGCATGGCCCGGACATAGTTGTTAATGTGGGTGAGGTGGATGCAAGTTCTGGAATTTGGTACTAATTAAGTTCCTGGACACGAACTGCTTCACAAACTCCACTTAGCGGATTTGTCTAATTGACTGAGGAAATAGTTTGAAGTGGAAGAACATTTCTTTCCATTAATGTTCAAATGAACTGCAAATTACAGAACTTTGAAGCCTCCATATTTCCTTAAGATAAAAGCTTTTTAAAAAATGAGAATTGAACTTTGTTTTAAATCAGAAAGAGATGCATTTATATGTGGAGGGGGGAGGGGTCTTAAGTAATTTTCTGCATGAATAATTTGAAAGCTGCTGATGACTAGTGAAGATGGGCTGTAACATTTCTCAGTCTTAGACTGAGGAATGTATACAATTTTTTTTTTTCTTTTTATAAAATGGGGGACTGATGAGAGAGAGAAAAGAAATTCCCTAGGCTTAGCAAATGTCTCAGCATCTGAGTTAATTCTAGTGTAGAGTTGTTCCCTTCATGCAGTTGTGGATATTAACTGTATCTAAGATCTACTTTGCTATCACCATACAAATGTGTTCCTTACGGGATGAAATATTGGGGAGGGGGGTAGTGGATGGGGACTACTAAACTCAAAATGGGAAGGAAGGGACAGGGGCTACCAGATGGTTGTCTGCTTTCCCTGTGACTCTGGAGAAGTATACAAGATCTCCAAAGGTCTTATACGGTCTGTGCAGTTAACTGGTGTCAGACCTTGAATTAAATTAGTGTATGTCAGCTGATCTGTGGTGGCTGACTCAGCAAATTCAGGATACTGTTGTATGTCTCTCCCGTGGTAGATCATGAAGCCGCGTTGTATCAATTCACATTTGTTGTGAGCCTAGAGGGTTCACATGCATTGTTACTGTGTGGTAGCCAGGTAAGGTAACAGCCGCCTGGAAGCAGATATGGATGATTTTTCTTGTCACCTTCTCCAAATCTTTCCCCTGCTAATGCAGACTAATACAAAAATCAGGAAACTAGCAAGTATCCTGAATATTAATACTAGCTTTTCTGGTTTTGGGGTATGTTGTGTCCACTCTGCAGTAATGGCATAGCCATGAGTAAGAGGTAGTGGTCTAAACCTTGCATATTTTTACCTACTTTTCTTAGGATTCTGCTATTACACATAGCTGGCTGTTTGTGGTCTACAGTGTGTATGTGCTACAATAGTTAGTCATTATTAGGCAAGAAAATAAATATTTCACTTAATGGGTTGTCTTGTTAAATTGTATTTATTATCTTGCATATTTAATAGCAATGGACCTTGTACCAACACTTCTACTGCACTAAGCTATAACAAAGAAAAAAGGGCTTTGGATAGAAGGACCTATATAAACATATACATGCTTGCGGTAAAAATAAGTGGTCGGTATATTTAAGGTGGTAGCCTGTTTTATAGAAGTATAATTTAAAGTGATATTAAGCTGTACATTAGACTTCTGAAAATAGTTTTTGGTCTTGCACTTCTGTCTGTTCCACACTGATGGAAACTAAGAGAGTTTTAGTACGAATAAATTTGTCAGATGTTTCTTGGTGGTGTGTGGTAAAACCTAGTCCCCAGGAGAAGAGAAAAAAAAAACCAATGTTGATTACAACAGTTGAGCAGTAGGACCTTTAAACAGAAAACTGAGTAGAATATGTATGTGTTTGTGGCAGAGACAATGCTGGAGTTCACCTCTTGCATAAAACAAACCATTTCTTTTTAAGAGCATCTACGATGATTAGCTCATCGATGAAAGAGATTGAAGAATGTCTGGATATCTCTCCTCCTACGATCAGTTAGGAGCTGAAGAGGTAATGATGCTTCAGTTTAAGCATTTGGCAGGAAAGAACAGAGGCAGGTGGGTGCTATAGATGCATAGTCATGGACTGATGCAAGAGGAGACAGACCACCACCAGAACAGGCTCACTTTTCTGTTCCATGACCTTGTCGCATAGTGATGGAGTAACTCTTAGAAAAAGACCACAAAAACTACTACTTTTAACCATATTCCCCTTTTCTTTTAATCCAGGTTACATATGGAACATTTTAAGTGTGAATGCTGTTCTACTATGAAGGGTACTTACTAAGATCTATTCTATGTAATTTTTAAATTTCCAGAATCTGCAGCATATTTCTGCAATTCACTCCTCATCCTTGTATAATTTTATAAGGAATAGAACTGTTCCATATAATATGGGTTTGTCCTAATAATATCCTTGTATTGTATTTCCCCATCTGTTCTGCAGCCATTATATTTCTGTGCAGAGTCGTATACAAGGAATAGTGTCTTTACCTACAGCTAATGTGGATATTCTCAGGGGATATAAATATCATGACACTTTTTCTGGAAAGGCTAACAGATGGCATCTAGCCACATACATGCTTTGATTTTCTGCAAGCTGTTTTGATGCTATCTCAGGGGGGAAAAAAAGGTTTAGCATGCAACCATTCTTGCTACCCTCAGCAGCCAGAAGGCTCGAGTGAGCTGACAAAGTCAGTGTGGTGAGCAAAGATGATGGGGAAATCTTTGCACGTGCACAATGTTGATGGGTTCTCACAACTACATCAGCTCGCCCATATCCTTAAAACAAAGATGAAAGATGTTTCCCAGGGAGAACAATGATGCAATATTATGTTGGGTTGACCTTGGCTGGATGCCAGGTGCCACCAAGCTGCTCTATAACTCCTCTCCTCAGCAGGACTGGGGGGAGAAAATGAGATGGAAAAAACCCCTCGTAGGTCAAAATAAAAGCAGTTTAACAGAAGTAAAGGCTGTTGTGGAAGCAAAAGGAAAAGAAAATATTTATTCCCTACTTCCCATTAGCAGGTGATGTCCAGCCATTTCCTGGGAAGCAAGGCTNTTGGTCAGTTGGGGTCAGCTGTCCTGGTTATGTCTCCTCCCAAGATCTTGCCCACCCCCAGCCTACTGGTGA
Organism: Sula dactylatra; assembly: GCA_013389905.1. Classification (NCBI taxonomy): domain Eukaryota; kingdom Metazoa; phylum Chordata; class Aves; order Suliformes; family Sulidae; genus Sula; species Sula dactylatra. The sequence goes on along the minus strand of WEKW01032157.1, from coordinate 103,854 downwards.
GGGGGGAATTTTGGAGCCTTCCCTTGCCTTGATGCATGGGAGCACTGCTCAGCACTAGCCAAACCACTGGTGTGTTATCAATGCCTTTCTAACTAGCAATACAAAGCACAGCACTATGAGGGCTGCTGTGGGGAAAATTAACTCCATCTCAGCCAGACCCAATACAAATATTAACTCAGAAGATAGAGAGGCAGACAAGAGGAGCCACTTTGTTCTTTCCCTACACTGTGTGATGCTGCTTTGTCTTGAAGAATGTTAAAGGAAACTAGCTGTTCAAAACAAAGCCTAAAGGAAAAAAAAAAAGATAATAGGGATTGACTTCCATGAGGCTTATTTAGCTTCATAGCTCTGCATTTCCTTTTTACTATGGAGAAATGATCCCTGGTTTGTATTAAACTAACATAGATCTGTATTGTGTTAGCTTAATTCTAATCTATAGCATGTATCTTATCCATCTTTCAAAGTATTTAACTTCTCTAACTTTTAGAGACGTAGCTTTGTGATACTAGTTTAGGTTTATAAATTGTTTTTTAACCCTTGGCCTGGATGTGACGATCATCAATCTTTGACCTAAGAGCATTGCTGGTGTGAGCTGTCACAGCTCTGGTGTTGGTGGAATTGAACACCCGTGTACCATCACTCAGGGAGATCATGATGGTTACAGAGAAATACAGGCTGTGAGCATGCATATATCGCCTATATTGTACATATAAAGAAATTCTGCACATACTAAAGGAATTCACTCTTTTGGAATATATGTTGAACATTCCAAGCATCAAGTAACTCCAGGCAACTGCCATTAGTAAAGCGAACCCCTTTTTTTCTGTTTCAGTGCACTTTCGACCGTTTCGTACAACAGGCTCTGCCTTCCTGCTCAGGACAAGTTCTGTTCAGTTATGCAAATAGTGCAGTTTTTTGAAAGTCTTTGCTAGACTCTGTAATTAGAACCTGGGATCTCAGAGCCACAGGAGAAGCCCATCTTTGCAACAGCACAGGTTTACTATGGTTAGATTTTATGTATATAGTGCTTAGCAGAGATAGTTTTAGAGGCTCTTATCATTTGTCAAGGAAGAGTTAGGAAGAAAAAAAAATCAAAATGAATGTGTATTATCAGAAATTTCTCTGGCTCTGTATAGTGAAGAGGATACACGCAGTATTCCCTACAACATAGATTAAATGCTTCCTGGAATGTTTCTCCCCAGGGCAAAAATGATCCTAGAATTATGTGGTGGTCTGAGAGAAGTATGTTACTGGCTGTAGTCTGTAGGGCATAAGCTGTGTGTGAGCATTGCCTTGTCAAACTGAGCTTCTGAACAGACCCCAAATCATCCACTGGGATCTACAGAGGAGACAGAGCCAGCTTCAGGCATTGGGGCAGTGCTTTAGCATCCTGTGCTCCAGCAGCTTTGTGCTGTGTGTTTCAAGTCAGTGGTTCCTTAAAGCAAACCAATATCTAACTCTGCTGAAGACTTTGAATTATGATTTTTATTTTAGGGCATAGCCTGGTGTTTTCTACCAATACTGCTTCCCCGTGTCTCTGTAAGAGCGTTACCTTGTGAGGAATGGATGGCCAAATCTTTTGGTGGTATGAGCTATGAATGAAAACCTTTGTATGGCTGGGAGTGAGGAGGAAAGCAAGATGCAGGAGGCAGAAGCAGATAGTTTCAGCTTGAGGAGGGGATCCTGCTGCTGCACTCTGGGGTTGAAGTAGATGTACAGCTAAAACCCTCAGTGGGGTCAGACCTGGTCCTTGTCAGAGATGGAGAATATCAATCAGCAGGGTGAGGTGCCACAACTCTGGTGTGGAAACTTCTCTTGAAGGCTTTTGGGCGGTTTGTCCAGCTCCAAAGGTTAGCCATCCAGCTGTAACATAATGTATAGGTAGCAGCCTATAGAAAATTAGTTTTCTTCTTGTCTATTGTTTTCAGTTCATTCATCTGTTGAAAGGAAATGATTATAATAATAGCTCTAAATGCCCTTAAGAGACTTTTCTTAGTTCCTGTGCAGTCACACATCTCTCATTTTTCCCCTCAAGGCTGTTAAGGAAAAGCTTAAATGATAAATCTGTGGAGACAACTAATGGGAAATGATATTGATTGTTCCTTCAGAGCGTTGAACAACTTATGCGAATGGCCTGTATGTCAGTTGTTCATATTTAGGTTGAGGGGTTTATTTTTTTATTTTCATACAAGTTCTGTTACAGAGCCCTAGGGATGTTTGGAGTGATGGCAGGTGGTGCGGGGAGTTGGTAGGAGCTTGTTTTAATTGACTTTAAATTCTGTGTTTCTGAGAAATGGCAGATGATATCCAATTCCCGAGTGTGTAATTTTTATCTATTAAGTACCCTTGGTGTAAGGGCTTTTTCTAGCCCTGGGAGGACAACTGTTAGCACTCCCTATTTTAGCCCTTTATGTTGATGAAAGGAATGTTTTGCTGATGAACACCACGTAAGAGTGGATGCTTCTGCACAGACAAAGCTGCGATTTCTATCCATACAGTACAACTGCGATATAGATTCTGCTGATAAAGCTGCAGCTTTTTTCATATCACTGTGTCTCTTGCATAGCATTTACTCTGGCAGGCTGGAGCCAAGTCATTATGTGAAATTTAGCCTTTGTCAATATGCCACAGTCCTCAGCGTGCGTAACTGGTGTCCAGGACAATTGTAAAAGCTGGAAATTAGGCTGTAATGATAGCAAATTTCTGGCTTGCTTATTTGCCAAGGAATGAAAATAAGAGCATATTATGCCTTAAAAAAAGTACAAGATCTCTCCTTAGTTAGGATTTTCTAGCTATCACAGCCAGTTTACATTGCCATCTCCAGCAACTATAGCAAGCTGTGGGGTACACTTCTGATGAGATAAGCAGCTAAGGTTGATCTTACGCCTGGCTTGTTTGCAGTAGTATTGATAAGTAAGTGCAGATGCAGAACTACTATATTGCTTTTACAGCCTCTCCTGAGCATCTGTAAACCAGTTAGGTATTACTTTCCTCTAAATTCACGTTCAGCAGCCTTGATCTACTTTGGTTGCAACCACAATACCAGTAGTAATGACCCTCTGCTATCTTTTTGTTGCTGGCAATGTTGTCTGAAAGTCCCTGATTTCCTCAGCCCCTTATCAGACAGCTTTCTAAACTGTTCAAGAAAACATTGTGCTATTGCACAATTAGCAAAAATGTATATAGATCTCTTGGAATATAAATGCTATGTCTACTCTCAATGGGATAAAAATGATTAAATTTGTTTGTCATGGGCTGTCTGGGAAGAAGAAATCTCTTACTGGAACTCCTGAGAAGAGATCAAGTAGCATATTTTTTTTGTCTCCTTGAAATGTCATCTTTAAAAAAATACTGTCACATAACTCTGGATGATGTGCTTTATATCCACTAACATTGAAAAGTTGGTACCCTTTTGCAATCTCAGATGTTTATCTAGAACGTATGTTGTGAGACTGGAAGAGAAACCATTGCAGAGAAGAAATAGTCGAGGCTGTTCTGGGTGGGCTGAAGATGTCATCTTGGTTTCACATTTGAAAATGTTGGAAGCATTGCCTTAGCGTGGCTTAAGTCACAATATTTGGTACGGGGTTTTGAGGGTGGGTTTTTTTTCCCCCCCTTCAAGTCTTTACTCTCTTCACCATGTGTTTTTTGTGAAAGTGCCAACTGATGTTGTTATACTTGGCATCCTGAACCCTAAGGTTTCTAAAAAAGAAATTCCTTTTTCAAGTGTACAATAGCTTTCTCTTCAGTAAAGCAGACTTTTGGATGTTGTAACATCTTTAGGGCAGGTACAGCTATGTTTGCACACTGCCTAGTACAGACAGCAGGATACTGCAGCCTTTTCTCAGCCACCGTCTTATAAATATACCACCACTACCAGATTATTTTGAAGGGGGGAAAAAACCAAAAGAAAATCAGTCCAATCTCATGGCTTTTGATGCACTTGACATCTGCAGCAGCAGTTTAATCTCTGAGTTTCAGCTTTTTCTTATACTTTGAGATACGGACCCACTTACAGTTTATTCTACCATACAGAGTAGTCAGGGTGAGGGCTCAGGATTTACATTCAGAGCAGCCCTGGACCCTGTTTTCTTGCTTCATACAGGGGACATTCCCTTTTTGCTGGAATAGGCCATAGTAGTCAGTGCAGGTACTTCAGTGGGGTGGGAAAATGAAATATGTGTCTGTAGATATCCATAACCTGTACAATTTGTATGCACATGTATCTTGGTCCCTGCTCACTTACAGCAAAAATGCCTATGTAAAGGCAGAATAAGTTCCAGGGTAACAAATCAGTGAATGCTTGAATATTTTTAAAAAAAAATTTAAAAAAACCCCAAATTATCTTAAAATCCTGTGTCTTGAATGCAGGAAATTTTAAAACAAAAGTTGCCCTCAAAGAATTGAGGCATGTGGATGTTATAGCACGTAATTGCTGCACTGTAATCTTTAGTCTGCAGTTGTCTAGCTTGGAGTGGGAAGTGAGCGAGCATGAGAGCCCCAGTGTTTCCTCGCCATGCTGCCTGGACAGTTGCGCTGTGTTTCCAGCTCTGGCCAGTGAATGCCAGGATTGTTAAGGAGGAGCGCTGGCAGTGGTGGCTCCCGCTGCGGGGTGGTACAGGAAACCCTCACAGGGTTGCAAGAAATACTGGGGGGCTCTTTTCAGTTCCATGCATGCAGCTGGAGGTTATTAGATGCTTCATGCTCTGCCCCGGGGCTTATGTGTGCAGTTTCCACGTGCTATTATGTGTTTGTAGGTATATGTACCCATTCTGATTAGATGCAACTTTTGCATTACTAAGGTTTAAGTGTACATTGTGTTTGCTTATGGCCATTTGGCAGGGATTCATTTCCTTTTCCCTTGCCTTAAAACCCATAACCTTGCTTTTTATGTTATGTAGTATCAAAAATCCTCTTCCGTTCCAAACTATAAACATAATAAAGTAATTATAATGTGTTTTTTCCCATTATAGATTTGTGAATGTTATGATAACGGTGCAGAATGTACTTCTAATCTCTTGTTTAAAGTTTGAGTTAATCTTTTATTTATATATGTGTAGACTCAAAAACCCTGAACTACTTCCAAAATCACTCTCTCTATAGCAAGTACTATGCAATTCTCTTTGCATGCAGTGTGTGTAGCTGCATATCTATGTGATCTTAACTGGAAAGCAGCTAAATTACTCGAAGGGGATTTTCTACTTCGGAACTGGGGGTTTACCTTGTGTACTAATAGAGAGCGCTGCCCGTTCTTCCGATTTTTTTATGGTTTCTTTGGGTAACTGTGGCAACTAAACAGTGAGTTAGGTGTTGAACAGTGTTAAACCAATGCCAGTGTTAAAACTCATGCTTTAACTGGTACTTCTCTGTCTGCAAAAGACCAGACGGTGTGTGCCGCACCCTTGGGTGAAGGGATTGTTTCAGAAGTTTGGGCTTTGGGGTGCTGTTCAACCTCCTGCTGTAGGATCACTGTGTCACTGTTTCAGTTTATTTCTAGGGGAAACTATTTAAAATAAGAAAGGGAAAATATATTTAGAATATGTTGAGGAGGGGGAGAGACAAGAAAGGAAGCTTCAAAAGCAAGGGAGAGCAGAAGTCCAAAAGATTTCCTCTGAAAACCTGGAAGTCAGCAGAGGAATGAGCAGTTACACTGTTATACATCTATTGCATTTCTCAGTGAAGTTCAAGAATTAGCAAGCAGGGAAGCTGTAGGTGGTATTTTTTTTTAGCTGACTTGTGCAGTCACTGCTTTTTATACCCAGGCAAATTTTGGAACCATGAGAGAGCTGTACGATAGAGGAATTCATAGCAGAGACTTGAGCCCGTGGATGGTTAATCTCACATCCTTTTAAACTTGAACTTTAAAATTGAGACAGACCATAATAATGCTGAGATTGGGCTCTGCTGAGTTTATAGCCAAAGTAACTTAATGATGTAGCCCTTTTGCGCTTCCTCACCACTGCCCTCATTCCCAGAACACTACAAGTGCCTGTTTTGATTTTCTTTCAAAATCAAAGGCATCCATATCGAGAGGCAGTACAAAGTCTCCATAATAAACAACTACTAATGGATGACATAAAGTCATTTTCTTCAGTAAGAAAAGTCAAGGTCTATAGTAACCTTGTGACAAAAGCAAATCTAGCATCAGCTATTCAATTTAGCATCAGCCAGCAAATTGGAAATGTGTTACAAAAAAAGGTGACTAGCTCTGCCAAAGAGTGTGGGAGTAAAAGAATAAATGGCAAGCATTATGAATTGCCATACTGACAGGCATGTGATGACCTCCGTGTCCTCTGGGGACTGCTTGTGACAGAGCAGCATGCCTTTGTCCTTGGGTTACTTTGGAAAGTGATGTCTTCCAAAACTGGCTGTGGAGCTGTGGCCAGGATTCATTCCTGGTTTGATCACCAAGTCAGAGGAGGTAAGGAGATGAGAAAAGGGGTATTCTGTAGAGTAACCTAACAGAGAGGACTATAGGGATTAGGTGTTGAGATAGCCCCTGGATGAAATATTGGTTTGAGTGGAAGTGAATATTTCTGAACAAGAAAATCTTTCCTGTCTTAGGGGAATTTATAAAGAGACTTCTCCACTGTAATCAGGTTATTAACATTCAGTGGATCCTGACACATCAAAGGGACTTGTGTGTCTGAATGCATCTTATTGGAAAGCAAAGACATTCTGAGGAAAACTCAACAGGGAAATTCTTCAAAAGGGGGAACATAACCCCTGGTCAGCCTGTCACAAAGCAGACGAGTCCATTACAGCTTTTCCAGTTGAGTCTTGGACTCAAATTTTAAGACTTCCATTTCTCTTCTGCTTCAATCTCCAGTAGTGCTGTCATGAGAGGATAAGTCTGTAATACTAATGATCTCTCCTTAAAAAGTGATTACTCTTCCCCCCACCCACTCAACCCCATTTTTGGAGTGATTATGTTGGTTATCTTGGGGTGACCTGTGTGGGAGCATGCCAGGTGCTGGCCTGGGCTGGCTTTAGCCAGCCCCGAGATAGAGGCTGGCCTTCACTGTTGCTGTGTTGGTCTGGAGTCCACCTATTGCAGGCTTTTCCTCTTGTTATTTTGTAAGTCTCTAGTAGAAGCACTTTATAAGAAGGTTTAATGAGAAGAGCGTGGGTGGGTGGACAAATGGTCGCTTTTCTGGAATCGACTTCTTGGCCAGCCCCACGCTGCTGTGGAAGGCTTTCCCAGGGGAGCTTGGGAAGCTGGGTGCTGGTGTCTTGCAACAAATGATTTTCTTATGATGACTCTGGAGTACGGAATTGGGGGGAATATCTCACTTTAAGAATGCCTTTATGGTCTTTAGGACAGAAAAAGTGGGGCTATAGTCCTTCTGTGCTGGAGTGTGGTTCTATAAACAAAGGGCATTTCTAGGAGAGTGGTTCACAGAAGATAATTTGATTTTTTTTTTTCTAAGCTAGAGAAATGCCATGTCCCATGCAGAACAAGGGCAAGGAGGATCGACAGAAAGATTTAGAAAAGCTTTCATACTACTAATGTCTGATACATCTATTTAATATATTTAATACCCAATTTTGTCAAATGGCAAACAGTGTAAAAATTTTTATCAAGCACTTACAGCACAGCATTAAGTTCTTACACCTTGTGAGTATTGTACAGCGCCTATAGCAGAGAGACTCTATAAATCACCATAAAAGGAATACATAGTGTTGAAATGGTTAATCACGATTATTTAAATAGGAACTAACACTGGTCAAGTAAAATGCTAACTTTTTCTTTTTTTTCTTTTAAAGACCACTCTAGAGAATATTCTGTAAAATAACTTGTCTCCTGTATAAATTTAACACAGAACATTATCAGTTAATTTGCCTCTGCTTCATACTCAAGTATGCAAAGCTGCTAAAGACTATTTTTTTGCCTTAAACATCCCTGGGCTTTTTTGTCATAATTTATTCTGTATCTCCAATTAAGCCGTATGTTGTCAAAAAAAAAAGTTACATCTTCTTCCTTTTTTTTTTCCTGAAAAATAAATTCCTCTTCTCGTTGAATAAATCCCCAATGGAAGTCCTCTGCAGCCTTTGTTAAGGCAAAATTACAATAGTTCTTCTGGAATATCAAGATCTACTCCAGTGTAAGAAATACAAGATGGCCCCTGCAGAAGTCAGTCACAGATGAAGATAAAGACTTGAAGTGAATATTATAGAATTTCTTAGGCCTGAAAATTCAAATATGGAACACTTAAAAAGGGGGGAAGGAAAAGAAAATAGCGTATTTAGGCTTTACTTAACATTTTGGGGGTAATTTCACTGCAGTTAAGTGCAGTTGCATCAATGGATCCTAGTATCAAACCATTGCAACCACGTGGTCATGATACAGGTTTTCCTCTTGTTGGAAACCATGAAGAAGCAATGCTCGTGCACTGTAAGGACAAACTGAAGTGTTATTTTTAGGCATAGGGGCAGTGCTGGCCCTCACATATGATGCTGCTGTGTGTTATTTCAAAATCTCAGTTCATTTGGATTTTCTTTTTCCTCAACCTGCCATTTGCATTGCAACTGTGAGAGCTGAGAAGTTGCCTTCAGAATACCTTTATTGCTGATCTGCAGCTGAAGCGGGTGAATATGAGAGTTAATTACACATCTATATGACGGAGGAGAATTTTGTGTTGTTCAAGGTTAGGATCCCTAGGAGATGGCAGAGGGAGAAGGATAAGGGATGTAGCTGTACAAGGTTCAGTCAAACACAACACTGGGTTTCCACTGGAAGAATGTGTTATGCTTAGACTGAGTAGGCTTACAACACCAGATAATGATATATTAATGTTCCTCTCTAGGTATAGAGCTTCTTTGATTCCCAGTTATGAGTATTTCCCATAAACCTGTAGTTTTTGATACATATCTAGGAATGGTAAAGCCAAGAAGCTAATCTTTTGCAAGGAGGTAGAAAAATGGCTCTTTCTAAGGCAAATTCTGAGTTGAGGCTGTGCTGCCTGGAATGGGAGAAGGCAAGATTGAACCCTTTGCTTTAAGGACTGTGCCACAGAATATTTTTGCACTTTGGGACTACTCTTTAGTGGGTCCTGATCTCTGTAGCTGTGGCAGAAAGGTGTATTGTTCTCAGTATTACCACCCATATGCAGGTGCACATAGTACTGTGGGGTGCACAGATGCAAGAGTTTCCCAAGAAAACCAGTGCTTCCCTTTGCCTGATTACTGAGTACCTGGGGTTTGAGACTCCCAGGCTGTGACTTTTGAGCCTCTTGGCTGTGATTGGCTGTGATAAGCTATTGGGAATAAAGTAATTGGAAATTCAGGGCTGCAGTTTCAAGATGTTTGTCAACACTAGCAGACTTTTTTCCTAAAGCCTAGTTCAAAGACATAAAACAAGGACACAGTGTTTATGCATTCATGTGACTTTTTAATGTTGTCTTAAGATGCTTTCAAGAGTGTGACAATGGAAATCTTTTTTTTTTTTTTTAAATATAGGTAGCAAATGCCTTGTGATTTACATAATACTATCTAACATCTATATGCACAGGAAAATTAATTACTGCACACAGTACTTACCAGGCAAAGGCAGGGCACTTTCTTGATAATTACAGTATCACAGCAGAGTAAATATATCAGTCTTCAGCTGACAATATAATTAATACCATTTATTGAGTGGTTTGACTGCTGTACTTAGTTATTGTTAGAAGAATGATTTTTTTTTTTTCTTCTGGTGGTGCTGAGCAGCTGTAGATCCTCATAGCTACAACTGGAGCTGTTTGCTCAGTGTCCCTGGAAATCACACCAGCAGTACCTATGGTTTATGTATTTCTTTTTCTGATTGGTGAGCTATTGAATTCTGAGAGTTGGAATTAAAGCAAACTTGCTTTTTTGTAAACCCCTCCTCCCCCGTTCAGTCTGAGGGAGAGAAAAAGAGGGAGAAACCCAGAAACAGAAATCTCCAGTGTGGGCTTTTGGTGCCAGATTTTTTTAATAGTTTAGTCATGGAAGTTGTACATTTGACCATTCTGGTAAAAACTGAGGACACGCAATTTTAGCCTTTCTGTTCTGATAGGACATGCTGTGCAGATTACATTTTAAACATGTCACTGAAGGAACAAAATTCTCTTCACTTTGCTCTTCCACCTGCTGTTTTCTGACTGCTGCAATGTCCAGTTTTGCAGCTCCTGAAGCCTTTACCATCTCTGTCCTATTAGTGGTCATACTATGATGTCAAGAGATAGCTTGCTGATTGTTTCTGTGCTTAGAACACAAGAAAGGACGGAGGCAAAATTAAAAAAAGAAATCCAAACAAACGGCAGCTTACTGCTGTCTTTCTGGTGGCTCATATGCCTCTGCATTGTTGTCTTCACTGATAAAAGCATGGGAGTGTCTTGGACAAACTGCCACATTTCATAATGGTGATGCTTGGAAGGAGTTATTTTGGTTTTAATTTAATTCTCTGCTTGTATAGCCTCCATCTTTCTGTTTGTTGTCAGGGGCATTAATTAAAAAAAAAAAAAAAAAATCCAAACCCCAAACTAAAAAACAAAACCAACCAAACAAAAAAAAAACCAACCCCAAAAAAAACCAACCCAAAACCAAACCAACAAAAAAAAAAAAAAAACAAAACCCCAAACCATACCTTACATGCTTTTTGGCCAAATGTGTGAAACTTTAAAGCCATGGTAGTATCAATTAATACCATTAAGATTATATTGCCTCATTTTTAACGTTAAGCCTCAGGTAATAGTTAATGGTGCTGCAAAGTATATTAATAAAATTACTTGTAGTAATTAAGGAAGAAATGAGGAGCATGTGAGGAGCTCAGAGTGGTAGGTTGGAAAGAAATGGGAATGTAGCCCAGGGGGCTTCTGGCTGCTTGTCTCCATCCTCACCACTGCGTGTGGCTGATCATGGATGGGCATGTGGCTTCCAGAGCTGTATGAGAACATCCTCTGCCCGTCACTCACCGTGACAGGGGACTGATAATCCACAGTTATAGCTGTCTTTGCCTCATTAGCATTTACAAAAAGGCAACTGAACGATGGATTGACCTGTAAGTGTTAAGTAAGAACAGGATAGATTTAATTCTCTCTTCATTTACTCAGAAGAATTAGTCATGGATCATTTGCAGTGTTTTTGCTGCTGTAGAGAAGCAATGTAAAGACCTGAAGATTGATTCCCACTGTCGCTTTGCAGGAAGCATCTCAAGTAGTTGTATTGTCAAAGTATCCTCCAGCTTTGGACAGTGGCTGTATCAACAACTTCTGGCATATGAAGTAACACATGCATGAACTGAGACATGAGAGCAAATAAGGTTTTGATTTTGAGCAAAGCTGACTACTACTAGTCTGTTTTGCTTCCATTCTTCCTTCTGTTTATGTAACTGGGTGCCTCTTTACAGTTACTTATTAAAATCAAAATCTTGACTGTATAAAGGTTGCCCACCTTGCCAGTCTGTTTTCTAGTAGATGGTTGTAATTGCTTTGCTTATTGCCAAGCTGATCAGTATGAATGAAGTGTGGAATTTTTGCAAAGTGGAGACCAAAAGACACATCATCTGTCCCATCCTGCTTCCCCCTCCTAAAGCCCAAAGCATTCCTTCCCAGCCCCATGGTTACCTCTGCCTGTTAAACATCACTGCATCTGATCATCATTCATGTCACCTACTTAAACAATTGGAGTGGAGGAAAGGTGATCTCCGAATCTTGCTTTTCTTTCCCTGACTTCAAACTCCAGCACTAACCAGCTTCCTTCAGTTTTCTGTTATGGCATAACTCCTGCCAATGTTGCATGCTAGAGCGCATTGTTTGTCAGCAGAACTTCCTTCAAGGGTAACATGTACTCAAGGTAAGAGCGTACCATTGGGGGTGAAAAGGAGGAAGGTGGTTGCTGCGAGAATTAGAAAAGGTAGAATATTGTCTTTGGACATCTCTCTTTTGAGAGAAAGAGAGAATTGAATGGTACTTAATGGCTTGAGATGCTACATAGCCTTTTTTCAATCCCATGCCACACATAGCATTGTGCTAATTACCAAAACCTCAATGACTGCAATATTTTATGTTAGTTCTATAAGCTGCTTCTATGTATTTAAATTAATTTGATCTTTCCTCCTGATACAACAGGAAAAGTGAATAAAAGCAGATCTCCCAGAGGTTACATGAATATCTAAGCTTGCTGAATTTCCAAACCATGCTTCTCTGTTCTCGCATTGCTTGTTGTAGCTTCTTCAGAAGCTTTTGCTGGCTGCTTCAGAACAAACAGAAAAGACAAAAAAAGGCAATTTCAAGATTAATGAAAATTGGAATTAATTGCAGCGAGTGCTTGTGGCCCATCAACCATTTCCCAGCCCTAAAGAAACATTGATGGGAAGAGAAGCTGCAATGAACAGTTCAAACACAAGTTAATTTCCAGTTTTACGTAAAAACTGTTTGGGAATTATTCATCACAATTATTTTACTGTACAAAACTACAGTATCTGCAAAGTTAGCTTCTCTGTGGAAGTTTTAAGCCTAGAGTCTTGAAAACAAACAACCAACTCTTCCCCCTTCCCCTTTAAAAAAAAAAAGGAAGAGAAGAATACTTTTTTCATGGCCAATATAAAAATACTGGTACTTGGACCAAAGTCTCTGAACTGTCTTCCAGTGTTTACCTTTTGAATTGGAAAAATTGTCTGTGGCTTTATTTTGCTATGAACCCTTTACTGTCTAGGACTTGTGAAGCTGCTGAGAGCTCAGCTTACAGATAAAAGGCCCAAGCTTCATCTCCTGCAATAATGTTCCAGACTTCTGACAGATCACCAGAGTGCTGTAACAGGATATCCATGGAAAAGATGGTCCTGCCAGCCTGCAAGGAGATGTGAGCCCTGTGTTGCAGTAGGAAAACATTACTTAATACCAAACTGACTTGCAGCTCTGAGAACTGAAATAAATGTTTCAGAAATATCAAAATGTGTCATTTTGATTAAAAAAAATTATCAGAACAGAGTTTGATAAGTCCTATATTAGAGGTTAAAAGAAATTAAACTCCTTACTCTGAGACATATTTTCATGTCTGAATTTTTCCTGGCCCTGAAATTCTGAATTTAATTCAACTTCTATTACAGCCTGGCAAAAATCTCCAGTGTCTTTGATCCTTCTGTTCATTACAGAGAAATGTTAAATTAAGATGAGAATGTTTCTGGTTTATCCAAATGAGAAATTCTCCATCTAATTTGGGACTCAGCGCAAACAATCAATGTGAGTGTTTTCCAATGTAGGTCTATTTCCTCTTTGAAAATGTAGCAAGATTGGAAAAAAAAAAAAATCCAGATTGCATTATCCTTTCACTGGTAGTAGCCTAAAAGAGTATTGTCTAGTAGATAGAAGAGCACCAGATGGAGAGGCTGTGGGCTGTGTATTCAACTGAGTTCTTGTCTGTCTTATGGCTTTTGGGCAAATCACTTCTACTTTCTTAATTTGTAAAGTGCGAATAACAGTACTTAACTCCCAAGAATGCTTAATGTACTAATCTTTCTGCAGACCTTTGGTTCTATCATAGAAATAGAAAAGATAGTATTCTGCTAAGACAGATTTCATCTTGTTTTCCTTAAGCCTGTCAGTTTAGGGTGGAATTTAAAAAGTGCTTGATGTGGTCTTAGTTTTTATTCTCCCATGTAAGCCTGTAGCAGTATTTGTGCCAGCTTCATCCCAATAAGAACTGAACTTTGCCTGTTAAAAAATCTCCCACTCTTAATTTTTCTCTAGTTACGTAAGAAAAAAATGGTATTTACCAAGTAAAAAATAAAAATTTGTTTTCTTTCAATGTTTCCAGTAATATTACGTAATAATAGATGTAAAAAAAAAAAATTTCTCTAATTTTTTTGGGCTGACTTGGGCAGTAAGTAACAGAGGAAGGTCAGTATGGGTCAGGAGATTGCTGCCTGGGCATTTTAGCAGCTGATATAATATTCATTGCACTGGAAGCAACATCATACTTCCTGCAGTTAATGCAAGGTAGATGAGAAAGCTGGCCTAGACGGTTTCCTTGGAGTGCCTGAGTTAAGAGGAATTTGTCAGATTTGTGCTTGATGAGATCAGCAGAGAGATGGATAAAATGACAGATGTAGCTTATATGCCTTCATGTGCTCTCCTCTGCTCTGCCCACACCTTGTGACACTGTCACTTACTGGGTATAATAAAGTTTGGGATGAGGCCTTTATTAGGAAGGTTAGAAAAAATGCCAATTAGCCTAGTCTCTCCGAAGTGAATGATAGGGATCATAAAGAATGTAAATTAAAAGCATGCTGCTCCTGTTCCTGCCACCACTGCTGCTTTACGTGCAGTATCACTCCGGATAGGAAGTATGGACTTTTGTCTTTGAAATTTGAAGTTGTAGTTTTGATCCTAGGCTTGATCACTGCTAGCTGATCTTTGATTTCTTTTACCCTCGGAAAGTCACTGCCATCTGACAGCTTTCTTGTGACCTATGTGGAAATGAGTTGTTGACTCCTATATTCTGATTTAAAAATAAATGCACCTGTTTGGTGCAATGCTGTTATGGCTTGCATTCAGTTCAGAGCTGACCTGTGATTTTTCCCTCTATATATGGGCTCTGCTTTTTCAAGTATGTGTTCCACCTTAATTTTCTCTTGTTCCTGTTTCTACAGATGGATAGCCGTTTTCAGCTGTGGGCACATTATGCTTTTTTAACCTCTTGGAAGTATGTGCCTTGGGTTGCCTTCTGTGCCTGCTACACAGCAGGTGAAAGTCTATTAAAGCTCTGGCCAGGGAGTTTCAGATGACTTTTTGTTGCTGCTTTTCCTTCAGGTGAAACAAAAGCCAGCTCAAGCAGTGAGAAAAGCATTTTTCCTTGGTAAATGGAAACGTAATGCAAACAAGTGGCCATGTCGTAACAGCTAGCAGAAATCATCAGTCTCAGGGAAGAGGTCCGTAGGCTGAATGAACCCTGTAGCTTGAACTACATTGTATATATAGCTTAGATGTGGTGCAAAGTTGAGGTATGTCTGCAATGCACCACAGGAAGCTTCTTGTTGCAATTTTTAATTTGAAACTTTTTTAATGGATTATTTGGAAGATGGCTAGGGCAGTCACTGCTATTTGCAGCAACTTCTGAGCTCTGAATGTTCCCCTCAGGAAGAGCCTGATACAGCCTTGTGCTTGCCTGATAGCGCTTGTCATGTGCTGACTTCGCCACTCCTTTCCATCAGCAGCATCTCACCAGCTGCCACCATGAAAAATCAAAGTTTTAGATGCAGGGCAAACCTGCCTTATATTCTACTTGCAGTTCTAAGAAACTCCGTTTTAATGGCCTGTGTGGGCATTATAAAATCTCTGTTCTTATGTGGACTGTCTAGAAGTTTTCAGAGATGTGAGGAGGCACTAGTGAGCTAAATTTGGAGCCATTAAACCACAGCTTTTCTCCTGAGAGAAATTTTCCCAAAACAAAAATTATGTTTGATAAAGATGTTCATGTTTGCATTGCGGCTTTCGTTCTCTGGAGGGTTAGTTCATTAACATGTGACACTCACTGTGGATTTGGAAAGGTGATATTGAAAATAGAGCTAAAGGAAAAATGAAGTTGGGTGGATATAACACTCCCATATCTGATGGGAAGGAATTGGGCACCGAAAGGATGGGCTGCTAAAAGATACAGGGAAGCTTGGGGTTATGGTGAAAGAGCGGCAGCGGCTCGTATATTTGGAGCTTCCTACATCTTAAAGGCATCTTGAGTTCTTTCCTCTGATTTTTGAGAGGTTGAGTCGGGAGGAGCTGGTTCCTGAGGGGTCCAAGGTTCTCTTCCTTTCTTTCCAGATGGTATTCAATAACAGAATTGTTGAGGTTAGAAGGGGTCTCTTGAGATCATTCAGTCTAACCACTCTCTGCAAAGCAGGGTCAATTAGAGCAGGTAGCTCTGGGCCTCGTCTAGTTTTGAACATCTCCGAGGATGGAAACTCCACAGCTCTTCTGGGCAACCTGCTTTAGTATTCAATCAAGTTTATGATAAAAATAAATTAAATCTTGTATTTAAATGGAATTAACTGTATTTCATCTTGTTCCCATTACCTCTTGTCCTTTCACTGGACACTAGTGAGAAGAGTCTGCCTCCTTCTCCTTTATTCCCTCCTATACAGGAGTTGGCTGGAGCAGTTGTACCTGATAACAGTGCAACCCTGAAGCTGCTTTTCATAAGTCCCTTTAGCAGAACTTCACGGCGTCTTCATCCCTTCTTGCCATTCTGCCTACATCCGAGTTTTTCACTTACCTGTGGGCAAATTCATGGGCTTTCAGGCTTTCTCTCACTACTAGCTGATCTTTGATTTCCTTTGCCCTACTGTTGGCACAAGGCTGAAATGAGACTCCTGTATCTCCACCATGTATGCTTGCTTCTTTCCTTTGCTCTAGGCTGTCCAAACACTCTTAGAGAAGCAGGGCTCCTTATTGCTTTAAACTGCCATGCGCGGTCTGCTGAGTTGCTCTGATAGTTTGTCTGTGGGTCAGTACAACCACCTAATACACTTAATACTGCTGTGTTCTTGCATCTCGTTCCTGGCGATTATTGCCTTGCTCCTTCTCTTCATTTTCTGTCTCGCAGAAGTGCTGTATGAGCTATGATTTTTGTCAAATTGGTGGTCAAATCTGAAAACAGATTTAAGTAAATCCTATTGTAATTGGCATGCTAACAAATTAAATTGTAGGTATCTGAGGATCACTGTCACAACTAGATGAAAACCTTGAGCCAATTTATAGTGTGAACCAAAGGCTATTTAAGCATTGTAACAGTAATCAGAGTGGTTGTTGATACTAGACCTCACACTTCAGGGAGCTAGGAGAAAGTTCCCACAGAACAATTTCTGTTTTATCTTCTTCCCCCTCCCCTAGAGATATTTCCCAGATTTTTTTTTATTAGCATTTATATAAAAAGATTAAAATTACATTTTAAATAACAAAATTTAAATCTTTATCTCCTTTAAAAGTGCTGTCTAAACAAACCTGAGTGTTTTAGATCTGTGACATTACTTAAGAGATTTGGATGCATTATCTTGGTAACCTTTGTGAGCTGTTCAGAGCCGCACAGATTTGCAAAGCAGCATTTGCAGTTTAGGGGGGGGAGGGTCAGGATGAGGACACAAAATCCAACCAATCTAAACAAAACTACAGAGTCCCAATCCCATACTCAAAATATGTGGAGATATTTAAAGAAGAATCAGTAAACAAAATAACTGCTCAGAATTTGTAAGGGGCAGGGGGGAAGAGAGGCTCTCCAATCCCTGTTTTCATTACAGTGCGCAAGAGAACTGTTTTCTTGCATTTCCCTGCATATCCAAAGCATCTGAGAAAGGGGTATTAACCCTTGCTGTCCCTGGTGGGTCAGAAGGCCAGGATTGTCTTTTGCAGTGGGTGAAGGGAGGTTCACAGCTCTGGCCTGCCAGATTTAACCTGAGAAAATGTCCACAAATGGCAGAAGTGACACTTGTCTTTCTGCCCGTGCGTTATACAGCTACTTCCTGCAAAGTCAGCTTCTGGTCTACTGTCCTTTGTTAGGATAAATAAGTTGGTGGTAGACAGTCCTTTTTATTGGCTGGATGTGCCCAAGCAGCTGGAGCTGTCTCTCTGCTGCTATGTTCTCTTTCCCACAGATTTCACCCCCCCCTTTATTATTTCTATGGTGATGTATTTTTAGTTTACTCAGTGGTGGCAGCACTAATTTGCTGCCTATTGTTTTTTTTTTCTTCTTCTTTCTATCTTGGCATTTAGAGACTGCAATATAGATGCTGGGAAAGTAAAGGATCTCTTACTAACTTCAGTAGAGTTGGCAGTAGGAGAAGTAGCAAGCATTTTGATGAAGGCTTGTAAAACGGGGATCTTCAAGAATATAAGAATAATGCAATTAAAAGAAAAAAATCCTCCAAAATAATTTCAAATATTTTACTGAAATACAAAGAATCAGTAATCCAGGGCATATATCCACTGCAGAAAAATATTCATATTTGATATGGGTACTAAAGAAATAATGAAACTGTAACTTTGTAAATCATGCCACTCACCTTTCAGGGCAGTCTCTTCTTAACATTTTCCAGGTATTGTCTCAGTTGTACATAACCTGTGCACTTCTGGTGTCAGGAATAGCAAAGTCAGCAGAGTCTAGCTTTGGTAAAACAGGCCTAAATCAAAGACACATTGTATTTGCTATAAAGGTTTATAGCAGTTGTCTATCATCTTTAGTGTCTTCTTTCTAGCTATGTCCAACACTTGATTCTTAAGAGAACGACAATGCTCCTCCCAACAAACAACAAGGTGATCCTTTCGTTAAAATAATCCTATCGTGATCTGCTTCCTCCAAGAGCAAATCTGAGTGTGATTCTGTACTTTCCTGTCTACACTATGGGGGGAAAAAAATGACATTTATACCATTCTACTTCATCACAGTGTTAGTTGCAACCAATTATTTCAGCTGATGGATCCACTTATTCTCTAGAAACTAGAGCTAGATCTTTGATATCTAATGAAAGTACTTGCCACTTTCAGTACTTTACATCTTCAAAGCACTGTATAAACATTTAATTTAATACAAAACCCACTAGGGATGGTAAAAGAATGAAGTGTGTACAAACTTGCATTTACAAGACTAAAAGGCCTTTCACAGAATTGCTGGAAAGTTACGCTTGCTTTACATGGCATGTTATTTCTGCCAGTGCTGACTTCTTCCTTGCAGGCGATATTGTGGGTACATTTTTCCTGGTCAGATTAAAACCTCTTCATCCCAGCTTGGCATTATTTGCAGCCACTCCTTCTATAACTGTAAAACACCAAACTTGTTCCCCCATCAAATAAAGTGGTTATTCTAGGAAGGAAGTTTGCTGGCCCATAAACTTACCAGCTGAACCAAGCAAAAGCCAGAGCTCCATCTTTAAAAATTTTGCTGCAGATCTCGTACCCTGTTTCAGTGTCCTGAGCGACCATTACCTTCTGTTTGACAGTACCGAGGTTTCTGGCTCACAGTATGCATGATTTGTTATCATGCTGAAGGGATCTAGTGAAAGATCTTAGAAGGAGCCTGTGACTTGATTCTGGTGGATTGGAAAAAGACCAAATGCTTTTTCAGAAAGTCTTTAGATGTGAGTGCAAGTCCAGGCATCTGTAGCAACAGTTGCTTTTCTCCCACGCTTGCTTGCCTCTTCTTTGTGTTAAGTCAATTTTGCTAGACTTCTCTCAACATTGAGTCTGATCTATCCACAAAAGTGTGTTTATTTCAGCTGTTGCTATCATAACTCAAGCTTCTTGGATTAATCATTGTCACCTGCCTTGTCTGTGAGCAGCATACAGCTACTGCGTGGGGTTTTGGATAGAGCAGGCTTAAGCGTGGGATGCACAATGCTGTGGCAGCGGTGTGCAGTCGAGCTCACACAGGTGGCAGGGACCTCTGAGGGTTGATTGTAGTCCTGCTGTGTTAATTGCCACTGATTGAAAAGCTGGACTCATCCTTTCTGCCACTGCTGCCGCTCACTACCATGCTGTGTAATAAGGTGCTGAGTGTTTTGGCGTTACCGAATAAATAGCAAAGCCTAATAAATGAGAAGGTGATGAGTGAGCTCAAAATGTTGCAAGTAGAATTGCTAATTTCCAGCCAGTCATGGAGACTGGAAGTGTTAAACTAGCTTACAAAAATGATACACTGAGCAACTTCCAAAGAGTTTCTTTTACCTTAAACCAACCAGAGACGTGGCAATGTGATTTGTCCTCCAAAGCACAGAATGTGTAGTACTCTCCACTGCGTTTTATGGTTGATAACTTTGTGAGCTATTTCCCTGCTATAGCTTCTGGTAAATAGATACCTATGGAGACACAATTAGAGATGGGGCTCTACAAAGTGTGGTCACTGCTGGCTACCAATGCTTCAGCACAGGTTTTCGTGTGAGCTGGGCTGCCCAAGAAGGCACCCAGGGTCCTGTGAGCTGGCGCTTCTATCGGTGCTTCTCCATCACTGTCGGTGCTCCAAGGCGGCATGCTGTGCTGGCTGCCGTGCAGATTCAACACCCAACAACACAGATGTACTTCAAAATCAGTGAAAGAGGGTCAAAACAGGCAACTTTGGGCATACACCTAACAGATGTGATACATGGTATCATATACTTTTTACTTTATGACATTTGATTCTCAGAGGTGTTTCCATCTTCCTGAAGGTGTTAGGTTTGACGTGAATTAGTAATTAATGCCTCTGAGTAGCTGTTCCTTTGCATCGTGCTCTGAATTCCTCATGGGTTTTAGTAAAAATCTAACACAAATTACCTTACTAATCTATCTTTTATAAATACCACTGTAAAAGAAGCAATCTTTATATTCATGCATCCTTTCATTATTATGGTAATTAATTTCAATTTATAACTAATTAATGCTGTTCTATATCTAACCTGCCCCTTATTAGCAGTAGCAAGGGGGAATCAGTGAGTGTATGAATTGCAGATGCTGGTCTGTACATTGACAGAAAAGCTACCTGGCAGCAGCTGCTTTGTAAGGAGTCAATCCTGCAATGAACTGCCACTTTGAGAGTGTCACACTTCCTGCTGCTGTAAACCATGATGGATACGTTGAGCTTTGCATTGCTGTGATGTGTGGGGAGGAAGGTGAGAAGTGGGAATGTCTTGTAATTAAAAGTAACAGTTTAGCTGACAGAGTCATCAGAAATACAAATCTCTCTCATGGAGCAAAGAAAGGGGAGGAAGAAATACTATAACGCTATGCACAGATGCTCTTTGATCTTGGCTATCATTCATAGCAGCACAGTCCTGCTGCAGGTGGCATTAGATAAGAGGATGTATTCCCTGGATAGACTGTGCTGGCACTCTGAAGCAATTAGCATTTGCTTGTTTGTAAAGTGAACATAACCAGGTGCTCCCCCTCCTCCCCTTCCCAAAGAAGTATGTTTGAGACATCCTCATCTCCTGAATGGATTAATTATGGTTTCATCTCCCTCCTGGATCAATTACAGAAGTCTATGCTACTGGGTTTGCTAAGGGGGTTTTCTGTTCCCTTTCCCTCTCTTTTTTTTTTTTCTCCCCACCCCCCATCCTGTAAGGTGCTTTTGAACTGAAATATTTCTTAATGGGTGTAAAGCAAAAAGTTCAGAAGCTCTGCAACATTAAAATGAGACTCAGATTTAGTGCAAGGGCCAGAAAGTTCCTCATAGGTATGCACTTTGAAGGTGGGGAGGAACAGGGTACCTCGGGGAAGGAGAACTGCTCTTCAGAGGGCAGAGCTACTGCACATCCTGCTTCAGTGATATACCATTATTTTTCAGACTGTCTTTGTTATAGAATATAAATCTGTGTGGCTGCTTTTCTAATTTGTCCTAACTTTGTGCTAGACGATCCTTAGGAGAAATAATGACATGCATTGGGAACTGCAGCTGGGCCCACATGGCAGCAGTGGGAGCAGAAAGCTGCTCCGGCTTTGTAGAGCAGGAAGGCAGGTATGATGCTGCTCTGGAAGGTAAATGTGCAGCCCTACAACCCCAGACTAAAGCATCACCTTAACGGGTATTTTCTTGCTTTTAGTCTATAGATGCCTGGTACTGAGGCTTGGCTGAACACAGCCTTGGAGTTAGATGAGAGCTGCCAGTCAGAAGGAGAGGTGGGATGCTCTGTCAAGAGATCAGCTGTTAGAGCTGGAGGCAAGCTCCTACTGCAGCTTATGAAACGTACATTTTAAATAAACCCATTTTCCTGTGAAGAAATTCATAGGGAAAGAATTGAGATGGCTCAGGTTACTTTCTCACTCGGTCCTTATTTTGTACTTTTTAATCTCAAGGAAAATCCAAGGATCCTTTCTGTAGTATCCCTCAGGAAGTGTTGAGATCGCATTTTGAGCCATGGCTTGCTGAAGTTTTTACCTCCAGGAATTAGTCTAACAAATCAGCTTTCTGAATACCCTCAGCCATTTGCTGCCTTACAGTGTAATTGTGCGTGACTGTTCCTCGTTAGACAGCAATATTTACCTCTAGGGAATGGGGCTTTTCAGTCTAGGATGAATTAAACTGAAACTTTGGCAAATGTCACTGCTTTTGTCAGGACTGAAATAAATGAGCTGGCTTTGAGCACATGGAATGTTCAGCACCTGGATGTTGTGTCACTGGATGCTGTATGCTAGTGGGGGAGTTAGTAAAGCTTTGACAAAGCTGCTGCACTTAAATCCCGCTCCTTTCCCATGGAGCAGGAATACAGAACTTGAGCACGCTGGAGTGTGGTTTTATTGTGCACATTTGGTTTGCACCGGAAACCAATTGGCAGGGAAGCCTTATTCATACCAATGCTGTGCAGGCTGCCAAACATGTTAGCAGTTGTGTTTTAGGATATGTGCATCTGTGATTCTGACTTGGATCCAAACTATTAGCCTATTTTGTGCATGAATGCAAGAGGTAAATTCCAGCTTTAAGCCTGAAGGTCACAGTTCTCAGCTACATTCATCTGTACAGGGGAAGGATGGGAATTCCCCTTTGTTAATGGTTTTGACAGAAGGGAGGAAAGAAGTCCTGCTTTGCTCACTTTATCATGTATTATTTTATAATTTTATTTATCTTTTGGTTTTGTACAATTCTGCTCTAGACAGTGGATTCTTATTTCCAGGGTCCAAGCACAAGAAGTTAATGAACTGTTTGAACTCCAGTTACCACTGATCTCTGTTTAAGCTGAATAATGCAGGCTGCAGCTGCCTGTACTCCTTTGATCAGTGCAGAAGGGACAGTGATAGGATGGGGGTGCTGGGAGGGAAAGGAGGAATAGGTGAATTCATAGAAACTAACTGGCCCAAGATTATTTTTTTATTATTACCAGTACTTCATTCTTTAGGGTTTCTGTTTTCTATCAAAACAGAAAGAAGTAAAAGCAGAAGGGGTCTGCATGGGTCCTTTGCCCCTGCAAAATGAATTTGTTTCCTTTGGGCTTGGAGTGTATTTATAAGGAGATTTTAGAATATAGTTGAGGTTGCCTGGTGACTGCTTTTATGTTTTTTTCCTGAAAGTCTGGATGTGCCTATATGGATCAGTGAAGGGTCTGAGTGCCCATGCCTCAACCTGGATGCTCCCTGCCCCTCTGGCACTTGAGCACTCCTGGTAATGTCTGGTGTTGGTATCTGGCAAACAGAATCACCAACTTCCCATGCCACAACTTTTTCCAGAGATTACTGTAACCCTCATCTCATTCTCTACCACCCACTTTTCACTTATCAATATTGAACAGTATATGGATTTTTGCCTCATGGACTGTAGCTTTCCAAACATAAAATAGAGCACACAGATATTTCTGTTAGGATGTCAGGTGGTTCAGCCTGTCCTGCCCAGTGCTGGTACTCAGTTCAGTGAGAAGCATTTAATCTGGTATGGTTATGAACTAAATTCACATAAGGGTTAGAGCCTTTACTTAAAAAAACAAAACCAAAAAAAACCCAAACCAAAAAAAAAAACCAAAACACAACAAAACACCCCCAAACCAAACAAAAAAAACCCAAAACAAAACCACAAAAGACCAAACCAAAAAAACCCCAAAGAAGTACTGAAGCTAACAGGGCTATGCCAGTTCAGGACAGCTGAGCAAAGGAAGTCTGTTTGTGGAAGAACATGGCTGTTCTAAGAATTGAGCTGGTACTTTTAATGTCTTAGTCAAATTTCAGTGCATGGGTAGGGTACGTTGGGCTTCTGAACCATGAAACATGAAGGTTGAGATTCATCTTGCTTACTTTAGATGTCTGCGCTGTAGACAGCTGCATTGGAGTGAGTCTTTGGCTCCCTTTAGAGCCAGTGGAGGGGAATAGGTGGATCTCAAGGATGATTCATTTCACCTAGACATCTACATGAGGATGAGATGACATTCAGGCTAAAAGTACCGCTTTCTCTTCCCTAACTGTAAAGAGAGCAGAGATGATATGAGTGCCTGTTACAAACATCTAAGATTCAGATGAATCCCACCTGACATGCTTTCTGTTCCTCCCTGAAGTTGATAGGATTTCAAAGCATTCAGTTTAATGCAAGGCATGTTCAACATTCACAAAATCAAGCTTGAACTGCCTGTGAGATGTGAAAGCTGTTCCACATTTGTCCTAAACTTCTGTGGGTGGCGAATGCATTGCTTTTACTTGTCAGGTGCAAAACCATTACTGTTGGGTACTATGACAGTAAGAAAAAAAAATGTATTCTTTTGATCTCTGCAATAAAATGTAATGTGGAGATTGATTGTGCTACTGTCCAGTGACATCTAAGCATAGCTCAGTGTATCAGCTTAAAAGCTGAATATATCCAGATATTCAGAATTTTCGAAGATCTTACTTTGTTAACCTTATTTTAATGCTTTTCCAGGGCAAGATAGTTCACTCTCTTCCTTGCATTTCACATGCAAAACATCCAGTTTAAATACAAATTAGTCTGAAAACAATCCTCTTTTTACTTCAAACTTTTAAAGCTTGGATTTAGCTTTTAGGCTCATTAATATTCACAAACACAGCTTAGTTAAGCTTGCTTTAATTTCTGTGTGCTTTGTTAATAGGGATTATAGTGATGTTTGCATTTGCATGCAAGACTTTTACTATTGTGTAAATTTTGGTCATTATTATGGAAAAAAAAAATGAAAAAAAATGTTTAAAATCTACCTCGGTCCCTCCAGTACTTCCTTTAACTCTTGTACTTCTTGATACCTTTGTGAGAGTGTTTCTTTCCATATGTATTAGGTGGATTTTTCATCTCTCTTTGAAAGACGTTTGAGAGTCTTGGAACCTCAGAAGAGAAGGCAGGTTTTGGTCTCCAGGTATGCCTTTGGCACACAGCATTGACAAGGGAACACACCCCTTCAAATCTGGAAAGCAAAGACAGCCTTGGAAGAGTCCCACAGTTGTACCAGTCTTTCACTCAGCTGAGACAGTTGTAGGCATTAGTTACCGTCCTCCATTGCCCTGGCCAAATGAGCTGGAAAGAACAGCAGCATTTTCCTAATGATGTTCTGCAGCCAAAGTCTGCTCACAGCAAAACACCTGTACTTGCAGTCTGTAGCTGGCTGGCTGTGGAGCGTGTGAAGTGTTTACAGAAGGATAATCCATAGCTTCTTTTTTCTGTTTAATTCTAGATGTGCTCAGTGCTCTTGAAAAGTGGCAGATTAATAACTCTGGGAGCTACAGCTTGCTATCTGTCCTGAGAGAACGTCCAAATTGAACAGCTGCCAGGCTGGTCCTGTGTGTAAGTCTGAGGCTAAACCACAGATCTGCCCTGCTGAAGAGGCCAGGGTGGCAGAGCTTTTCAGCCTCTGTGTCTGGAGGCAGTAAGCGCCCAGTCAACAGGGCACTTGATTGCTAGAACCAAGACTGATGCCACAAGCTCATCTCAGATGAGCAACCATTGCTGCTGTTGAGTTGAGATGGTCAGGATCACCTTCTGAAAAGTGAGATTTGATTTAATATCCATTTCCTTTTCATGAGTCATAGCTTTAACGTAGAAGCTTTGGGGGGATATTTTTTTTTTTGGTTTAAGTATATCTCAGTATTTCCAGGAGATCATGTATATGTCATTATAGTGCTATCTTCATGCTTAGTTTTTCAGTTCATTTCAGTTCCCTAAGCCAAGTCTTCCCTTTTGCTAGGTGACACTGGTACCTTTACTCTTGGTGGTAAAGACAGCTTGAAATGGCAGTTGTTTCCAAGGAATGGGATGGCAGATAAAGCTTGCATCTAAGGCAGAATCTTGAAACTTCTTGTCTGCAGAGTATTTATTAATCTGCCCAGGCTGCTAGATGTGATAACCCTGTGACCTGGGAAAAACTCCACCAGTTTTTCCTTGAAATTTTGTCTTTGAGAGTGTTGATCAGTGAGATGAAAGATGCCATACAGAGGGTACAGAGTAATGAACAGGTTTGATCTTAAAGGCATAAACCTGCTTAGTTCTTTGTGTGCATTTTCATCCATCATAGATTAGTGTGTAATTTTCTTCGCCCTGTCCTGTCAGCCTGACTTACAGAAGTACTGTAGCATGGTTATTATGATAATTTCCAACCTGTATCTTGTAAAGAAGCAGTTTTTGGCAGCAGTTGTTCAAAGACCTCTACCCCATATATTAATGGCATAGACAACTTCAGTCTGGTTCTGGGTGGTTTATTTTGTCGTGTATTTGCTGACAGGTATATCTAGGTATGCAAGTGACTAACATAGGCTGCTTCTGTCTTGAGCCATAGAGGAAAACCAGTGCCTGTGTGAGAGCTGTGTCGGTGTACCATGCCAAACCTTGAGCTGAGCAAACATGCTCTGCCTCTCAGCTGGATTTTAGCTTGGAATGGTATGCTAGCTTTTGGCATGCATGGAAGATGGGAGAAGAAAGAGAGAAAAAATGGCCATGTCATATAGGCGACCTCCCTTGCAGATCAAGAGTGAGCAGGATACAGATCACTGCCCAGTGCCTTGGATGATCAAGTGAAACTGTCCTTCAGTATGTGTAACTTAAGAAAACTCTGCAAAGGGAGCAGAGGTCTGCTGAGGCATACCAGGAGATAATCTTGCTTCAAATATTACTGATGCTTGTCTGAGCCCTAGAATTCAGAGTGAGTATTCCCTTTCTTTTCTTCCTTCTCTTCCTCCCTAAAACCCCCCAGCTCTCAAATCGGCACCCAAAAGAGATTTGTACATCTAGGGACTTCCCATACAAAGAGAGAGCTTCCTTTTTCCCTGACTTTTGAATTTTGAATGCATGCATATTGCATCTTTCTTTGGTGTCTTTGACAACATGTCCCCTGTAGTCTGTAATTTCATGCATCCCTGTAATTTATCACTTGTACAGTTTTGGCTTATGTAGTGAGAGACGCAGCAGAATCTATAAAAAAGATAAAACATTGTGCTTGCATAATAAGAAGTACCTATATTTACTTCATGTAATGTCTTTGAAAAACGGCTCTTGGGTGTTTGGTTTTTTTCTGGGGGGGTCAGGCATGTTAAGGGGAGAAAAATACAATGGAATTCTCTGGCAGACCACCTTTTGCATTTGGACTTTGCAGGAAATAATTCATTAATTCAGTACCTATTTCAGACCAACAGTCTGCCTCGTCCACTTTTTCTTCTACTGAGAATGTCTGTTGTTGGGTGCATCATGGGAGCATGTAACAAACACAGGAGGAAAGTCATGGTGTAACTCTTGGGGATGTTCTCTTTCCCACTTCAGCTAGAAAGGTGCAGAGAGTTAATATGCCTTAGGATTTGTTTGTTTATTGGAGTTCAGTCTGGTGGATTTAGGGTTTTCCATTACCCATGTTGGTATCTAATCCTTTGTTGAATCAATAGGAGGATGCAGTCTTTGTTTACTCCAATTTAATAAATCATGGGAAAGGTTGGGGAGCAGGGGGATAATAGTTTCTGTATCTTTTTGCATTAGGGAGTGCTTCATCCAAAGTGTCATTAAACTAATCTGTCCTGCTCAAAAAGAGGTGAGAACCTGAAGGTAGCCTTTGATTAAAAACTCAGATAGAAAGTAAATAATCCCTTTGTTTATTTAATACATGTACCAATTAAAACTTAAGTTGCATGACAGTTCCATACATAGTTTTGGCATCTTTCTGCATTCATGAAAGAGGTGCACATATGTTTTTCTTGCTCGTGCCTATTCAACTGCTTTATAAAGTCAAATTGTGAGGGATATTACTGTGGAGAGTCTTGTAAATTCGTGTAATATCTCTCCATGTAAGTTAAGATTGTAGGCTTGGGAAGTGTAGCTTGAAAGCAGTGTTATCAGTTGTTCTCTGTTAAATTTCTTCACAAGGATTTATTTTTCTACTTTTATTCCATAAAATAAGTCATTCTTTTTCACTCTGGTTACTGCTGTACCCTGACCCACAACACTTTTCACAGACACATTGCATTAGGTCTCTGTAGAGCCCTAGAGAATGTACTTGTGCAGTTGTGCCACGTGGACTGGATTTTTGGTTGGGATTTGTGTATTAAGGAGAATAAACAGATGCAAAACCTGGTTCTTTTGTAGTTCAAGCTGCCAGAACTTATGGGAACAACATTGCACTAAAAATCAATGTTGGCTTTGGCTTTAATGTTAGAGGTTCTGGTTTTCTGATACTGATTCATTCTGGGTTTTTCGTTTGGTCTTGTTATTTGAGTAGGCTCCAGCAGAGCAGCATTCAGAGATCAGTGCTGTAAGAGGCAAAACACTTTATCCTGTCACACACACACACATGCATTGCTTGAGTCATGCTAATTCAGGTTGGACTGCTTTAGATTATGTAAATGATTATAAATATAATTTGAAAGATTTGGAATTAAAATAGAGGATTTGCCATAGTTTACAGAATCTGTCACTCCAGGATAAAGTAAAACTGCCAGAAAATGATGACATTTTGAGACTTCATTTTAAAGTTTAGGAAAGTAAGGTTGTTCAAACTGCAAAATCATGCANTGAATCTCGCTGAAATGAAGGAAGTTCTGAGAAAGGGCTGTTGAGGGTATAAAAAGACCCTCTTCAGATGTGCTTCCTTCTCTCTCAATGTGCATCTGGAAAACATGTTGATATATCTTACCTAAATAGAAATTAATAATTAAATAATTGA
Organism: Sula dactylatra; assembly: GCA_013389905.1. Lineage (NCBI taxonomy): Eukaryota > Metazoa > Chordata > Aves > Suliformes > Sulidae > Sula > Sula dactylatra. The sequence continues at coordinate 75,320 of WEKW01032157.1, read as the reverse complement.
CAGTAATTCTAACTGTTGTTTATCTAGGACCAACTAGTCTTTACTGTGTATAGTTTCTGTTGCAGTGTTTTGGGGTGAAGAAACCATATATATAGCCCCAATATTAAAGGATTAATTACCTGAAACTTTACTGCCACAAATAATTGCTTTAAGTGTTTAAGTTGTTTCATAGCTTCAGGGTATTATTTGCATTCATAACATCTAAGCATGTGACTAATTTTGAGCCTGAGGCTTAAGGTGTGTTTGTGCTTCTGTGTAAAGCTCAACATAGCATCAGGGTTTAAAAATTCTTGTTTGCGTGACACATTCATTTATTGTTGTGGAAAAAAAGAAGGAATATAAGAAAAAG
>WEKW01032157.1:41029-74961 GCA_013389905.1 Sula dactylatra | reverse complement strand
ATATAAGAAAAAGTGACTAAAGATCTTATAAGAGCCATGAAAACATCCAGCTGCACAGATCTGTAAACTGTAAAGCTTAGCACTGGTAAAGATAAGATTATTGGCAGTGCTAGGTTAATGGTTGGGCTCAATGATCTTAAAGGTCTTTTTCAACCTAAGTGATTCTATGATTGTTTCTGAAAGCATGCTGAAATTATATACTGTGCTTTTGAGACCATAATAAGTCCCTTCATACACTCGCATTTTAAGAGATGAAAACTGCTAAGCAACAGAATATTTTAGATGTGTACTAGCAAGATTTCTCTGATTATGTAGGAAGGTAATTGCAAAAATCCATTTTTTTAAAGAAACAGCAGTAGAACATGCTTCCAAAGGAAAAATCATAATTTTTTCTACTTAATAGTAATAAAGTTCCAAAGTATTTGCTGAAATAAACCTGAAATAGTTCTCTTTAGCCAAGTTTTTCATTCATGTTTTTTATATCTTCAAATTTATGGTATCCTGTGAAGGGATTAGTGCTGCCAGATGTGTTGTTCTGAACATATTGTAACCCTGCCTGTGAGCTGGGTTTCTCCAGGAAGCTGGGAAAAGGTGGCTGGGTTAGAACTACAAACCTTCAGGGCTGGGTGAAAGGTGGTTGGGTTAGAACTACAAACATTCAAGGCTGAGAGAACTGGAAATGAGACTCTTGTTGGGATGGTGGTGAAATCAGGAGCTGCGAGATTGAAACGGTTCTCTTTTTGTCCTCATCTTTTTGTTGAGTAAAGTTCTTACAGGTCAAGAAATTTGAACCAGTGTACAGAAGACAGAACAGATTAACTAGTTTTTCTGCTTTCATGCTCAAGCCATGAAACAAAGGAATAATTCAAACTCAAGCTATGGCTTATCATAGTATGACAAGAAAATGCTTGCCAAGAACAAAAGAATTATGTTATCTAAAATAAGACTATTTTAACATCCAGTGGCTCTGTAGGCTTGAAACCTCAAGTTACTGCATTAAAGTTCTCCCTCACAGAATCCATAAGCTCTCTAAAATGGGTTCTTGTGTCAGTTCTTCTCTCAAAAGTGGATGCTCTCTTTTGGTCCACTGAAGCGTGTCACCATCCTAAGGAAAAACCTTGTACAGTTGTATTATGGAATATGATATGTCAAACCTCTAGGACCTAACATTTCTGAGGGATATCAATCTAGCCTTTAAATTCATGCTGTTAGATTTGTACTTTCTGGGTTTTTTGGGGGAGGTGGTGGGGATGTTTTCAGCTTTAAGTCACTTGCATATTTCCCGTCCCCAGTCTGTCTTTTGCCATGCATACACACATTCTTTGCCCTGGTAAGAATTCAGCACTAGAGCTCATGTGTAGATTTACCCTGAAAATACAAAAATCACAGTAGATTTGGTATCTTTTGATAAGAATGCGAAAGAGTTTCCATAGCATCATAGTTTTTATGTGTGCATCTCTTAAATTACTGTACTATATTTTTTTATTCTGTATTAACCTTTCCAGTCCCCACCTTCCCAAAAGTATGCTTTATGTGCATCGAGATCATGGACCAGCCCTGGAGAGAACCTCACTGTAACACCTGACTTCTCCAGCTGGCTTTCCTTGGAAATTTTGACCATACTCCTGAGGTACAGCATCCTTTTTGTCAGATCTTGCTATTCTTTCAAGGTTATCTCTTCTCACCCTTGCAGTTCTGTTGCTGCTGCTCCAATGGTACAAAAGAAGTAGCAGGAGCAACAATGTAATAGAATCAATAAGGTTCTGTTTAGTTTACCTCTAGAAAAAAACCCAGCATGCCAGCATGTAAACAATATTAGCATACATTTTGTCTAGATTATTCCCAACAATGGTAGTATTCTCAATAATGAGGTTATGTTTTCAGCAGCAACTTCACTAGAATTTTTTTTAAGCCTGCTTGTCACATCTTTGGTGTTTCACTTTTAGCTATTTCTTTAAATCAAAGATTTTGTGGTTTGTTTTTTTTTTCTCCTCCTCCATATAGTCATCTTCTGAAGAATTACTACTCTGTCTCTTGCTCCTTTCCTTTGCTCTACTGCTTGCCTATTAATTCTCACTGAGCTTGTGCCTTGAATTTTGAAGCTCTTCATCTAACCAATAGAATGCAGTAAATATCTTACTGTATGAGTGTTCCAAAGCTTAGAGTGGCTGCCTTGATTTTTATTAAAATGGTCTTTCCCAGGCTCTTTGGATTCTCTGTTATTTTCAGCAAGACAGAAAATTTATTACTTTCCTCCAGTCTGCTATTTGTAAACCAGGGGAGTTTGTTATGATTAAGTGTAGCATCACCAAGGACTTCTCAGTCTCTGCAGTTTCTTCTTGTTCTGTTAATGCATAGAAAGTTCAGAAGTTTTCAAAATTGTTGTGAGAACAGTCATTAAAACTCAGAGATTCACAGGAATTAGGTGTAGGAGGGACCATCTAGTAGTACTACGTCTTCTGATAGTCCGGTTACTCATTTTCACTTACTTTCTCTCACTCAGAACCAAGAAATGAACTGTAACTGTTACCAAAGCCTACCTTATATTTTGGCTTCCTTGTGTCTTTCACAAACTTTTAATCTCATACATCAACATGTGGAGGATATAGCCCTTCCTTTTGCAGTTTGCAATAGCAGTTAATTACCCTTACTGTTAAAAATAGGTACCTTCTTTGTAATTTGAATCCCTTGTAATAGCAGCTATGAATCTGACAGAGCAGTGTTTCGTGATCACAGAATCAGAATCACAGAATGGCAGGGGTTGGAAGGGACCTCTGGAGATCATCTTGTCCAACCCCGCTGCTTGAGCAGGTCTACCCAGGGCAGGGGGCACAGGACCGTGTCCAGGCGGGTTTTGAATGTCTCCAGAGAAGGAGACTCCACAGCCTCTCTGGGCAGCCTGTTCCAGGGCTCTGGCACCCTCACAGTAAAGAAGTTTTTCCTCATATTCAGGTGGAACGTCCTGTGTTCCAATTTGTGCCCATTGCCCCTTGTCCTGTCGTTGGGCACCACTGAAGAGAGTCTGGCCCCATCCTCGACACCCGCCCTTCAGATATCTATAAGCATTGATGAGATCCCCCCTCAGTCTTCTCTTCTCCAGTGTGAATAAACCGAGGTCTCTCTGCCTTTCCTCGTAAGAGAGATGCTCCAGCCCCCTGATCATCTTTGTGGCTCTCCGCTGGACTCTCTCCAGTAGTTCCCTGTCTTTCCTGAACTGGGGAGCCCAGAACTGGACGCAGCACTCCAGATGTGGTCTCACTAGGGTGGAGCAGAGGGGGAGGATAACCTCCCTCGACCTGCTGGCCACACTCCTTTTCATGCACCCCAGGGCACCGTTGGCCTTGGCCACAAGGGCACAGTGCTGGCTCATGGCCAACCTGCCGTCCACCAGCACTCCCAGGTCCTTCTCAAGAGAGCTGCTTTCCAGCAGGTCAGCCCCCAACCACCAGTACTGGTGCATGGGACTGTTCCTCCCCAGGGGCAGGACCTTACACTTGCTTTTGCTGAATTTCATTAGATCTTTTCCTGAAGTGATCTAATAGTATTTAACATTTGTGGATCGCTTGAGTTGCTAAGATTTTAGAAGCTTGCAGTGAGAGAGTTTGCATTATAAAGCACACCTCACTTTTGTACTGTTTTCATACACGCAATTTTGATGACGTTTTAGAAATCAGCTAAACTCTTGGTATTCAGGCAGGTATGTAGTAGATTTATTGTGCTTTAGCATATTATTGTAAAAGTGCATTTGCTGTGTTCCTCATCTTCTGTCCCTATATCCGTTCTGACTCCACATTCTCTGTGCTGTCCTAGAAAAAAGTATCTGGGGCAGAAATAGGAACTAGATTTGGGCAAATGTTGCAAGCATTTGTCAATCATAGAAAAGTAAAAATGAAAACTTGGAGTGTGCACTGGTTTGTGCTTGAACTCAAGGCTGGTTTAAAAAACAAACAAAACCAAGAACAGCAACAAAAGGAAAAAAAAAAACCAAACCAAAACACAAAACCAACAAACCAAAATAAAACACTATCTTTTGTTACTCTGAGAAAAAAAATGCTTCAAGTATGTTTGTACTGCTTTATATTGCTTTTCATAAATGAGAGTTTTGGTGGTAGATGAAGAATGAGCTTGTTAATTACTGAGGGACATGTATTTGGAGGCAGCATAAGAGGACTTGTGCCTGAAGGTTACACATTGTCTCTTCCTGAGTTTGTGAGATGCCCCAACGGGCCTCTGAGGCAGGGATGGTGTGATGCTGCAAGGCTCCTTCTAGAAGAGAGCGGCAGGGGAGCTTTGGGGTGGTTTTGAGAGTTGTGAACAGTGTCTGAACTCATCGGGAGGAAAAAAACAGTGAGCTCCAGAGGTCTGTCAGTTGTGTGACTGCTTGGAAAAAACAGGGGGAAGAGCAGAAAGGTATGAGGAGAGGAGAGCTGGGTACCTGTGCCCGGTGCAAAGGCAAAATGGAGCTGCTTGTTTGCAGGATGTGTTAACCATTGTGGTGCTCAGTTCTGCTTTTGCCAAGTATTAGATATCAAGGGTTTGTTTTTTTTTTTTTTTGGGTGATAGCGCAGACTGCTTCAGAATACCCTAAAAACTAAGGAAGGACAATATTGCTTGCACTGCAAGCTGCTTAGGGTGAGCACTGTGCTCTCTACTTGCTTGTTAAGACTGTCTTAAGGCACTAGAGGTGGTGGTGTGGTCATTTGGGTCTGTTATAACAAGTGTAGAAATATACTGAGAAATGGAAATAAAAGAAGGGTCCCGGTCCCAGAATTTTGCTACTTGAGAAATGCAGTATCTTTGCTACTGTTATGGTTTCTACTTTCAAATTGATTTCTCCTTAAGCTAACTTCTACACACTTAACTTCTCTAGAGCTTTTGGATCAGTAGCACAGAAATGCTGAGTATTTGTACCAAGATACTAGCATGTGCTGAGTTGTTGAGTCATTCTTGTCTTGACTGGGTGTCTAAGCTACAATCCAGCACTCATCTCTTGCCTTCTCCATGCTTATTGGGAGAAGAACAAATGACCTAGTGGCAGGTAGATAGGAGTCCAGGTGTTGGGTATCTGGATTCAGTTCTTTGATGTCCTCCAGAGGTTTTGTGCAAATTTGATAAAAATTTCAAAAGTATTAAGGACACAGGAGGTATATAGGAACTTAATGCCAGTTTTAGAAAGGCATTAAGTGATTAGATTCCACTGGTTCTCAGTAGGAGTTATATGCTTGGCTGCTGCTTTAAACCTTGCTAATTACTATCTTACAGCTTTAGGTACGTTACTACATCTAAAAGTGTGTCCTGTGGTCTTTATATGACAGTTTCTCACTCGTACAATAGGGATAATATTTCTTCATTTCAAAATAATAAAAAAAGATGAGCATATGAAAAATTGTTAGGTTCTTGAATTCTGTGGAATCATGAACTACACACTTAAACCTTTGAAGAGCACTTGATTATAAGCAGTTCACTGCTCATAACTTTAGTTGCTTGGTTTTCTTAGCAACACCTGAAAGATCTTGTCTTTCATTTGAAAGCTGAGTTTTGTATGAAAAAACAAAGTTTTGTCTTTATCTAGTTTCTGGAGCAATGCCCCGTGAGCATGAAATTCTGGGGCAGAGAACTACGATTGACACAGAGGGTATTGAGAGGGGAGGGCATGCTTGAATTAATTTCATCTTGTTATGGGATACTTAACAGATTGTGTTCTGCATCACAGCAATCTCACTGTGCTTCCAGTGGCTTTGGAAGGGATGGGATTAGAGGAATAATGATTAAGATTATCCTTTCCTTTTAATGCTTGTGTTATGTCTATATTGGAATAGTCACTGTGATTATCCGTATACCATGAGATTGATTTCTTATTGTCCTCCTAAGATGATGGAGTAGGAGTGTGGCTTTTATGCAAACATATTGTGAGTGCTGGACAAACTCAATATTGGTTATGAGCTGAGAGGATCTTTCTTTAGGCACTAGTGTGAGATGCAGTCTCTTTGTATTTTGCTTTTACATCAAAGATCTGCCTCTGGCCTTCAAACAAAATATTTTGGTTCATTCCTGCTCTTGATCTCTTACAGTGTTTCTTCAAGCAGAATTACGGGGTTTTTTTTGAGATTTGGAAGTGCTGTTTTGTTGGATACCAGTCCATAATGCGTTTAACTTCAAATTATGTTATATTAAAGTTCAGTGAAGCTGAATCTCTGTTTTTATTTCTCTGCCAGTCAAATCAATATCCTTCATCTGTTTGCCAATGGGAGACAGAAGAAAAGAATGGTTTGTGTAGGTGGCAGTGACTTGATTGGTACACATGATAGGAACAAACAGGAGGAGATAAGTTGTTTTGGGTTTGGGTTTTTTTTTGTGTTTCTTTATTTTTGAAGTTCCAGGTTTTCCAGTAAGCTCTTAAGCAGTTCTCAAAATGACGCAATTTTATCTTCTGAGGAACACGTGCCCTGTCAATGTATAATTTGCTGTCAGCTACAACAGGAGGCTTGTCCCTGGTGAAATCATTTAGGACCAGTTGCTACTGCAGGTGTCTGTCTTCCTCATATCATCCCAGTCACACACAGCTGATTTCTCTGATGACACCTGGATACACACTAAAAAGATAAGTCTGCTTGGAAAGGAAAGCATGATTCTGACCAACTACTTAAATCTATTCCTTCCTGCTTATAAGAAATGCTAAGAAAGCCTGTTCAAGTCTTAAAGTGAGAGAGTTGTAGAATTTTATATTTGCTTTTTTTGAGTCAATTAAAGCTGAAATATCACTTTGATAGGCTGTGGACCACAGAGTAGGAACTAGGATAAAAGTGTAACATAAGAGGTGACTACAGCCATAGCACCCACTGGAAATACTAGCGGAGGTTAACATTTTCAAAAATATGCTCCATGGTACCCTAATTCTGCTTCTGTCAAGGTCAGTGGTGAAAGTCTCCCTGGCATCATTTAGAGCAAATGTAAGCTAATGAAGAACACTTTGACAACACCACACTGTAAAGGTTGGCTGCTGTAAAACTGCAGGCTGCTTTTTAAACCCATCATCTCCGAAGAGCTTGCGCTAAACCAGCTCTAGAGTGGCTTGGTCTTTAAACTTCATTTTAACATTTCAGTTTCTAATTGTGATTGTAAACTGGCAAGCAGGATGTAGACTTGTTTTGCTTTTCTACCGGGTTATTTTCCCAGGAAAGATTCTCAATCGATGATAAATCCAGTTAAAGGTTAATGCAAGATACATCTTTAGAGTTCAGTTTTTCAGTACTAAGACTGCACTGTAGATAAAAGCGCTTACTTTAAACAGGTTTACAGATTAATATGGATATGAGTTCTTGGTTTTCTATACATTTCTATCAGTGGGTGAATCGTGTGGGTTGTTTTCATTAGATTTGGTTGTTACTTTTGATTTGTCTACATATATTTGAATTGAAATTAAAATAATGGGAAAAAAAATGATACTTCAAGGTAACTAGATACATAAACCAGTCTTAAATATGTCTATAAAAGAAGAAAATGAGTCTATAAAAATGTTTTACATTTAAATTTGATTTCTTAAGGTAACTTATTAATATAAAGTTGAATTAAAAGCGAATTTAATATAAGCCACACAGAAACCTTCAGTTACTTGCCTTGAGTGTGACTTACATGAAGTGGGGAGGCTGCTCACTCTGTGGTTTTGCAGTGTGAGTAGGGGAAAAGGTCATAGCATGCAGAAATGAATGAGCAGGGGACTGAGGATTCCTGCGCTGCTGACAGCCCTTCCCAAATGGGTGTGAATCATGACTCCGAATTGAGAAACTTTATCATGCTTTAAGGTCAAGGATTATTTTCCTTTTAAATTCTTTCTCACATTAGTAAGCTTTTTCCTAGCTAACTGTAATACCTTCCTAGTCTTCTTTAAAATGTTCTTTTGGATGAATTCACACTCCAAATTTTTACTTAATTCCCGTGTTTTCACTTCTGCTGGCCTCCTGGTCACCACAAATCCTCTTTATCCTAGTGAATTGTGAATATGGAAAACTTCTTTTAAATAATGCTCTGTATAAGCACAAGATAATTATGTTTATCTATTTCACGCAAACCCAGCTTTCACACCACATTAAGTCTGAGAAGTCAAGCATTTGGAAAAAGCAGTGTTACAGCTGAACAGCAAATCTGTGTGCTTTTATTGCCACTTCAGAAGCCTGCTTCTGCCAGCAATCCCTTTACCTTGTTTCTTCCTGTGATTTTGGTCAGCTTGGCTCAAAAGGCTGTCCTCGAAGACAGTATTTCTTCTATTGAAAGTCTGTTTCTTCCACTTGTCCCTTTTCCAGTGCTGCAGAGTAACTTTTGTAGTGGAGATAGCAATGATCTCTGCAGCTGGTTCCCAGCAAGCAGATGGAAACTGATTTATGGAGAGAGGAGTGCTACTGGTCACAGCTCAGGGAGTCTGTACCTGTGAAGCTTCTTGTATGGCTGGGATGAAAACTGGTCACTCTCTTTGCTAGCAGGCGCAAAGTTGGTTTCTTTTACTTCAATGTCCGGGAAGGTTGAAAAGTGGCTCTTCACAAGAAAAGCGACTCTTCACATGAAAAGCGACTTTTCTTCCAAGTTACCAGCAATAGGATGTGGGGAAATGGCCTCAAGCTGTGCCAGGGGAGGTTTAGATTAGATGTTAGGAAAAATGTCTTTCCTGAAAGAGTGGTCAGGCACTGGAACAGGCTGCCCAGAGAGGTGGTGGAGTCACCGTCCCTGGAGGAGTTCAAAAAAATGTGCAGACGTGGCACTTCATGGCGTGGTTTAGGGGACATGGCAGTGTTGGGTTGACAGCTGGTCTTGATGATTCTACAGGTCTTTTCCAACCATAAGGATTACATGATTCTATGAGTTGATGGATTCACCTGTTGGGGCTTTCTAAGAGCTGAGGAGTGGGGCTTGCTAGCACTTTACTTTCCAAATATGTATTTCTGCCTGACTTAGTTGAAATTACAGGATTTTCTTTTATTCTGGATAAGTATAGAGCTTCACCAGACTTTCAGATAAAACATGTCATCTATTGGTGAACTCAGCTACTGATCAGGAACAAAATTTATGTGCTTTTTTTTAACGCAAGGACTGAAGATTGTAGCTGCCATCTCATATTTTAAGCAAGGAAGGGGATTATTTTATACTTCGTGAAAATGCACAGAATGGAAGCACTTAAGATTGGACCCCATAGACACATTTGACAGCAGCTTTATAAAGCTGGTGTGCATAAACTGAAGAAGAAATAATATGTAAAGGCCAGACATGTTTTTCAGACAGATGCACCACTATTGATAAACTACTACTCATTCACAAACATGAGTACCTTCCAGTTTTGAGATGGGCATCGGGCACAGGTGTAGCTGTGCCTGACAAAGAGCAGAGGAGTTTTGCCCTTTCATTGACAAATATGTAGTTAATAACTTAGGCTCACTTCTGTTCCAGAAATCAATCATAAGGCTTTTACTCAGCCCTTGGTAACTTCCTACTCCTTAATGAATGACACAGCTATCCTCTATGCCGGGATTTTAAGTCTGGATGAGCACCCCTCTGTAACAATGGCTGTCTTCCCCCCTGCTCCTTGTTACAGTAACTCATAGAAATAAATTCTGCTGTGTGCAATACAAACATGGAGTAAAGAGAAGATCTGTGCCCCACAGTGTTCACAGCATAAATGTAAGGTGCAAGAGCACGTGGGTATACATGATATGCAGAAGGATATCATGAACCAGTGCTGCTTTTGTGTTATCTTGGAGGGAGGAGTGTGAGGGCAGAGGCACTGGGTTGCCAGCAGTAGAATAAAGTTTCTCCTGCCATCAAGCAAATGCTGTTCTGTGACGAAATGCCTTCAGCAAATGATGCTATGGGATGCTGTGCAAGAATTCTCTACAAATGGTAACTTTACTATGGACTGGGCAAAAATTTGTGCATTCTAGAAATTTTGTCCTATTATATAAAAATGTCCTTTTGACTGCCAATACTTCCTATTGTCAATTTTAAGATTACAATGAAAACTCCAGGGCTGCTTGTCCTGATTGAAAATGTCATTGCTTGCTGTATAGGATGTATTTTCTCTTGTTGGAACAAACCTGTGCAGTGTTGTACAGCTTACTGTACAGTAAAACTTCAAAATTCTGCTGGCAGAAGGACAGAAAAACGATTCAAAGGGAATTATCATACTTCTCTCAACAAAAGATCTCTTCACTGGGGAGGACAGTCTGTAACTGAGCAGCGTTTATATTCTCTGCCTCACTGCTGCTCTGTGACTGAAATGTTAGCTCATTGGCTGACTTTTTTCTTCGACTCATTGGAGAAATAGAGTTATTTTTTTGTCAGCTGTATCAGTATCAGTCAAAGATGTCAACTGTATCAGTCAAAGATGACTCAAACAGCTTGGGCAGAATTGTCTCATTTATGAGCTCTCCTGGTCAGATCCGTTCTTTAACCAATGTATTATGAAGTTTGAGGCATCAAGTGAAATAGTATGTTTGCATACCTAGAAAAGATTAAGTAAGATGACAGCCAATTAATTATGTTTGTTTTTCTCAATCTTTTCCTTTTTTTTTTTTGGTGTGTGCTCTGTTTCCCACTAATGGTTTTTAGATATGCTGGCCAATGGGAACCATTTAAACCAATTTTTAAATTTGGTCACTGTGAAAGTGTTGAAGCCTTTTTTTTTGTCAGCTCAAGTGCTGTTAGTTAGTAGCTGGGAGAAGAGAGAGACTGAAATTTGTGAGTAGCTGCAAGAAAAAGCAATGTTGAGCAGTTCTGTACTAGATGGCCGCTGTCTGGCCAGTCCAGACTAACCCCATATGCTGTCACTGCTGCAGGGAACAGCAGGAATGGGAGCTATTGAGAGGAGGATGGGGAAGGAAACAGATACAGTGGAACCAGGTTTCGTTACAGCCTCTGCAACTTGTTTGGTGCTGCCTTTGCACACCTTTCTCTCCCAAAGTAATAAAACCTAAAGGTTTGCAACACTACAAAAACAGCTGTGACAAAAGTATTTCAGGAACCAGACAGAACTTCTCATGAAATAACCAGGCAAACTTTAAAAACCAGTGTTATGAAGGAGTGCCAGCTGCTGATCCAAGGCCGAGAGCTGTAACACTGCAGAGCTGCACTCGCTTCAGTTTGTCCAGACCACATCAGCTGAGGCTGTAGCTCTGCATTCTGCTCTTTGCTCTCTAGGAGAGAGGTGTTCAAGACAGCATTAGTTTTGTGGCTTTTGGGACAATAGGCACTAGGGAGACAGAGGGTATGTCCAGCTGTTGTCTTGTTTTAGGAGAAAAAAACTTTCTATTATAGGCATAGAAGGATCAATGCTGACAACATGCACTAGAGCCAAATCCTGTTCTGAAATGTTAGTACAGATGTAGAGTCACTGCTTAAAGATAGATAAATAAATGAAGGCATCTGGATTTGTGCTGCTGTAACAAAGCAGAATGTTGTCCTCTGGGTATAGTTTCTATGCACTGAACAGATAAAGGCTCAGACATTTCAAATATTGAAATTTTATTATTTTCTCAAGGTGCTCATCTGGTAAAAACTAACCAGGAAAATATGGAAGGTAGCTGCTGCCTTTTCATGTGCCTCCAAGGGAGAGAATCCATCTCATGCAAAGAGAGCACTCAACAGCTCACCTGGAGACTTAGGAGCTTGCTAATTAGTATGGCACTTCCCAAGGACTGTATCACACAGCTGTGGGAAGATTTCCTCCAGACTGGGAGCATTTTTGTAACGCACACTCTTTGAGTCCAAGGTGCAGAGTCTGAGCTGTCGGCATTACTGTAACCTGAAATCTTGCCTCACATTTTGGTTTGATCTGATGCACTTGGTTCTCCTCACATATATCGCTTTATCAACAGATAAGTAAAGCAGAGTTTGCATCAGCATTCTTTGTCTGCTGTAATTCATAATCTAAATTGTGTATCAAAAATAATGGTAAATGTTGACATAGCATCTCCCTTTTTAATTTCCTGCCTTTTCCCAGCAACCTCAGCATCAAAGAGTTGTTTTTTCAACCACTGCTGTGCTAGACTTGATCAGAAGACTATTCCAAATCATGTTATCTCTGTTCTGCCAAGTTAATATTTTCTGTCTGCTATTTTGTACATACCTCACATTAAGTCCCTTTTCTTTATTACACCTCATTGTGCCCCACCTCCTGGGATAGGGCAAATATTTGCCTCTCAGGGATTGCAGTGAGACTCAAATACCAAGAGGCACCACCTAAGTGATTTATTTCCTTGTGCATAATTACGGTGGATATTTGTACATGTTTTTTTAAAGCAGCTTAATTAGCTATATCATCCTGCACCACAGAAGCCTTCCTCTGCTAGTTGCATGGCTCCTTCCTTTGCTGTTGTAGAGGTGTCCTATTTGTCAGTGCACTCTTCCTGAGTCTGCTCAGTGATATACGTTTCTTTGTTGAGTCTGAGTATTTTAGAAGTATGGCAGCTCTAGAGATAGCACTTTGCCTCAGTTTTTGAGAAGTTATGTTTTGGGTGGCATTCCTGGGATGGATTCCTGACCTGAAGATGCTGTAAGGATCAGCCCATTCTAAGTCTTGTTTTGTTTATGGGAAGCAGAAAAGAGCAGGGAAACAATGGAGATCTGGATGGATAATGAAACTGTGATAATGGAATTCATTTTCCCTATGTCCTTGCTTTGCAGTCTCACCTCTGCTTCCTAACATACAATGGTAAGAAGGAAATTAAATACTTGATTTCTTTAAAATTTTAATGCCATTGAAATCATAGTTCTAAGATTAGAGGCCATTGTCATTTTAAGTGGCTCATTATCAGGATGCTGAGAACAAACTTTCATCTGTGACGGTGATTTAAATGGCATTAACTGTGGTTGGATCAGGCACATCTTGTGTTATATGACCTAACTCATTATTATCTCAAAGATCAGTCACAATAAACCATTGCATTTCTTATGTGTCTTGGGCATGTGATAGATTTTACTGCTACTTTCCAAAATCCAGGTATCCTCTAGGAATGTGTTGTGTGTTTGCCTTGATAGCCAAGTGTGCTTCTTCCTTTTTATTAAGGAAGTCAGAGATAGTCTTTGGCTTTCTCTACCTTTCTTCTGTTATTTTCTGGATATCTGTATCTAAGAAATGACGGGCCAATGTAACATGAAGTGATTGACTTGTCATTTCTGTCTTGATTTGTCATCTGCAACAAAGGTCCCATCACACTGAGAAACGCGGGAGCTCAGTATTTTGAGAAAAACAAACAACTCTGCATCTTGCAGCCTCTCCATGGTGCTGAGATGTCTGGTGGGTTTAAACTGAAGTTCATACATCTAATTACAAGAAAATCACTGTCCTAATTGTGAAGGATGTGGAAGACTGGTTTACAGATAATTATGTCAGCTTTGTTTTCTACAACTATTTGTTATGTAAATAATATACATTTATAGGGTGTGTTTTGTTCCAGTAAATGTAGGGAACTTTCCTGCCTCTCTGAAAATTTGAAACATCATACCTGTGTGAACCAACTTAATGTGACACTATGTCTAGGAGTACAGTAAACTTTCTTCAGCAGCTGCTGGACTGTATTTAGATGAAGAGTTACTGTCTTCAGCCACTTTATATGGTTGTTCTTTATTAGCCTTTTTGACCCTTTGCCCAACAAAAACACCAAAAAACATTTTTTCAGTTTATTTTGCCTAAAGCAGAAAAATCTACTAAATGACTCTTGAAATAGAAGCTTGAATAATAATGTAAGCATTTAGAAGTGCTTTGATTAACACATCAGCCTCTTGCAATTTGGGATAAAATAGAAGAAAAGAAATTCTAGGCCTTTTATAATGGGAATTTTAATTATTCCTGTGTCTTTGGGGCAATACTGAATTGGAGATTTTCTTGCTGGGTCATATCCATGGGAGTGGAAGGACGGTTTTGAATGAATACTTCCCCATCCCCTTCAGTATTGCTCTTACAAATTCATTTGATCGTTCTTTTAAATGGACTGACCTAGAGTGAAGTATTTGCTTTCTACTTCTGAATATCCTACAGAAGTGACACTTCCACATTACATTGCAAATAGCTCTCTTCTTGAATACTGTCATTCCAATGACAGAACAAGGGAGGAAAAGGCTAATTTACAAACTGTGCAACAGAGTTTGGAACAAGATTCAAAGTTAAGATGCAATATTTGATAATTAGGAATAAATATTGTGTGGCACCTCCCTGCGCAAGTAGATTTGTAGTTGAATATGCATGCATGTTGGGCAGCAAGTTGTGTGACTCTCTGATTTCAGTGCACAGAAAAGACTATCAAAGGTGAAAATGATCTCATGGCTATTCTTTAAAGCTTGGTAACTAAGTGGGCTAAAAAGGAATGATTAATGTCTGTGCAGAATGGGAGGACTATTCTTTATTTTTTTTAAACTGAATTTGTATTATCCCTTTTGAAAAGCTCAGTATAATTTGAACAGGTCAAGATCAAAATTCCAGCTGCAGAAAGACAAGGCATTCCATGTGCTGTGTGCAGGCTCTAAGGCTCTTCCTTCCATGTTGGCTGGAGGCGCCAGCTGCTGAGAGCAGAAAAGGCTGCAGTCACTAAGTAAATGCTTTCATCTTATTTGATGTGTGGGGTACGAGCTAGGATGAGAGAAGATTTGTCACGTGAACGGAGTTGTTGCCTTATATTTCATATGTAGCGTGTGAAGTCCAGAACTTGGACTGTGGATTTTCTTGTACTTCTCAGCCTGTGGTGTTATGTCTGTTGATAAGTTTAGTTTGATTAAGTTTGTTTACTTTGTTTCATTTGAAACAATTGGGGTTACAGGCCTGAACTTTTGGCAGCATCCTAAAGCACAGCTGCTCAGAGTGGTTTTATGTAATCAAAGCTATATAGGATTTCCCTGTGTCTGATGACACGGAGCTGGGGTCAGGCAACTAGCTTAGAAAGGGAAAGTGATTTTTCACTAAGCATTCCGTTGATTTTCTGGAGATTGTTAGCACTTAAAAAAAAATAAATCTAAAGGAAATTTTAAGTGGCAGACAGGGCACCTATGACAAAATAGCACTGTTCATGAGGCGATCAGGAGGAGAAAAGCAAAGTGTGTTCATGTGGCATTGAATCAGCGCTGGGAGAAAAGAACTGCAGGGGAGTTCTGCCGTGCTTTTGTGTTACGGGGATAAAAGTCTGACAAAGGAAAGGTGGATGTGGAGAAACATTAATGAATAAAATGTCACCTATGAAAGTCATCATTGTCTTCCTTCTCTCTATATCAAAGAACTCATATCACTGGATGGATAGCAACACTCTTGTTAAGTGGAGTTGGGAACGGAGGGTTTGTCCTGGCCTTTTAGTTATGCACAAGAGACAAAAAAGTTATATTGTTACCACTAACGAGAGAAGAGCTTCTGGGTATTTTTTTTCCCTCCTTATTCTTTCTCCAGTGAGATTGCACACATCTGAAACCCATAGGTCAATTCTTTTGCCTTTTGACTTACAATTCTCTTTCTTGCCTGGGCTTGTTCTTGCTATTCTTTTATTACAAATTACTTGAATTAGATATTCTGTGAGTTTACAACTCAGAAGACACTATGTACTTCTTTGAGATATCCATCCTATTTATAGTTACTATTGCTCTTATTGTTTTTCCCTTGCTTGAGTCCTGGGCGTAAGCTGCAGATACAAACTCCAGCACTAGACCTTCTCCATTGTGAGCCAGTGTGGGGGCTGTTCTTGCTCAACTCTTCAATGCTGAGTTTTAATTAAAACTTGAGCAATGGGGCTTCTAAACTTTTACTTTAACAGTCTCACATTAAAATATGCATTGTTTGCTTTCTTTAGTTCTCTGGCTTTTTCCTCCTACTTATGTACAAGCAAAACACTGCCCTGTACATAACACACGCCAAAGAGAAGATGAAAAAACAAAGCTCAGGTGACAGATGCTAATCACAATACTTAATGCTCTACTGGAAACAAAACACTGATGAGGGCTGGATAAGAACCCATAACTGCTAGTTCCCCTCTTTGCATATGGGGATGAATATGTGTGCAAGGTAATTAATGTCAGTGGAGTGGCTCTAGGTTTACACTGATGTTACTGAGTAGAATAACATGCCCTTGATCATATTTGAAGTGTGGCAAACTAAAAACTTTTCTTCTCACTGATTGCAGTTGCAACATTTCAAGTAAAATCATGAAGCTTTATTACCCCTGCTGATCTAGCTGCTCCATCCTTTCAGGTTTCTAGGGACCTGAAGGGGCCTCTTTCATCTCCTAATTGAGGTAAAGGGGGATTCTTTTTCTGCTGAATTTTGCTTTTGCTTCCTAAAAAGCTGCTCCTTCGGGCAAAAGACCGTGCAACACTCCATTAACACCAAGTGGCCGGGTTTTTCTCCCCCTTCACTTGGGGGAAATCATGTAAAAAAGGAAATTAGCTACTTCTGTAAAACTCTGGAAGTAGATGATAACTTTTCAATTTTCATCTGAGCATAATATGCATGTATGAGTTTCAAAAGTTGGTATTTCTTCTCTACATTACAGAGCATGTAATATAGGAGAAAATATTTGGAAGAGACTGAGTTAAACCAATCTTTTACATTTCAGTGGTTTGCACCTCTGAGTCTACTTCAAGTTCCTTTTGTGAATCTGCCCTTTAACCTTTGGGATTTATATATCTCACAGAGAATGCAGAATGTGCTTACTAACTTCTGGATAAATTTTTTTGCTTTAAAAATCTTTGCTGTTTGGTGAAAGGGTGTTGTACAGTTAAATTTCTACATTAAACACATCTTGTCGTCTGCTTTTATGCAACCCTGTGCCATCAACAGTTGGGGAAGAACTTCTCCCTTCCTGCACACCCTCCCTCCTAAGCAACCCCTCCTGCCCCACTCAGGCAGATGGATCATCGAGGCCCAGCCTTGCACTGTGCTGTCAGTGTTAACAAGTCAAGGAAAGTGAATTCGGGAGCTTGAGGCCATCTCCATGGAGTGGATTTCATCGTGCCCTTGCGTATACATCTGTTTCTCTCCGCTGCTGTGTCTCAGGGCATTAGCAGAGAAACTAAGCAATTTTAGCTATTCCCAGGAGGTATCTCTAGCTTTCCTTTTAGCAGACAAAATGCTTCGTTTTTCCTAAAACCCTGGAGCATTGCAGACTTTAATTTACTGAAATTAGTTTCTTAAACTGAAATTAGTTTAAATCCATGAATTTTGCAGATCTTGAGGAAGCCATACTGCATAAATAAAACAGCAGCACTGAGTTAAGAGGTTGAATGTACAGGACCAGCGTGCAGGTTTTCTGCAGAATTGTTTGGGGCTGGTCTTTGTAAAATGGAATAATTTAGCAGCACATAATGCATTCATATTTAAAGTGCCTTGCACATGTTCCAAGTTACTCCCTGCCAAACCCCTTTGCATTATTTCAGGAAAGCGTGAAAAACTCTTCCAGTGCTATAGATGGGGGGAATTGGGTTGCAAAGTGACTTGTTTAAAGCAGTAGGGAACATGTGTACCAGAGATGGTACTAGTATTTGAAAATTCATTGATCTTTGCTTAGATTTCCAGAAATCAAGTCCAATCTAAAGAGACACCAGGCATCCTGTTTTGAATTTTGTTGCACATGCTATTGTTGATGTCAAAGAATTTTGCATCAGGTCCAAATGATCATGTGATATAATGCATTGAATTTTCATTGGTTTGGGTTTTTTAAACTTCTGGAGATGTCATTTACAGCTCTATATAAAGGAATTTTTGTATGTAATATCTTTTTGGAAGTTACCTCAGGTAACATTTGTATTAAGAAATAGTTTGGCTTTGCAGTACTGATTTTGAAAGCTGTCGTGCATTTCCTAGCAACTTTAAATGTCTTGAAAACTTATCAAACCTACTTATAAAGGAAAGAAAGACAGAAACGTTGTGTATACCAAGTCTGAAGTGGTAATCAAAAAATGTATGTAGCTATAGCAAGTGTCGCTTTCCTATTTTTGTGGTATAACATTGGTTTGTAAATGTAAATGCCTGCTTCTTTCTACTTGTATAATGTTTTACTCCTTAATCAAAAGTAAAACTATTAATGCCAAGCATATAATGAGAATGCTCCATTTTTCTTTGCTGTTGCAGTGGCGTTAGGCTTTGGTGGGCACCACCCTATTCCTTTACGCTCAAAGATGTGAACAGTAGTGGAGTGCAGCAACAGAGATTGCCCTTTGGCTTAGCAAGAAAGGGCACTTTCCCCAGGACACTACCTCTAGTCCATCTCTTAATTCTGCCTGTAAATGAAATAGATGCTACAGGGACTTTATTTGTAGTTTTAGTTTTCAGGAATATCTCCCTTTCTTGGTGTTTCACAGCTGAAGTTCTGGTCAATCATTCCCCACTGTGTGCTCTTTCTGATAAGCTTTAATCAAAACTGCCTCCTAATTCTTCACATTAGCTTTGAAGTAGCCTCATGAAGGAAGTGAACTTAACACTAAAATAAGGGTCCACTGTGCATGTGTAGGATGTTTTTGTGTTTCCCCTATATGCCTGTAATAATTGTTTGGAAGATATGCACAAGACAGCAATGGGAGACTACTCACCCTGCGATAAGCACTGCATGCTCTTTAAGGGTTTAGTTGCCAAGACATGCTTTTCTATTTTCTGGTTGCAGTGAAGCAAACTAAACATATATAAACTTAATCAGCAAACTTAGTAGTGGGGCGGGTCACTGAATGAGGCCAAAGTGTAGGTGCAAAAAAGATGGGATATATGTGGAGACATCTGACAGGAATTTGTGCAGATCGCACCTCAGACATTCATTTGTATTACCCAAATGTGGGAAGTCAGCCAAGGATTCCCCCAGCCCCCCCCCCCGAATGATACCGTGTTGGTGGACTTTTTCTAACTGCTGAATAATAAAAGGATCTTATCACTCCAATCCCTTCATAGAACATTGTCTTCATAACCAAACTAAAGATTTCCAGTGGTGTAACACAGATTGTTATATTTGTATTCATTTACTTTTACTGCCTGTTCTGCTGTTCTTCATCTTTGGGTCCTGTTCCCATTCTCAGAAAAAAGAGCTTTCTCATGGCGTCATTTTATGGTGTGAAACTGTCCTGCCACACTTTGCTTCTCCATCGCAGCCTTCCTTCACACTGGTCTCCCTGCCTTACCTGCCCTTGCCCCTTGTGCTCACCAAGCACTCTCTCTACCCTAGTTCTCCTTTCAAACTAATTTCTTCTGTGTTTTTTTCACCGTGCATTCCATTAAGTAACCAATCCAGAATGAAAATACAAATCAGTGATGTTTATTTTTTGTGTATCTTGCTTATAATGCACAAAAATCCATCAGAGAGAATGCAACATCTGTGCTATTCTTGGTTAGCAGCTATTTGCCGCTCTTGTAATGTGGGAACAAAGGGACATCCAAGAAATTTGGAAGGTAGTGTATTTAAAACTGATAAAAAAGAGCACACGTTTTACTTGTGTCATTCTGTCTTGAGGCATTTCAGGAAAATAACTTAGTAGGCTTGGCAAAAGATTAGACATTTACTTGAAAATCCACAGTTAAATTATGTAGGATGAAGTTCTAGAAGAGATATAAAGCTGCCTGCTTTAGGACATCAGCCAACCATTCATTGCCTGGGGTTAGGCACTGCCTTCCTCCCCATGAGCCTTGTTACTGAATATAATGATCTTTTGCCGGTTGCTTATACCTTGCTCCGTAGCCAGCTCCTGTTGGGTGCCGAGTACTGGACAAGCTGCTCTATTGTTTTAATCCAATATGTTACTCTTACTTTAGTTTACCTAAGTACACCAATTAATTGGTCGTAAAGTTGTTCAGGCTTTTCATTAATAGGGAACGTGAGTGATTTACAACCCACAGGAATAATATATCAGATGAACTGTGGAGTTTGGACTAGCTTCTCTCTGAAAGACTCTGTATGGTTATGCCACTTGCATAGCAAAGAGCTGCGCTGTGGCCATTGGTATTCAAGGAGTGCTACCCAAAGGGAATTTTTTTAAAAATAATGATGGCGTTTTATCCTTTTCGTCCCCTCTTTCCTTAGCACTTTGCTTACAGGATGATTTTGAGGGAGATGTATGTGGCACAGGGCTCCCTCCCCCTTCTTGAGGTACTTAGGCTTATTGTTACTGCAGCAAAGGGAGGCTGTTGCTATGAAAAGAAAGAAGGTTACTAGATCACAGCCCTCATAAATATCAGATGAAACCAGCGGGAAGGAATTTAGGTTGGGAGTAAATGACATAAAGCCCTGTGTTGGTTTTACACGTGTGGGGGGAAACCTAAACAATCAATCTTTCTGTGCTGACAGTTGAATATTTCTTCCCTTTGCTTTACTACGGTATTTCTGTTTCTATGGCAACCAGGGTTTTTTCAGGCTGGCAAACTCTCCCACAGCAAATCCAGGGAAACAGGTGTTGGCCAAGGCTTTTAGTTTTGCCGGGGATGCTCTAGCTATAATGTCCAGAGGAGTATTTGGCCCCAAGTCTGGAGGATACTCCTTGCAAGCTATGCTCTGCCACTGCATCCTGTGGGTCAGTGCAGCTCATGATTAGTGTGTTCTCTGTTAAGAATTTAGGCTGAAAATTAAAATTAAGTTATCAGGAGCCCAGTTTCAGAGTATAAGTTAAACATACAGAAGAGCTCAGAAGCCATGGCTTGTCTTTGATACACACAGTTATGTGGTGGTGTGGTATTTTAAGAAGGTATTGTTTCTTTCGCATTAAGTGTGAGTCACTGTGATTGCAAACTTGGTCACCTCATTACCTTACGTCCTCCAGATTGTTTCATTGATCCATGTTGTTTCTGCCATAATACCTAGCATGTGTTATCTTTGGATGCTAAGGAGTGTAAAAATTGGTTAGGCTTAATAATCTAGATCCATGAATTGCTACCGGAATAATCAGTCTGGGCAAGTCAAGTCATAACTGTGCTATTCTGTTTTTACGTATCCTCTGGTAAGAAAAGAAGTGCAAGCTTTTCTAATCCTGTCTCCGTAGGCAGTTAGCGAGACATCTTACTGATGGTTGTACCAAGGGGAGCAGAAAAGCTTTCCATAAGCATGATTTTGTCAGCGCCTGGATGGGTGCAGCGGTCTTGGCAGCTCCGGGCTGCCAGTGGGGAGATGTGCTGTCAGTTTGGGTTCCCTTTTCCATCCCTCCTGGTGGTCTCAGCACCACAACTGTGTTCTGATGGCTGCTTTTACTGTGAGATTGGACAAAAAGAAATGTTTTTTAGACTATGAAATCAGGTGGATGAACTTGTATCGCAAAAGGACTTTGGGGTTTGTTTATTTCTGTGTAGAGAAGGGCTTCCACATTGCCACAGCCTGCCAGTCATGTATCGGTGAAGAACTATATTGCATTTATGCTATGATTGTAGTATTCTGGCTACTTGACAGTAGCATGGACTTGCCTCCTCCCATATGCTATCCAGTCTAATGTGGTTCTGTAAGACACAGATGAAATTAAGAAATACTGATTCTTAGTGAAGTGCTCAAATTCTTAATGTGTACCCAAGTCTCTTTAGACTTGGTCTAGAAGTGTCACTGGACTACTATGCCATGGCAGGATTAAAAATACCCTAAACAACCCTAACTGGTGAATTTGGACATATCTATTTCTGCTCCTAGGTAGATTCTGGAGGTGCTTGGTAGCAGCTTAGATGCAAGCATTCTGTGTTCGTATCTGATTGACAGAAGAAGCAAAATCTCAGAGGTCTCAAACTACCCAAAGGTAAATGCGCTTTACAAGCAAACAGAACTGGGGCCTTTATGCAGCCCCTTGTGGAATACTTTAATCTCTCAGTATGGTTGCCATTTTGAATAGTTTTTATGTTCTGTGGGTCACACTCAGGAAAGTATCCATCCACAAGTGATTCTTTAAAGCAGTGCATTTATCCATTCACCGTGGTGTGGAAGCAGCATTTACTTCTGCTGGATCTGGAGGGCTCCTCTGGGTGAAGTAGCAGTGCAGAAACCACAGCACTGGGAGCTGAGTTCTTTCAAGCTGAGGTTATTTGATTATGATCCTTCTGGATGTTCTCACTCTGCCCGTGCCATCGAGACAAGGATGAGAATTGAGAGGATGGACGCGGTACTTGTCTGAAACAAGCTTTCAGCTAAGTCCACGTGCTGGTTGAACAAATCAGTAGGGCCTATGATTTCTCCCTACTGAGTAGAAAAAGATGGATTCAGGTACTGTGCCAGTCACTTATCCTCTTCTTCCACTCACAAATGTAAAGAAATGTTCTTTTGCTCCCTGTACCCTGCAGAGATTACAGAATCCAAGAATTAACCCTGTCTGAGTGCTCAGAGTTGCAGGAAGATTCAGTGCTTGTTTTGACTGACAAAACCTTGAACTAATCACGTAATCACTTGTTATATTTAGCCATCTGGACGGGGAGGTACTAAGGATGTTACTTATTAGTGCTTATAAAACATTTTCAAGTGATCATAAAATTAAAGCTGGAAGTTCAGCATGGCATTTTGTCAGTCCCTGTCCCAACACAGGATTAATTCTAATTGTCATAGGGCCAGGGTATTCTTACCAAAAAATAAGGCAGCCAGTGCTGGAGATCCAGTAGCCTTCCAGACTTCCCATTCCCAGACAAACTGGTCCCATTGCTTGACTCTACTTTTAACGAGAATATCTTCCCTCTGCTGTGGTCCTCCACAATTAGTTACGAAAGTGCTTCCAGATGCTTCCAAAGGTTTCAGCATTGTGCTAGGCCATGTTATGTTCTGAATTGTCTGCTGCTTAATTAGGAATTTCTGAGTCATTGTTGGGGAACTACTGTATTTACAAAATAAAACAAAAAAGGTATCTCTGAAATGAACAAGTTTCAGAAACAGGGTTTAGAACTGTCTGCTGAGACAGTGTTGAAAGCTTCATAGAGTCTAGATATCCAACTTCTGTTATTCCTTTATCCAACAGTCTGTTGCGTGGCTATGGGAATAAATTAGATTGATCCTTGACAAATCTGTGTTAGCTGTTACTCATTTCCTTATTGTCCAAATGCATATATATGGTTTGTCTACCAATACGTGCTATCACTTCGAGGAGGAAGTTTAAGCTAAGCCAAGTGGTATTTCTTTTTTTTTTTTTTTTTTTGTAGGTACTATGTTTACCTTTGTACATCTTCTAGATTCTCATCAATCCTCTAAGTTTCTTTCAAAGAAAACAATGAAACCACCGGTTCTGAGAATTTTATCTGGTCCAGCCATGTTACAGACACCTGACATTTGTAGATACGTTCAACTATTTTTTTCCCCTATTTTACCTGTTTTCTTACTAGCTTCTGTAGTGTTACTTCTTTACTGCAGCACAGTGTTTTCTTGACAGCTTTTATAGCTTTTCTTTAGTTATTTCTGTGCCACTGGCCTTTCTGATTTTGGTCTTCACCTGCCCCTGCTATGGTTTTGAGCTCACGTATGTAATATGGTCCAGTTTCACCTTCTTCTTTAGGCTACTGCTTGCACTTGGGGTCAGTGAAGAATTTGTGATTCAGTTCTCTCAGTTTCTCACTGCTATCCGTTCTCCATGCCATGAAAGTTTGCTTTAAAGAACTCCAAGATTTCCAGAACTGCTGCTACCTTCTGGCTTGTTTCATGTGGCACATTATCTGCCAGTCATCTGAACCCACTGCAATCTGCTTTTGAAAAAGTCCATTGTTTTTGCTCTTCCTGTTCTTTTGTGGGCTGCCCACTTGACCACTTCATGGTTGCTATCATTCAAAATGGTTTCAGTTTTCATATTCTCAGCCACTTCCACTTCATTTGTTCACGTTAAAACTAAAGAGTCTCCTAGACGCCTTTCTCCTTGGGTATCAAAGAACGGTTCCCAATATATTTATTTCCAAGCTTCTTTTTAACAGTCAGTGATGGCTTACGTTACTTTTCCAACAAAGTGGTGGTCCTGTCACTGTAGTTATCCAAGCATTGATCATGGTTCTGTCACCTGGGTTAAAAATATTTCTGCGTGATTGATCTCAGTCCAAAGGTAAGAACCTGCAAAACCCGAAAAACAGAACAGTGTGCTTGTACAAGAAATATGGTTAGCAGAGCCGAGATAGGCCATGTAATCAGGGTTGCCCTCTTCTCATCTTTCCACAGCTGTTAAAGTTGCTTAGAATATTTTCTGCTAACCTTCAAATCATCTGGATGAAGAATGATACATCTTTAAGCAATGAATTTTGGGGAAACTTTCCTCCTACCCATTTGCCCTCCAAAGAACAAATCCCAAACACCACCAGCATATAGAACTGGTTTCTGCTTATGTGGTCTGGTGTGTCCATCTACGGGTTAAAGAAAGAAAGCAATTTAGCTTTAAGAAGCTATAAGGATGGAATGACTGATGGGCTTTGCTTGCTATTATGCAGTTAGATTTCCAAAACAGAACAGAGGGGTTCAAGCAAATATGAATGAGAGGGAATGCCTTGCAAAGAGTGGAGGGACTGGAAACATCTCTCCTGTTCCAGCACTAACACAGATTTCATTAATAAACATTTCTCTCTTACTCTTTGATCTGAGTGTAGTTTAATGTTTTTTGGGTTCCTTCCAGAAGGAGCTTGTGCCTTCTGTCTCTGGCTCTCTCCACCGCATCCTTGCAGGAGAGGGAGCACCTAATTTAAATTTCATGTTCCAGCCTAAGAACAACCTCTGGTTTTGGCTGCCACTTCACAGAAAAGTAGGGTGAGGGGGAGATGAGAGAAAACAGTGATTCAGGCAGGTGTTACAACTTTTCAAAGAAGAGGAAAAAAATAGGAACGCATTATCCTACTCTAATTATTGCAGTATCACTTAATGTCTTGCTCTTCTGGGGTGCATACGGCAAGCTATAGAGTACTTGGGGCTTTGATTTCAGGTTAAAGATGAACATCCTTATTCTCAAGAGCACAGAGTTCTCCATGCCTTCTCAAGGCACAGAATGGATAGGCGCAGAAAATTTAGAGTTGAAGGAAGAATACTTCAGACGGCTTCTGAAGATCATAGGTATTCAGCTCTGTTTTTACCTTTTCCTTCACATAACAGTCCTGATGTGCTCTTTGATCCTCTGGCAGCTAGAAAGTGCACCCATTGCTGCCTGTTAAAAGTGACATGTTAGTGGAATTACAGGAACTTCATTTCAGTTCTTGGCTGAGAAATAATGAACAGTGAGTTTAGGGAAAACCTGACTAATAAGAGACCTTAAGCAATGTGGGTTTTATAGCTATGTTATGTACCTTTAATCTTTCTGAAGATTATAGGGTGACAGGATTTTCTAGAAATGGGCAGGATTGTTAAAACAGTGTGTGGAGATCAGCTGCAAAATGACTACTTTTATCATAACCCCTCAAAGAGAACTCTCTTTATGCTGTTGGGAGATAAGCGTAGGTTGTACCTGGGAATTTATAATATATGCTAATTGTGTTTAAGAATTACTTCTAAAACTGCTGTTTTTTCTATTTCTAGGGAGGAAAGAAGGGGACGAGGGTAGAATTGTGACTCCTTTGAATGGTGACTGAGCTAATTGACAAAACATGTTATTAGAAGACGTGTGTAAAAATATTTTTCTGTGCTTTGTAATAGATTCCTCTAGTTTGCAGAAACACTTTGTTGTTTAGAAACAGCTATGGTTGCATGAGAACTTGCTTCACCCACCCACATGGCTGAAAACACAAGTGTATTAAAAATGAGGAAAATTGCCACCATTCTTCATAATTTTTTAGCTGCTTTCATAATACCTGCTGAGGTATGTGTCTCCTTTGCTTGCAGCAGATACCAAAAAGCAAACGTGTATCCTGCTGTCACCCAATATGCACAGATTTTCTTGGTTAGGTAGTGAGTGACACTGCTCTGGCAGGTGGTTGAGATGTTTTCTCACAACTGACAGTGCAGGTTTTTGCAGGTCTCTCGTGGTGGCGTTTCATAACTTTCCTACTTTTAAATGTGGGTCATGGGCAACAAATGTGACTATTCTGACTGATCAGTTAAGGTTTGGTGCCTGTGTAGCTTTGTCCTCTCTGTAGGTGTGATGAACGGGGTATGTAGGATACATAGCGCCTTTTTATAAAGGCTGTCTATAAAGAATAAAGGGTTGTTCACCTTGTGGCATAGAAGATCAAGGATTAAGAAAATGGCTTGTTCGCAAATTCTACCTGTATAAAAGCTCTACGAGACAGTAGCCTGTCAGACTGGCCTAACTGAGCTGCTTTGTCTTAGCCTGATGTTTTGAACTAGACTTGCCAACACAGTCTCTTTGCTCTCTAGAGAAATGTCTGCTGTTCTTCTTATTTGAAGTTCTTACCTGTGGCAGAAAACATCCTTACTTTCCTAGAAGCAAGGCAGGTTTGCTCTTCCTAATAAATAACCAAGTCCATTGCATCTTTGAACCTTGATGTGTTTTGTTGGAGGCATAATCTTTTTGCTCTCTTCTGCTTCCTGTACCTTGCAATTAATTTTGGTCATGAGAGATCCAGTGCCACGACAGAGTATTCAAAATGTAGGTTAGTATTAAGCTGTTGGGAAGTTGGCTGCCCTCCTCTATGCTTTTCCAGCCTGAATGGATGTGATTACCCGGAACTCTGTGTAAATTCTTCCCTTTGGATTTTGTGGCTGTCCCAGAAGGTTTTGCTCCTGTTTGTTCTCTCCCATCCTGGGCAAAGGGAAGGAAACTCTATACTGAAGCCTACTTTTGATGAAAGGAGCAGTGGCTACAACAGCTAAATGTTCCCCATGGACCTTTGCAGCTGTCAGGGAAAAAACCTAGTGTTTTCTTGTGAAAATTCTACTTCAAGTATGTGCAACATAAACAGTGCTCCTACTCCCATCCCTTCCTTGTGCCACCATGCCATCTGAAGAACTTAATAAGGCTCAAGTATGCAGGAGGCTGAGAGATGTGGCTGTCAGTATCCCCATAGGTGGAGTGAGCTCTTCTGCCAGCAGTGACAGCAGGAAAGGAGAGCATTGCCTATTTAATTACCTATTTTATGGTTTATATGCACATATACTGGGACCAGTAATTTATTTTTTTTTTTACTGAAGTTGCCCATGATACCTTTACTGCAAACATTGTGTAAATGCTGCGAACTCCTCTGCAGGTCTCAGTGTCTCTCCAGGAGCAGCATCGCCTGCTAAGGGTGAGAGCTGGTGCCTGCCTTTGACCTACTTCTGAAACTTGTGTTTACAAATCCATCCTGTAGTATTCATTTCCCTGGAGCAGACTTCAGGTAGAATGTCATTACACATAAACCAGCTACTAGGGAAGGAAGAAAATATCGAATAGCTGATGTTAATGCATGATGCAAAGTGCCATGTGCCACAGAAATTTAAGTATTTTCTGTGGGGACTGAATGTTGTGCTTCCAGGCACAGCAGCAGCACCACCCAGTACTCGGATTGGAGGAGGTAGATTAGTTTGTAAAGAATAATACATTCTAACCTATATAGGTAGACTGGAAACTATAAAGAAAAAGCTGATGGTGTTACAGACTCCTGCTAGCTGGGGAAAGCTTGAATTATATTTTGTGGGAACAAAGAAAGGACTTCTTAATCCAACAACTTCATTGACTGAAAAATACAGAAGAGGAAGAGTGAAAGTCCTGGTCACTTGGGGGGAAACATTCAAGTTAAAGGTTAGCTTGAAATTGTACCTTCTGAATTTGTGTCAGATAAGAGAGAAAGATAGATGAAATCCTGCACCAATAAGTATGACTACCATTAGTCTGTAAACAAGAATGTTGTTTTCATGGGGTTCTCCTTTGGGTAGTTATACCTACTGAATGTCAGCAGTGCCATCAGTTAATTTTGATAGTGGTGTCAAAAGCATATACACTTTAAAGGCCATGAAAACCCTAACTATTAAGCAGAATCTGTTCCAACTTGCACGTTCCTTGGTACAGGGAAATTAACTCTGCATGGTCCTTTTGATTTTCATCTTCTGTATTAAGGTCTCCATTAAAAACCAACCAACCAAACAAACAAAAAACAAACCAGGTGCAGTCACATGGCGTGATGGAACAGTTCTGTTTAACTGTTTTTCCCAGTGCAAACTGCCAAAAGAAAAAAATATTAAGGTTGCTCGCAAGTTGCAATAAACGCTTTCAGTTGATGCACTGGCTTAGAGTTTATTTGACTCTAATCTAACAGGCTCTAAAGAAATCCTGATCAGCCATGTCTCTACAGCAGGTAACTACTCATTACAAGCAGGAAGGTACAAATATAGAAGGTAATTTGTCTCAGGTCTTGAGAGAAAGATAAGTGGCTTGCAGGCAATCAGGAAAGAAAGGCAGTCTAATGGAGATCTGGCATTCAAACACTATATGGTTGATTAAATAAGTATTTTCCTGTTTTTCTTTCCTCCCTGTTCATGTGAAGAAAATAATAGGGCAAAATTCTTCAGATGAAATTCTAGGCAGATGAGTATGTTCTCTTATACAGAGGACAGGGGCAACTGTGGGACCAGAAATGTATTGCTCTTTGAAGCTTATAAACCCTCCAAGAGAACTGTTGGCCACAAAAGAAAATTTGAGACCTGTATGTACTTGTATCTTGGATGCAAGATGTAGAAATAATTTGTAAGTTCACACTTCAAAATTCCATACATTTCAAATCACAAGACAATGAGAACCATGCCTATATTTTGTACTTACAGCAAAAACATGTGAGATTGTATACCCACTCCCACTCTAGGACAGGCAGAACAAGCAGGGAGCTATGCGCTGCACTTTGGTACCTTTTCCAGTTTTAGAGAACTTCAAGTGGCTCTACAGGCATTTTCAGCTGGCCAAATTGGTCATCTTGTGTGACCTACTTCTCATCAAGTAACAGGTTCTTATTTACAGGGGTAATAGCCTGTGATCTACGCTCACGTTTTCAATATAGCTGCTGGTACTGAAGCACGGGTGACAGTAATAACATAAAGTGGTTTTACCCTGAGATTCCTTCTCACTTCCATGGCAAGTTACCTTACCAGTGTTGCTGTCCCTTTCCCTCATGATTTTTGAAGCAAATAACCAACTTCAGCCGAATTCCAAACAGGAGTTAGTCTTGGGTAAAATTCTGCAAGGGTGGGGTGGGGGGACAGTAGGTGGGAAGGAGCCATCCAAATTAGCTGGTACGTAGCTCTGTTGGCTCAGGGCAGTGAGCTGTTGTCTTGGGAGGGGGTGGGGAGGTGCTGTAATTAAGTTGTGGGAATGTAAGGAGATAAAAGGGACAACACTGCAGAAACCTTATTTCTGCTGAACATCATGTTGTTTTGGTGGTTGTTTTTTCCTGTTGTTGGTATGTTTTAATGATGCTATTAATTCCCTATTAATTAACTTTGTTTCAGACTACTTTATTACTTCTAACAGCCTTTTTACTGTGACCATTTTTGAGAACCAGTGTCCTAGTTCAGCGGCCATAAGTGTGTGTTTGTGCTTTTCTATTGCTGTACGTGTACCATGCTAAAAAGCGGAAAGGTATTTGCCCTGTTCTGGTTTGCAGTCTTATGTGGCAAACACTTTTTTTCTCTACTCCAAAAGGATGAGTCTAGCTCTGAAACTACTTTTATGGTTCCTTTCAAATTAGCTCTTTCGAAGTTACACCACATTAAAAATTCAGATATTTCACTTCATCTGTGGAGAGGGTTTGAGCAGAGTATACTCATCCTCCTGAGGACTTCTACACAACTGCTCCAAAAGAAGTTCGTTTTGGCTGGCACACTTCAGGCTTGAAATCACTGGTCGCGATTGTGTGGAACCACCAATTTATAACAGAAGGGCTTTTAAAATCATCCCAACAGTGGAGACCTCCAGCTTGTCTCTGGCTTCCTAGTGAAGTAATGCTTGTCTTGAGTTATGATTCCTTATTTAAGGTCATCAGAGCTAATGCTATGGCTGAGTCTTTCATAGCTACTGTTTCTCTGGAGTCCCCTTGGCTCACCTTATTATTTGGCCTCAACCAAATAGAGGAAAAAAGGCAATGAAGTCACTGGAGACTTCTGTTGTGGATCATGCTGTGCCATTCCACTCTGATCTTCAACCTGGTGAAGTCGGGTAGAAGTTGATATTTTTCCACTGGCTTTGGTAAACTATTGCAAAAGGATTTTTCTTCTCTCTCTTTCCCACGAGTGGAACTGTTTTTATCTGCTCTTTTAATATTTTTCAGTTTCTATAACTTTGTTACAATGCAGGACTGCTAATGCTGCTTTTTTTTCTGAGTATGGCTGGATGCATCTCCTTTCTGTGCAAACCTCTAATATCATTATGTTTAAAAGCAAGCAAACAAAAAAAGAACCAAACAATAAACACACACCCCCACTCCCCAGTGAATCTCCAAGGCTGTTCTCCTGTCTCCCCTCCAAAAAATCCCAAGAAAAAGTTCCAGGTTGAGTCGAGTGTTATTTGGGTCTCATTAGCCTTTTGCCTATGCATTTTTTGGGTGTCTGTGGTTAGAGACATTTAAACGAGTAGAGAAGAGCTCTGCTTTGACAGCCATATGCTTTGGAATAAATCTAGCTGTTACTTATGCCTTTTTAGCTGGAGTTGTCTACAGACACCATAGTGCTCAGTATTTTTGCTTCAGATTATATGTCTCTTTCAAAGCTTGTGCTTGCAATCCTAGATTCGTTCACTGTTGATTATTTCCTACCTGAATGAAAATCATCTCAGGTAGTATTACAGATGCAATTTTTATTGCAAGACAGTGTGCATCTGTAAACATATATTCAGCGAATATTTGTACACAGAGTTTAATGTTTTCTTTTTGCGATGAGAGCTTGGCAGAAATGACTGTATTTAAGAATTGTACACCTGGTATCAGTGTGATCAGAAACAAGATTGCTTCCTAGTTTTAGAATAGTTTTTGCTGTTTGCTAACTTGTTGCCATGGTGGCACTAGTTGTTTCTGTAAATTTAGACTGTGCCTTCTTTGTTTTTAAGGCCCTATCGATACCACATTGGCTGCTTAGGGTTCAGATTGCTGGAATTCTCATTGTTTAAACGGGCAAGTCTGAAGATCTTGTACATTGGCAGATAAATGTTTAAGTGGCTTGCCAGAAAACTGCTATAGCCATATCCCCCAGATCCAGGAGTTTTAAGTTATTGGTTCCAAATTGCATTCTTTTCTTTATTAACTTTTTGTTTTCTTCAAACAAGCAAGGGGAGCAGCCAAAGGTCCTGTCATCCTCTGAAGAGCAGAGACCTGACTGCAGCATGCTTTCTTCTTATTCTGGGGAACTGATAGACAGTAAAGAAAGTAAGAAAGTATTCTCTCCATCCTTTCTATCCTCATCATTTCAGGAGCTGGATCAATTGACTGTAATGGGGCATGCATTTCATAAAGCTAAATCTTCTTCTGGTTATAGCTATTATGGAGGAGGTGATGGGGCAGCTGAGAAGTTTTGGATGATTGAACAGCATGGAATCACAGCAGTGTGAAGCAAAACTGCGTGTCTCTGCTTAGCCCTCTGCTCACACATTTAGGCATTTGAGTTTGCGACAATGGATAAAGAATGGAAGAGTCTGGTTTTGTGTGAATACTCCAAATGAAAAGTGCCAATTTCTGCACCATTTTTAATTTGCTAATGATAGCAGTGCTTTTGCTCCATTCTGCTGTCTGTTCAGTCGGGAAATCAAGGTTATGTTGGTATTTTCTGCAGTGTTGGAAAAATTTTCTCCTATCTACTGGCTGTGCCTTGGGGTCTGTTCAGGTCTACAAAGCTTGAGGACTTGGGGTTTGGTTTGCTGTTTGCAAAACAGATCACGAAAAGAGCTGATGATACCTCTATGTGGTTGTTGCACTGCTGAACAGAAAGACTGACATTTTTAATGAGATCTCCTCTCCTGTGGAGAATGACTAAACAATACAGTTCACATGAAAGAAATTAATTTTCTTTGCTCAACTGAGGTGTTTTTTTCTCATGTTTGTGTACATGGAGGATGCTACACAGGAGAAAAGGATCCAAAGTAACAATTTAGGATTTTTTTGAGCTGCTAGAAGTACCTGGTACTTCCAGTAAGAGCGCTTCTCTACTATTAAGGCTTGCAGCACCCATTTTATAAGTGGGAAAGGAAAGCATGGAAATCCCAAATGTCATAAACACCAGAATGCTCGTTCTTTCCAAGAGTTAATCGTGCAAATACATATAGTGTGCCTTGTGATTTAAGACAAACTTTAGATTTCTCACCTGACTATTATATTTTCATTGTCACTTCCATTCAGCACCTGAACCAGCTGATCCTAATTCCCTCACTTTGATTTCCTAATTACTTGCAGCTGCAGGAGGTTTGATGATTTTCTGAATATTGACAAATTCTGCAAGTGTTTCAGGGTAGGGAAACAATAGACTTCGACTCCTGAGTTTAGCAAAGCTTTACTGGCTTAAAGGCTTTGTGAAGATCACTAAGAATTAGTATTTGATCTGCGCTTCCTTTTGTAGCACGTATAGGGTCACAGCTGTGAGTACAAAATTGTCAAAGAAAGTTCAATGTGTAAAAACCTAGGAGCATTCAGCAGCATTATTTACTGTTTGCTGGTTGTTTCTGTCTTGCCCTGTTGCTGCTTTGTGTATAGTAACATGTTCTCAAGCTGCACCAGGGGAGGTTTAGATTGGATATTAGGAAAAATTTCTTCACCAAAAGGGTTGTCAAGCACTGGACCAGGCTGCCCAGGGAAGTGGTTGAGTCACCATCCCTGGAGGTGTTCAAAAGACATGTAGATGTGGCACTTCAAGACATGGTTTAGTGGGACTTGACAGTGTTAGGTTAATGGTGGGACTCAGTGGTCTTAAAGATCTTTTCCAACCTAAATGATTCTCTGATTCTCTCTACTCCTGAAAATCCCAGAAGCTGGAGAAAGGGCTAAAATTGCAATGGCACAAGCCAGTGGTGTGTCAGGGGCAACGTGTGCTTCTTGTAGGCAGCTGTTCTTGTGGGGTATGAATCTGTCCTCTCCTAGGATGTCCCTAGCCCTAACCAACCCTAGCCCTTCATAATCTGCTAAGGGTGTGTGCTGCTCCACGGTTCCTGTGAAGGACATGCCATACTGATACCACAGTATTTCTTAACCACTGGGAGAGCAAAGAAATTTCTCTGCAGAATGTGTGTTGTGCAGCTTTGCTCTAAGATACAATGAAGTCTCTTTATAGTGCTCTGGCACAAGATATCTATCAGTAAAGCAGAATTTGCATATCCTAAAAACTAAGGTGACTTGACCTGGGCTCTACAAACCAGAAAAAGTAGATTCGCTGGAGATTTTGAAAGGTGGAACATAGCATTGCATTTCAAAATGATGATACTTTGATTTGTGGGAAACATTAGAAAAATGGAGAATTTTCCATTTCCACACTATTTGTGGAATTTCTCCCTTCAGCCTGGGAAATAGTGCCTACAGCAGTCACTTTCTGTGATGTAGAGCAGACACATATCTATCTTAACCTCTGGGGGGAACTGATGTTGTTTAATTTGAAAGACAGTTTAAAGGTATTGTATTCCTCTAGAACAATCAAATTGTCTCTGAGGAATTCTTGAATTACAAGATCAAGTCATTGCTTGAATGCACTGAGCATGAGGATATTCCTTGCGAAGCAAAAGCTGTTGTATTCCTGCACTGTGTGAAGGTAGAAGAAATCCTGGCTCTCCTAATTGCAGCTCAGATGACAGGGGAAGATGATCCGTGTTCCTGATGGCCACAGCTTTTCTGTGCATGTGGTGGCAGGGAAGAGTGCACCAGGCAGGCATGGCTGTGGTTATTTCCCCATGTAGCTTTCTTTCCAGATGACACTCAAAGCTGCAGGTGGTGGTGGCATGCGGTAAGCTCCTCTGGAAACTGCAACAAACCAAATAAATGTTCTGCTGTCAGGCTGTTTCTTTTCCTCCCAGTACCCCATGATGGTCTGTCTCCAGAGTGATTCTTGCTAACAACAGCTGCTGGCTGAAATTTTTATTAAGCCTTTGGTATTTTAAATTCAAGAATCTTCAGATATTTAAGATCTGTTGGGGGGGGG
>WEKW01032157.1:22005-40976 GCA_013389905.1 Sula dactylatra | reverse complement strand
ATAAAAAAAAGTTTGTGATGTTGGAGGGGGGGGGGGGGGGGGGGGGGGGGGGGGAGAACAAGTACCAGATGCTTAGTGTGGGGTGGGACATGGAGAAAAAAGCATAGGAATTTTAAGTAAGCAAATGCAGTGTATTTAAGAAAGGATGGCTCCATCTGAGACAGCAGTATGAGGCACCTTCAGGAAATTAATGTTTCTGTATGTTATGTTCCCCTGTAGTCCCAAATGTTTCTATAGTCAACCCTTAAATGCACAGCAGAGAGGTCTTTGTGGAGTAACTGTGTTCCTAGTGGCTGCTTTGTACTGCTGAGTAGGGTCAGTGTAAGCTTTGTGGGCAGGCACACAAGCAAAAACTTTCCAAGTCTTTTCAGGTTTTTGCACTAAAATGAGCTCTGTCATTCTAGTTGTGTTTGTGTCAAAGGGTATTGCTGCTCTACTGTATGCCTGAATCATGAAAGTGATTAAAAACGCCAGGAGGCTGTGTAACACTTGCAGAATGGGATGAAAATGAGTTTGGCACTTCTGGGTTCTGTTTCACGGAGCTGGCAATTGTCTAGTATCTTCCTCAGAATGCTGGAAAGCTCTTCATACTTAGCAGTTTTTTAAAAAACAATTTACCAAGGGATTAAGTGACATTTCTGCTTGTGAAACGGTATTAAAGCTGAGGACTTGCAGGAACTCTTGTGCAATGCCACAACAGGTTCAAGTCCCAACATCTTGTCTACTCTCCATATGAGAGTAGTTGGAACCAGGGTTCATTTTCTTAGTCATGGAAAAAAAACCACTGTGGTTGGGTTTATTTTGGTTTTCCCTCTTAAGTTTTTATAATTTCTCAGGAAGATCAGAGTTTTGCTTATCAAAGAAGAAATAGAAGGGAAGGATCTGCACAAGAAAGAGCAGTAAGTTAGCTTTTGGGTCTGTGCACAAGCCCACACGAACACTAGAATGGAACAGCAGTGTAGGTGGGAAGGGTGTTAAAGCTGGTAAGTGCTCTGGGATGCTTTGATACTTGTAAGTAGGAAGGGAGAAAGAAGGGAACCTCACACTGTAGTGTGTATTTTGCTTTTTAAATACTGGCTGTCCTTTCCACAGCCCTAGAAGATTTATCAAATTAACTCCCCTCTCTCCCCATGCATAGTTTTAATATGTCCATTTGTATTGCACAAAAAAAGGCAATTAAACTTGCTTTCGCTAAGGCATCTGTACAGTGAGAACATTTGTTCATTTACAGCGGTGGCAAGGCCACTAGCTGCAAACTTATTTCAATCTATTTTTTCTACATTCCTGATTCTATAGTTCACTTTTTAACTGAAATTTTCACCTCTGTAAATTTAAGCAGTGATTTCCACCCCATCTAGGATTATCAGTTGAAAGGGGAAGCGAGGGTGAGAAGCACAAACATTGCTTTCTGCTACTATTTCTTGATTTGAATTGTGTGTGATGTTGTTAGTATTAGAAAAAAACATGGAAGAGTCTGGAAGGTGAAACCTAGAGCTGTCACTGCTGGTGATAGGTGAAGGAGTGGAGATGATACAGGTTATGGTCAGCTTAGTATAGCAGAGAAGTAAAGGAGAGACAATACAATTGTTTCAGTGGTAGATAATCCCTTCAAGCAGTATTAATTCAACTCAGAGTTTTAGAAAGTTGTATTAAAGTCATTCTTCATAAAATGTAATATCAGAGGCCACTTCTGAAGCTAAATCATATTTTCCTAATACACTGAGCAGTTGTCAAAGGAGGCCTTCAGTCTTCTGTCTCCTTACATATGTCCTGCTCCCATTGCCCTTGGCTACTTTTACTAACTTATTTGTCTAGTTAACTCTTCCTGGTACATAGTGTTAAGGAGGTCTGCAAACAAGCCCAAATTAAAGTCCATCAGTATTTAAGTTTCTCACAGTTGAGTGAAAAGCACTACTTTTATTGCAGCATTACCCTTAATGCCTGATAAATTCTATGAAAATGTCTAAAAAGTAACAGTTGGAAGACTTTTTCACATAATCTAAACTGATGGCAAGTATTGACCAAAAAACATTGCCTTTTCCAGAAATACTGTTTTTCCCTCTGGAAGAGAAATCTGGTTATTCTTCTATTTAGGCTTCTTTCCTAAAATAGAATTTGACAGGGAAATGACTGACCTGCTAATTGAGAGATCTTATCCATTATTTTAATGTAGTCACCTAAGGATGCATTTGAATTTTCTGTAGGCACATCTGTTCCAGTATTCCACATTACGACAGTGTTTCCAACGTCGTTTGCCTTTCAGGGAATTTTAAACCTAAATTGTAAGTGAAAGCTTTATAGTCACAGGTGCTAAAAGTTTGCTCACTCATGAATGGAAACTTGACAGCAGAGCGTGCATGTGAATACACTCTCATATAAGAAAATAAACTGCCACATTCTGCAGTTGTAGTCTGTATATTAAGTGTGAGCAGAGCTGCATGTTCTACTAAACTGAAGGCTTATCATCATCTTGCTGTAGAGCAAGAGGAGCATCAAACAAGTTTGGTGCTTTAACTGCTAGGGAGTTTGTAAAAACCCAGAAATGGAAAAAAGGAAGACTTACAGATGGAAATCTATGCTTTCTTTTCTGGTGCCAGTGAACACATCTGAAGTAAAAGTAAATGAATGATACAGGATCATAGCATTTGATTTATTTGAATGTAGTGTTTCATACCTTAGGAGAAAAAATAAAAGCAGCAATAACTCTTTCCTCAAAAGCAGTATTTGTATTGAAAATTCCTGTTTGCTGTTGTATGGTGAACATTTGAGATCACAGAGGAAGTTAGTGTATCCATTACTTTCTAGTTTTCCAGGAATTGCAGCACAGAAAGTAGAACATCGCTCCTATAACCTGTCTCTCTCTCTAGATGAAAGGTGGTGGAAAAGGTGGTGGTGGTGGTGGTATGAACTTTGTCAGTCAAGCTTTTGCATCTTTGAGGCAGAGCAAGTGTGTTACTTGGGTGAGAACAATATCATGACTGTTTTGAAGAGTAATTAAAATACCCAATGACCTAAATTGGGTAAAGTCTGCATAAGTTCTATGTGGGGAAAGGAGATGCACAAGTCTTAAGACTTGAAGTTACTCCCCCGCCCCGGCCCCCGCAAGCTGGAGTTGTCAGTGTCTACAGTCTGCCTCCCCGTGCCATGAAATAGTCAAGTCAGAAGTAATCAAAGCAAACATGTGGAGCCTTATATTTTAAAAAACTGTGATACCTTCATGAATGAGACTGGCTTCCTGGTGTGCAGGCAAATTTAAATTGGGTGAATCGATAGCACCTGCTTTTTTACTTGTCTAGGATTTAGAAGGTATAAACTTGGTGGGTCAGTATTCTAAAATGGGGAATTAAAGTACCAGCCAGGGACTGTCTTAAAAGTATACCATGCATTACCCCTCTGAATGTATTCCACCAACCTAAACATTACACATTGGGATTACATATTGGGATGTGACTGCAGAGAAGAGCATTTGCACATAATGCCTGACTGATTACCAGAGATCTCCTGTCCCGTGGTGCCCTACTGCTCCCTGTATCACCAGGGCAGGAATGTAACCTAAAAAGGAAATCAAAAATACATTTGAATGACCTGGGCATCATTTTTGGCCAGTGCAGCTTCTAAACCATGTTTTAGAAACCAAATCATACCAAAGGCAAGATGGTCTAGAATTCTTCAACTTTCCCCTCCAAAGTGTACCCCTCTCATGAGGGCTCCGGTCAGACACAGGAAACCAAAGTTTTAGCAGGTAAATTAGTGTTACGGTAGCAACAAATCTTAGACTAGTATTTGGACTCCTAGCATTAATTCTGAACTCTCAGCCTCCTAGCACATTGCCAGAACCTCATCCATCTAGGGAATCCATTACTGATTCTCACTGTGGACTTTACACTGCACAGTATAATACAAATTCCAAAGAAATTAAGGGGTTTAGCAAAACAACATGAATTTGTTCATATTCTGGCCATCTTTTAGGTCTCTAGGGTGCCATGATAATACAAGCAAATGGAAAGTTGCTTATTCAGCTGGGTATAGTTTTCATCTCTGGCAAAAAAAAAAAAAAAAAAAAAAAAAAGAATATCCATTCCAGGAGACATTTTTGGAAAAGACCTGTGATTGATATCCTAGCCAAAAAGATGTAAGACTCTTGGAAAACACTTTATACTTGCCCAAAATGCTGTTGCTGAAAGGCAGCAATTTTAATAATTTAAAGATTAAAATAAGAACAGAATCATTTATAATCTAATGATGTCTCTTTACATGCCTGTGGTGTAGGGCGTTTCAAGCAGATCACACTTCTTTAAAAGTCATACAGAAAAGGAACATAACTTACTATTATTAAGGTTTTTTAATTAAAAAAGGTAAACAATGGGTAGATCAATAAACTGTTTTGTGTATCTCCTGGCAACCTTTTCAACATATTCCATGTTAGACAGTGGTTAGTATATATAATAGCTGAGGAGTTCACAAAGGCCACAGAGCTCATTAAAAACAGGTGAAGGCTTTTTGGTCTGTTGTAGAAAATCACGTTAATGGACAGAATTATGTGACCTTTGTAGGAGCCTAGAAATGTGCTAAGCTAACTGAAAAAACATACAATATATTAAACAAACTAAATCTCCTGGTAGACACGCTTATTTTCATGTATGCAAATCTGTTCTTTTTGAGAAAATCTTAAATGACTAATGGTAGTTCAAAATGATGTGGTGGGTTTTTTGGGTGTGGGGTTTGTTTGTTTTTCCGGAGCAGTCTTAGAGGAGGTTTTAAGTTTGCTATCTGGAGTGACAGCTCTGCCACCCCAATGTAAATGCAGTGTGGACCAGCAGAGGGAAACAATCATCATACATGATTTATAATTCTCATTGACACATCACTGTTCAATTAATAATAAGTACTTGAAGTCTTGCTTGTACTGCTTTAAGTAAATGATATGAAGAAACCTGCAACATTTTAGTTGTAATGAGGAAAAGATTGAACTTTTGAGCAGAAGGCTTCATTTCCATAACACAGTTCCCCAATGATGAGTGTTCTCAGTCTTCTGTCTCAAATTTAAGTATAACCCTTTAACTTGGGTGGATAAGTAGTGAAGGGTTATAAGAAAAAAAAAAAAAAAAGTTATGATACTGTGGTCCACTGGGATTTAGCAAAGTAACCTTAAAAAGGACTTCAGTTATTTTTCTGTGCTTTACTAGTAATGTTACAGCGTATCCCAAAGGTCATATAGTACCACACTATTGTCCTATAAAACAAGGTATATACCTGTGCTGGTTTTGGCTGGGGTAGAGTTAATTTACTTGCTTGGCTGTGTGGAACTTAGTTGCTGACTGGGGTTAAACCATGACAATACCTTAGGTTTTCAACAAGTTTCTGTGGTTCACTTCCTAACCAAGTGCTCTCACCTGCTGTCTTCAGTAAGTTATCTATTGCCTGCCTTGCATGAAAAACAGAGCAGTGACTATTTATATACATGTTTTTTCACACTGTGAAGGAACAGCAACAGCTACTACCAATCCAGGTGTAACGTAGATCAACTTCCTGAATTTTACGGTTAGCAGAAAGATCATAGGATCTCTTTTACTAGCTTTGTGTATGAATATAGTTCTTTCTATATGTATATAAAAAAGTAAACTTCCAAAGCCAGGGCAAGAACCAGCATGCTTTCTACATATAGTGTCCACCAGCAATATTGTGAAATTCTCCCAAGACTAAATGAGGGAAAAATCTAAGCTTGTAGTAACTGGTAAAGGTACTTATGAGTTACTAGTTCTAGATTATTGATGCTTCATGTCAAAACAGTAACTTCAAATTTGAGAAAGTCAAATGGAAGCTTGTTAAATGAAGGGTTTTAGAGCAAATATAGTTGTTCTTATGTTTCTCATCATCACTTTCCTATGTGTTAAATAGTGTATCAATTTCACAGTACTGGAAATCAGATTCTATTTAATATTTGCCCAATTTTATTAGTACTAGCATGCTAGTCCACTGACTTTATCCAAGATATTAAATCACATAGTCGACACTTAGTATTATGAAGTATGGAACTAGATGGATGGATGGAAGATTGGTCCAAGCGGGTCCAATTTTCTGATTCACTACTGAATCTTGCAATGTTGATTGCTAAGGCTAGAGAGGTTTAATTTAAAGTCTAGGCTTTTGGAAATGCACTCACATAGATCCTACAAAGACAGACTTTACAAGGGAATCAGTACATGGATATACTTTTGTAGTGATTTAACCCCAGCTGGCAACTCAGTCCAATGCAGCTGCTTGCTCCCTCCTGGTGGGATGGGGGAGACAGTCAGAGGAGTAAAAGTGAGAAAACTCATGGGTTGAGATAAAGACAGTTGAACAGGTAATGCAAAAGCCACATGTGCAAGCAAAGCAAACCAAGGAATTCATTTATTCCTTCCCACGGGCAGGCAGGTGTTCAGCCATCTCCGGGAAAGCAGGGCTCCATCACGCGGAACAGTGACTTGGGAAGACAAATGTCATCACTCCAAATGTCCCCCCTCCTCCTCCCTCCCCCAGCTCTATGTGCTGAGCATGACACCATATGGTGTGGGACATCCCTTGGGTCAGTTGGCATCGGCTGTCCTGGCTGTGTCCCCTCCCGGCTCCTTGTGCCCCCCTCAGCCCACTCGCTGGTGGGGTGGGGCGAAGGGCAGGAAAGGCCTTGGCTCTGTGTAAGCCCTGCTCAGCAGGAGCAAAAATATCCCTGTGTTATCAACACTGTTTTCAGCACAAATCCAAAACACAGCCCCACACTAGCTACGATGAAGAAAACTAACTCTATCCCAGCCAAAACCAGCTGGATGTTACTGAAAAATTATTTGTGGGTTTGAAATGCAGTCCTAGGGATGGACTGCTTCAGAAAAGGTAGTATAATACATCTAACTCAAGTTTTATAACGATATTAGAAAAGAAATCTGTTAAATGGGTGAGTCTAGAACTAATCTGGGCATTATTAGCTTTTTTTAATACCTTTCTACTGTATCAGACTGGAGGTGAGTTAACTAAAGTTAAAGGATAATTCTTGAGATCTAAGTTTTTTTTCACTGATGCTCCCAACATAGGGGCAAGGAACATGCTAATACAGGTAGTCAGTCACACAGTTAGAGGATGAAATTATCAGACTGAAGGAATTAGGACTTTGAAATGTGGTAAAATTAAAAAAAAGGGGGGGTGAATTAATTTAGCATTACAGAGTGCAATGTCATGCATCTCAGGACTAATTAGGTTTTTTTGTTTTAAGATTAGAAATCAGTTGGAAGTGACAAGAAGCTGTTGGAGCATTAATACCAGGAGACTGAGATCAGTCTCTGAGATTTGCTCCTGGAAAGAGAATGTGTTTCTGTAAGGTGAGATGGTCAAATAAGAATGCTATTATATAGATCAAAAATTACTTCATCTGGAGTATTCTGTACAACACAGGTATTCCTTCAGAAGAAAGATCAATTCAGCACATCACAGATGCAGAGAAGGGCTGTAAGGATTATTGGCAAAGTTGAGAACTCTTCCTATGAGGAGACTGTGAGAGTGTGGCTTGCTTAATCCAGCAAAATGGGCTAGAAGGTGCTCCTTCTGAAAATACATAGAGATAAGGAAAGGAAAGCACTGAGTGCTCCAATCACTCCAGGTTATAAAAAGAATGAGTTGGCCAGCACTTCGCTGGCTGTGAAGATCCAGAAATGCCATCGTAAGACTTCTAGTTTCAGAAGAACAAATAAGAGAGGCACCCAGGAACAAGAGACTGGTTTACCTGTCTTGGCACTTTCCACTGGCTGAGGTACCTGTAAACTTCTTTCTTGCATCCCCAGCTCTTGCACTCAGCAGAGCAGTTTGTTGTAGGTTTGCGAGAACCATCCTCACAACTGTGTGTTTTAGACGAGATTTTTCTTTGGTGTGGGAACCTCAATCTAGGACAGTCAAACTTTTGCTAAACTGAAACTGTGGTTTGCACAAATGCCTTCAGAGTCAAAGTATTTTCTTTTCTTAAATGGCAGTAACCTGTGTTTCGCTTCTATACTATTCTGTCCTCGCCACGGTGTCTTCCAGCTGTCCCAAGAAAGCTGCATGCGATGATCCCTCGTGACACTGGCAAGAAAATGACATGTTACCAAGGGATGCTGTGTCACTGGTCATAGCTCACTCGAGTACACCTAGCTATTTTCCTCATCATTCAACATAGATTTTAAAAAAATCAGATCGTTTAGCTGATTATCTGCTAATAAACGCTGTAATTTTTACTTCAGGCATTCAGCTCATGCTGTCACCATGAGTATAGTGTTCCCGGTGGCTGCTGTCAACTACAAGGAAAGAGAAAGTCACTTTTTAACAGCTCATATTTTCATTTTCTTGTTTTCAGAGTTGAGTGTAATCAAATTCCATGTTTGTGATAATACTCGCTCCATTAAAAAGTGTTGTGGCAATTAGCTCTGCATACATCAGAGAACTCACTGCAAAGATTGCACTGAGCTTCAGTGGTTTTGTGAGGAGTGGGATCACTGAAGTGTAACTGTTTCAAAAGTTAGTAGTGTAACTAAAAGTCAGGTAAACTGTGTTCAGTAAGTCAATGTTCACACCTGTCCTGCAGCTGAATGCAGATGACTTATGGCTGTATAATCTCTCTTTGAGGGAAGACTGGAGAGGAAAGTGGAAAGATTTCATTAAAACAAAACTTGACCTATATAGCTCTGGTGTAATCTCTATATTTCAAACCAAGTCCACTCACCTTGATTCTTTTTTGGTTTTATGCTAATAAAATTATAATTGGTGGTTAAATATCATTGTGTGTTGGTTTTTTTTTTTAAGCCCATATTAATTGTAGTGTCTGTTCTGGGAAATTCTATTAGTTTTCACCATGGATGAGTGTTTTCAGATGTAGTTAAACAACATCTTCATTCCACCTGGGACCTAATCATCAAGTCTCTATTCATTATCTAATCTTAAAACAGTCTTAAACTGCTAGAAATGCTGCAATACAGTCAAGTATCACAATTTTTTCCTCCCCGTGAGAGAGTGCCTTAGAAGGAAAGGAAATACTGTAGGTTGATAGCCTAGTGAGGAGTCTGTCTTGTCCCAAAGTGCAGAATGTGATTTAAAGCAGTTAAGCCTCCTGGGTGCAGCCTGACAGGCAGAGTCACTTCCATGGGAAAACAATACACTGCAATCCCTTTCTCATCACTGGAGTGTCTGTTCAGCACATGTGCCAAATGCTATCTCTGCAAACATAGTGCCACTGTCCCATGTTTCTGTGGCCTTGTATAAGGGCAAAAATACCCCCACCCCCTCTGTTTCTAGCTATCCCCATGAAGGTAATAGCCAGAAGCTGTCAGAGTATGGCTAAGATGTAGAAGTCATCACAGCGGTTCACGGATTACAGAAGTGCATGTAGATTCTGAAAATGGTTGGGCAGATTCACTGAGAAAGAGCAATCAGTATCAGTGAGGCTTGTGTGAGGCTGGGAAGGTGTTTCAGGGAAGGTTCAATGTATGCTTGTCCTGCTCTTGCATCTTTCTAAGTAATGCTTAGCAGATGTGTGACATGCTTCAGCCATCTTCTCTTTTTAAGCTGTCCGTCTGAAATGCTCTGTTGTCTTTTCCCTTGCCTGAGGACTCTGGGGTAAAGAAGATGGTCTGATGCCATAATTGTTCTAACAGGCTACACAATGTGTAGATAACAAGTGGGGATGCTGAGTTGCTTATTTTATTATTGTTTTTACCTTACTTTATGCAGTATGCTAAGGCTTGCACCTAAAGGGTTAAAGATTTTAGATTGCCTCAGCTTAAGAGAAGGAGCACAGGGCAAACACCAAGAAAGCATTGCTTTCCCTCCACCTCCCTTACATTTTTGGCTGCAGTGCCTAATGAGTAGTTAACTGAAATATCAATATAATTGCAATATGGTTCTAATTGGATAAGTATATTTAATACCAATTCAGTTGATCAGAAACTGAATCTAATTTCTGAATGACTTAATATCATAATCATAATCTTTTGAAGCACCATATATTTAATGAATCAGATTCTTGCACAGATATCTTAAAATTACAATGACCTCTATAAAAATGAACAAAGAATTTATTAGAAACTTCACACTCAGTTGAACTGCAGAGCTGAAATCTTTAGGAGGATGCTTTTTTGAAAATATTTGCTTCTGAGTATCTGCACTTTCACCTGGGGGCTCTGGGAATGCATTACATTTTAATGAAGTTTCCTGTGCTGTTAAATACTGTACGCAGCTATACTAACACATACCCTTCCATCCACCAAGCGGAAAGGTATTTTACAAGGCTTGATGAGGATGTGGATAAAGCAATATCATGCAGAAGGTATTTGTCTAATTTACAGAGACAGTGTCATTCGATTTCTAGTGTAAAGAGGAATCTTTTAAGCAAAGACAATTATCTTCTCAAATTGCTGGTAAGACCTTATTTGCAGAAGTAAATGTCCGGTAAATGAGCTTTTTGTGCA
Source organism: Sula dactylatra (assembly GCA_013389905.1). Classification (NCBI taxonomy): domain Eukaryota; kingdom Metazoa; phylum Chordata; class Aves; order Suliformes; family Sulidae; genus Sula; species Sula dactylatra. Next base: position 30,510 of record WEKW01032157.1, on the reverse strand, counting down.
TCTGAATTGCACTTATGAGCCTAGACTATTTCAGTGTAGGAACAGCAATCGAAAGCTTGTCTACAGTACTTCCAAAATGTCTTGTTTTACACTTACGTAGAAGGTGTTAACACAATGCTCCTGTGTTACTAAAAGGAAATATTGATGTATTGTCAAACTATTTCAAAGCATGTTTCAAATTTAGATTTTTAGAATCTCTCCTTCACTGGGCCATCTCAGCTGCATGTCCATTTGAACTGCAACACGAAGCACAGGTGTGCTTGGGGATAAAAAGCTCAGAGCACCTAGTTCACAAGTCTCCCTGAACCAAGGATTAAATGATGACTGAAGCCATGGTTTATATGACAGAAAAGGTTTCTTATTAGAATATGGTCATTCAGTACCCTGAAAAGCGATTGCATTCAGATTTCTTCACCTTGTGCCTTTCAAGTCTTAGAAAGAAATGATTTAAGCATTTAATGCTTCCGGGCAGGGTTCAGACTTGATGCTATTTTAAAGAACAGGCAAATTCAGAAAATCTTTCTTTAAAAATATTTTCTGTTGGAATGTATTACTGCAAGTTTCAGTCTCAAACTGGAGGTGATCTATCCCAGAGACAGGAAAAAGGCCTTGGGTGATGGAATAGGAATCTTTTTCTGTATGTTTGTTATCAAGCAAGTTTTGTATAACAAAGATAGTACAGCCTGAAACTGTTTTGAAATGAAGTGCATAGTGTACCTAAAATGTTGAAAATTAGTCTATTTTACAGTTTGGAGTTCCTCTAAGATCAAAAATCTCAGCAGATATTAAACTGTTCACAACCTGTTATTAGCAAATTACTTCCCCACATCCAGAGGATGGAGGCAAGCTGCCTTGCAGTAAGTGGGACTGTCTCAGCAAAACATGGCTGATGGTCATTTTTTGAGATTACCTGTGATTTGTCACTGGCTGCAGGTGGCTAAGGATGTGTCAGAATAACACACTGAGTGGTGAGATGTGCCACGATGGCTTCCTTTTTAACAAAGTCTGAGCCATCTTTAGAGATAACTGCATTTGTGTTACTGCTGCCCTAAATTTTCTCTCCTTTCCCCTGCTGTCCCTCTTTAATACAGAGTTTAGAACACTGCAGCTCTGCTAAATGCATATTCTGGGTCAGATACTGTGAGTAGAAGATTCCTAGCTGTAATTAGAGAGGCACTTTTGCACATACACTTACATACCATAGTAGGAAATTCAGTTAAACAGAAAAGGAGCTCTATATATTTTCAAGAACACAGATGCGCTATTAGGCAGAGACCTATTTATTCCTGGCATGTATTTACTATATGTTTTGCTCTTTGGGCAAAGAATTTACACAGCGGAGTCTGGAGGCTAAAAGCAAGCAAACCTTCCCATCATTCCCATGTTTACAATGTGCTGCAGAGAACAGCAGGGCTTCCCGTGCTCTGTATTTGCCCCACTTTACTGTGATTCTGTAAAAGCATCCTGGATATTGCAAATGGTACACCCAGGAACATCAAGGGAGAAAATGCGTATGAAAAATGCAGAGATAGAATAAATGAACTGGAAAAAAATATTAAAAAAAATCAGGTAACACATTATTAAAATTTGAATCTTTAGCTGATTTTTTTAGTCAATCGATGAAATTTCGCAAGGTCTTTTGCATGGTCTAGCATTTGCCCTCCTACCCCTAGTCTGACTCCAGGGCACCTGAAAGCAGAGCAGCTGGCTAACCACTGTCATTTTTGGGGCTGACTTGCTCCTGACACATTGAATGAAGATCATGGTTTGACTGAAAAGAATTTTAAATACATATCTTCAAATATCCTTGACATTGCACTTCATATGTAATTTGAAACAGTAACTGTCAGCAACAAGTAAAAGGACGTTTTGTAAGACAGAACCTCAGTCTGAGAAATTTACAAACTTGTAGCTGTAAGAATTGTTAGACCTCAATAGAAGTTATTTATAAGCCACTCCCTGGGAGCAGCTTCCAATAACCGTGTTATTAAATTTAACAGGATATACCAATTGCAACACTTATTGCAAGTTATTACCATTGTATTAGCCAATGAGATTATATTTGTTGATACTCAGTAACAGATGATATCTATCTTTTTAGATAAAATTCTGATATTCAACCAGTGTACAGCTGAGCTCGTACATGTTAAATATGCTGGCTCAAATATCAAGGAGCAGTCTTTGGAGACCTGCACAATGCTGGAGCTTTAATTGCATGTGTTCTTCAGAACCAATTTAAACAAAATATCAGTAATGTTCACCAAGAATCAATCTCCCTTATTAGAGTCTTCTACAAGAAAACATTTAAACTACTGGTATTCCTTTTTGGAACCACTTAGAATACAGATGGGGGTGTGCGTGTGTGTGTATACACACATACCTTTTTGTCCTAATGCGTACTGCGGTAGTTTTCTGTGAGCGCAAAAGTAAGATGTAGTCACTAGACCACGCTAGGTGCTAGTGGGGGGTTAGCTTTGCTAATGGGGTGGTGAAGCTTCGGAGAATGCCAAGTGCAAACAGCTTTACAGAGGCCTTTGCAGGCTGAATGGTGGGAACTTCCAAAGGGAACAGGGGACTTTCTGAAATTCAGCACTGATTTAATTTACTTCCTTTGGCTTCATTTGGGAAGACTGTTGAGCTACTGGAATGATTATGAAAATGCCAGCCCAATAAGTACTTAATTTCTTCTCTAAAAATGAGTTATATTTGATTGCAACCAGATCGTGTTTACTTTTATGCTGTGTTCACTATTGTGGCAATACACCAGACTTCATACGCTTATATAAGCTACTATCTTCATGTTTTTTGACCATAAACTTCAAAGACAACATCTCGGCTACAAGGAGGTCTTCCTCCAAAACAGAATCCCCAGCAGCACTAAAGGAACAGTAGTACAGGGCAAGGAGAAAAATTAGACTTGTAGATGCTATTGGAATTCCTGAAACTGTGTCTTTTAAGACAATATGTTATTCATCACCAAGGATAATATGAGTCAGTCAATGACTGCTTCTTGCTTAAAGTTCAAACACGTTAATTTGAGGTTTGTATAAAAGCATATTGAGAAAGGTAAGCTTACTAATGGAATATAAAATAAATGAGAAAGTTATCTCCAGACAGTTTTTTGCTGCCTCGGTGGATGGTAAAAGTAAAATAAGTACATCATTTAAATGACTGTGCAGCTTGAATAGGTATCCTATGTGATATTACAAAATGCTGAAATGAAGTAAGTGAATAGAGAATTCTGACTGATCAAGACTCCAGTGCAATAGTTGATGTAGAATTTGGTGAAAACACACCATAAATACAATGTTAGATAATCCTGTTAAGGTACACTGAATAATTAGACCCAAGAATTTTCAGATGCTGAAAGGAAAGAAAAGCTATGTTACCTTTTTTTGCAGAAACAATGAATACCCACAAATGTTTTTTACTGACAAATATAGCTAAGCACATCTTCAACAAACATGGCTAATCATTTAAGATGGGTTTTTGGAATACAGAACAGCATTATTTCTGGAAAAAAATTTGCTCCTGTAATTTAAGAAACAAATTCAAATTAAGTAAGGCTTATATTTAGACTATAAGAATAAAAGCAAGTAAGTGCTACAAATCTGCATTTTTAAAAAGGAATCTTCATTACATCTTACTATGAATAAAGCAGGAGCCTCCTTCAAGGATGGAAAGCCACTGAATTAATGAATTAAAAAGATTATTAGCTAGAATCTTAACATGATGTGGAAGGTCAGTTTAAGAATCTTCTGTGGCTTGAAAACCTGTGTTAATTTTAGAAGTTTCATTACACTGGGATAGGCAAGTCTGAAAACTCTTCATATAAATAAATCTCAGTGTGTTTCAGTAGACTGAAACTAAAATGTTAGGGTTCTTTGAAAAGGTACAGCGTGTTAACTGACTTTGTTCTGTAGTGTAAAAAAGAAATCCAATGAGATTACAGATATGTATATACTTATGCTTAAATAAAGCAATAAAATGTTAATATTGAGCTATTGAAATAGTGACAGCTAAGCTGTCAGAAGCAAAAAGATATTCGTGGTATTAAATAAAGGACATATATTCTGGCAAGTAAAGTTGGATGAGTCATCCTAGATTTGGACATACAAATTTAAACAAATGACATTTTAGTGTTAGTTTTACTCCTAGGATTTCAAAACGATTTCACTGATCCTTGGTGGATTATGAAGTATAGAATTAGCGATGAATGTATAAGCTGGTCTAGGGCTCAAATCGTGAGACTTATAGGCAAGCTTTTGCAAAGAGAAACCTCTAATAATGAATTTAAGAATGAAAACTTAGCTTAACCAGTCAAGTTCAAGAATTAAAGCTTAAATAGTTGTTCTCTATATATCAGGATCCTAGCCACAATGCTTGTTTTGCAGCAGAGTGGTTCCATGGGATTAGGAGGATAACCGATAAACTTTGTCAGACTATATTCCACGTGGGACCAATAATTTCTGCAGAGCAGTGCTGGAAGAAAAAGTTATTTCTACTGGGAGGACACTATAGGTGCTTCACTGGACAATGCTAGACCTGTTCAACCTGTCCCTTTCATAACGTTAAGCAATGTTCTTGGTGACACTCATCATGAAGACCACACATGATCCCTTATGCAGTGCCAGCAACGTTTTGATTATAGCAAGGTTTCTATGCAATGAACATGCAACCATTGATTGTATTCATCCGTGGGGGGGGGGGGGTGCGTGCACGTGGAAACTGTGCTCACAAGCTGCTTCAAAGTGAATGGAAATAGATGTGTGATGCTGAACCTTGCAAAGACAGCAATTTGACATGGCATATAAATTTGGAAAAGGCTTTCAAAAAATGTATGCCCATAGTATGCTAGCCTTCCTTAATAGGCTGATAGCACTTGAAACCACTGTGATACAAAAAATTCCAGTCTTGAGCCTACTTTGGGACCATTACACTTTTGAGTTGAAATGAAGAGCTTTTCTAAGATGCATTCAGTTTTTTCAAGGATTAACTTGATTTAGGGGGGAAGGGGGGACGGACCCACCACACCACAAAAAACACTATGTATTTTAAAGTGATTTTAATTGCTTCAGTTAAAAACACATATTTTCTGCCCTGCCACCCCCCCCCCCATCTGAAACATCTAATTACCAGGACAGAGATCATGCCAAAGGAATGAAATTTAGTCAAATATAACAAGAATGATCCATCCCTAAGCCAGGCAATTGTTACCAATATCTCAGAGGACTAGCACTTTCCAGAGTGTATATAAAACCTTATATGCTTACATGCAAATCTAATAATACTATGTTAAGAGCAAGATGGAAAGAAAAAAAAATGGAACTGTCCTGTGGCAGATGAATCACGCCTTGACAATGAGGACCGATACTTGCAGCACAAACCAAATCACACACAGGAACGTGTTTGAGGCACTAGAGGAATCCCTGTTCTAAACCCCAGAACATCTGGATACTTTGAGAGAATCACTTTTGTGAGTACCAGAAGTAGAGAAGCCTGGTTTTCAGTGGATTTGTGTTTCATGGTTGAGTGACTTATCTGAATTTATGCTAAGTCTAAGCTCGGTTCTTAAACAATTGACATCAGAAAAAGATGTTATGAATGCTTTACTTTGCAGTTTATACCTTATTACACACTAGGGAATCTATTCCTCACTTCTCCTAGTGTAGATCCTCTGACTAATGAGGCATAAAAATTGATCAAAGCTTTCCCTGCAGTTTGAGGAGTCATAGCATCTTTCTCTCCCTTGTAGAGTCTGAGTTTAAATACACAGTGAACACATGGTGCCCTTTGACTTGGTAAAAATAACTCTTTTCCTTGAAAATCTGGGAATATAGAATTAACAGTTGAATAAAATAATAAAGTACTGATTGAAATTGGACAGTTACTTCAGCAGGTTGATAATGTGATGGCAGAAGGACAATTTTCTGACAAACGAGATACCCATCCTGTGCTGTGCAGATACCTAAGGCTATACAAAATGCATTGTTTCTAGCGTGCTACGGTTGAAACTAATGACATGTCAAGTGATAAGTGCCCCTCTCCAATTCCTCTGTACTTGTCCTTCTCTTTGGCATGATGTCTTTTGAGAGCTGAGGCTGTTGGACAGTGCTTGTTAGAAATAAGTCTGGTCTGCAAATTTGGATCTGCTTTCTTATTCAGCTTAGCATTTTGGGTTGCTCATGTGCATATTTCTGATGTCTTCTGTCTTAATCTTTCTGGAAGGAGTAGAAAGCATACAAAGCACTAACTACTTTTCCTGGGGGAGGAAACCCCAATATCCCTTGATTTACCACAGCTTAAACAAAGCAATTCAGCACAAGGTTTACATCCACGTTTTTATTCCCCTCTCCCTCCCACCTCCATAAGAACATGTAATAAGGTTTCTCAAGGATATACTAGGTGAAGTCTACAGTTTGCAAATAAGTTATAAATGGATTTTTATACAATAAATCCTATAACAGAAGTTCTCCTAATGATCCAGGTGCATCTCTATATAGACCTTGCAAACGAGAATGTCATTGGAAGACATAAGAATGAATGATCAGAAACAGTGGTGTGTTAATTTCTGGATTTTTATAGTTCATAAGTATTACCTCATCATAATAGCATTTGTTTTTTCGTCTACTCGCCACATATTTTGTGAGGCTAAGAAGGTCTAAACTGATGGACTAAATCTCAGCACTCATGAGAGTTTCAAAAGGGATGTTCCACAGAAAAGTACTGCATGCTTTTTTAATTTCTGCGGGTTTTTTTTTTTTTTTTTTTTTTAATTAATAAGGGAGAAAGTTAACTACTTATGACCCAGAAGAAAGGCCTGGAGTGTGACAAACGAGATTGATGTTCTTGCTGTCTCTACCCCTCCCCTCCTTGGGAATGCTGTAAATGCTTGAGCAAATTATGTCTGATGTTGTGCTGTCTTCTGTGTGTATTTAGAAACACAGGATAACCGACGAGGCTTCTTACATCAGTATGTTTCTTTATCCCTTTTTAGAAGTACTGAGTTTTTTTTATTTGGCGAGTCCGTGAGAGTTTGACATTGGATGACTTTATAAAACATTCTACTAATTGGATTTGTTAAAATAAATAAATCAAACACTAATTGGAACGTGCCCTGCCATTATTTTTGCTTACTGAATTAGATATAATGGCGTGAAGTTCTTTTTATCATATTTGTGCACTTATTTAAACACCCCCCTGGCACACACTTCTGCAAATTCAATTATATATTCAAAGGAGGCATTCAATTTATGCAAGGCTGGTTTACATTTAATCCGGGGGCAAGTCTCAGTAACTGATGATAGGTCTGCTCAAGATTAATTAGCATCACTCAGATGAGCAGTGGCATTGTTACAAGCCTGCAGTATAAAACAAGGGATATTTTATCCTTCCTATGCAAGCCGTTATTTGCTTCAATATGACCCTTTTCAGGAAGGGAAAAGCTGCTTTCTTGTTTGGGTTTCATTTTGTGAAAAGGGGTCAACACCACACGCGTTATCTAACAATATCAAAGTCATCTCCATTTCCTTTTCTTTTGCCCTACTTAGCAACTGCATTTGTCACTGTTTAATTCTCAGCCAACCGGGGGAAGACTCCAAGATCCCAGTTTGCTTCCTAAAATCCCCATTCTTGTTAACAGTTCATGAAGATGTAGAACCCCATTTTGGTGAATGTGTAAAAGTTTTCATTTTCCTCAGCTTTGTGATAATGTGGCTAAAATCGTAACGTGCAAACCCAGTATCTAAATTCATTGAGTGGTATCTTTTTCTTTCAATCTGAGGATTATTTTTTTCTACATTAATGAATAGCCCGGTTCTGCTGCCAAGCAGTTATGTTTGTGATGGATGATTTTGTATTAGGATGGATCTAACCTTCCCCCCCCCCCTTTATGTTCCAGTATGTTTAGACGTAGCTCATATTTAGGTATCCACACAGGCAGTGTGTCTTAGGAAATGCTGAATGTTAAGCTTATGCTGACACCAGTGAAAATAACACATTTTCTAGTTTTAGCCTGTTGGCCCATTTTGGAGTTACTATCCCTACTTAAGCGGATGCTTAAAATCTATTAATACATTTTTAGATTAAACTGAAATTGATTAGGGAACTAATTGAATTTCCAAGGATCTTGCAGGTAGGTGCTTGTGCAGCAAAGCGGCTCGCTGGATGGATCCCATTCGGTGAGCAGGAGGAGCAGCCGTGCACGTGCAACGGGACACCAGATGCACCTTCGCCATGTGTTTCCTCGCTAGCTTGCTTAGGAGCTTATTGTCCTGAGTGCACACCTGAACGTAAGAGAGCTTTCCTCTCCTGGGTCAACAGTGTTCCACAGGCAAGGCAGTATGCTATGCTTTTCTCAAGCTCTTCCTCCTCGTCCCAGGTTCCTCTCGCTGAACAGCGGCTGGAGCTTGCAGGGCGTGCTCTGTTCAGCAGGGCCGCCCTGCGGAGCCCTTTCGGGGCGAGCTCCCGGTGCGGCACGCTGGCCCCGGCGGGGCTGCAGCCGCT
>WEKW01032157.1:919-21924 GCA_013389905.1 Sula dactylatra | reverse complement strand
GTGAGGGACGGAGGGCGGGCGGGCGGCCGGGCGCGGCGGCCTGCGGGGAAACCTGGCGGCTGCTCCCTCAGCTGTAACTTTTCCTGCCTGTAGCTGAAGCTGTGACGTCATGCCACGTCCTGCAAAACAGACAGGACTGAGACCGGCTGTGACGTACTTGTTTGGCATACGCGAACACAACCCGCAATGACTGTTAGAGCAACCCCAAAATCTGTGATATTCTGAATGTTGTGATTCTTTCCTTTCTGCTTTCTGAACTTTCTTTCCTGGTCTGTAATACAGCGTACGCTGTGATAATGCAAGCAGGAGTTGCCGACTTTTTAGCTCACAAGATAATACGGCTCTGGGTCCTAGCTCAGTCTTCGCTTTCAATCCTGTGCTCTTTTGACACACTATATCAAGAAGCCTGCGGAGACTTCCCTGCTCTTAGTACCTGAGATTCATACAGCCAGCTTGCTCATCTGAGCACTTTGGATTGACTCTGTTTTTGTTTTTTTTTTTTTTTCTCCTAGTCCTCATTTCCTGCAAATTCAGCTCTCCAAATTCCAATTCTTTTGCTTCTAGTAAATTAATCCTTCTGGCTTATTGCCCTGTCACTCTGCATTTGGAGGTTTCTCTACTACCCTTTTCTTTCTTTAAAATGTAGGTGTCTTGCTGCAATTTTAAGGCTCACCATGGTTTATCCTTTCCTTTCTTATCTAATTGTACTACAAGGTTAGCTTTGACTTTCAGACAAGGCACTTTAAAGCTTCCTCAGGTGTTGTCTCTTACCAGTGGAAACTCCCAATTAATTTCCAGAAGCTCTCACCATATCCCCTTTTCACCTCCTCCTCCAACTTTATGTTTCTCAGCATGTATAAAATAACCTGTTTAGCTGATTATACGAAGATAATTACAGTCCCTGTTAAATGAGGGCTGCTACCCCATATTTTGTTGCTATTGCTTATTTTGCTCCTGGGACTTTGTAGCAGTGCCAGTGCAATTTTCTCTGTGTATATGAGGGCTCGTACAATTGTCTGTCTTGATCAGAGAATTTGTTTACAATTCCTTCAAAGTAATAGCTCAGAGACAGAACCGTTATTGTGTGCTGCAGTATAGTGAACAGAGGTTCTGTGGAAATGGTGCATGTCTGAAGTTGCTGTTAAAGTGAATCTATCAAAATTAGAATGCCCCACTTGGAAACTGAGAGCAGAGTGTTTGATATCATATCTCATACCCGCTCTGTGTGAAAAAGGTGACTTTCAGTTGCATAGCATACTCCCACACAATCCAGAACACCTTTATTTTCTCTTAGACATTTTAATGAGCATGTTTAATATTTTAAATTTGAACTTTACCACCTAAATTAAATTAAAAAAATTAGGGAAACAGTTTAAGTGTAATCCTGCTCATTTTGACAGCTGGAAAAGCTTCACAAGTACAGTAAATTTAAAGCAAGGATTATTAAAATATTGTAAAGTAGCGACACCAGAAATATTTGCGAAGACTACTGAAAGAGACAGGCAAGCTTGCACGCGTCATGAAATCTGCTATAGTCAATCTATTTATGATGAAAATATACAATATATCAAATTCTTATTTTTTAGAACAAACTTGATCTTTGAACTTTTTAGCAACAGAGTATTTTGGGGTGTCAAGTACGTCACGCAACAAATCTTTCTAGTATATACTTAAACGGAAATAATATGTGAAGTTTTGTAGAACAACTTAGAAAACCAGTTGCAGTTGGAGTGCACATAAAGGCCTTTAACAGAATAAGGATTTGATAAATATTAATGACATGGTATGTATTTGTGTTTGTCATTTATGAGGAGTTTCTTAGAAACTGAGACAAGTTTTGGGCTTTCTTGGGAACTAGAGAATAGAAAAACTAGGTGAAAACTAATGAAGGGCCTCAATGTCCATAGTGTTAGATAATCCTTACTGCAAAGGAACCACAGATCAGTCATGTACCAACTGTTTATTGTGTATGTGTAGGCAACACAGCCTGTGGGAAGGAGTAAAGAGTCAGGAACATCTCTGTGCATATAACTCTCCGATTAGTGTCAAGAGCAATTGGCAGTTTGGCTGGCAGAGCAAGTTAGCGTTGCCCTGAGCTTTGCTCAGTCCTTGCAGCTCTGAAGTGTTAGATGTGTCCAGCTGACTTTGGAGGCGTAGTATCTGCAGAGAAAAATTATCCTTGCTTCTCTAAGAGAGAAAACCAAAGCAGTGCAGGGACGCTGTTGGCATGATTAAGGTCTAAACGCAAGGAGCCAGGCTGTCTGATCTCATGGATCCAGTACTGAAACGTCTCTGGCAGACTAAGTTGGGTGGCTGCGAAGAGGAATGTGCCTGAGGGTAATATAAGGGACACCAGCATAGGAGTATCCTACCAGGGAAGAAACTAGCTTGATTTGTATGCGTGGCACAAGTTTCGAAGATTTACATTGAGACACAAAATTTCATTCCACTCTTCATGGGTTTTCCTTGATTCACAAGTGTTCAGGCAGCTGCCAGGTTATTTGACAGTTAACTACTTCCAAGTATTTCAGGAATTGCAGTAGGAAAGATCATTTATTCAACAGTCTGAAAGGTGTGAATACTAGTTGCCATCTACTTCTTGTTATTCTCTTGTTGTTGAGAAACTAGAGGCTTGCACTTTGTTCCTCATTCCTATGTCTCACAGAGCTTTATGTTGTTATGCATAAGTGATGGTCAAAAGGAAGGTTGCACTTTCCATAGCTGTAACCCCAACCTTGTGTAATTCAAGGCTTAAAAGCCAAAAGAAAGTGAGGATTCACTGTAGGAACAGTGGTGCTATGCTTGTTTACTGAATATCTAACTTTGAGGTTTACGTAGTTAAGTATCAGTTGCTGGGACCCAAATGCAGGTATTCCTGTGTCTGCGCATCATGTGCAATTGTCCTTGAAAATGTAAAGGAAATGTAAATGAAATAAAGGGTACTCATCTAAGAAACTGTAGCATGGAGGGAAGACACCAAAGGCTTCCAGTGAATACACAGTGTGGAAAGTAGAAAAATATTTTCTGGATACCTTCCCTGCTGCCTGAAATCTAACATGCAGGAAATTAATTTTATTTTTCCTTTTTTTTTCTCCTGCGTAAACTTGGGTACAAAATATTTAATAAATGACTACCATAAAGAGATATAAATAATTAATACATGAATGTGTTCATTTTTCTTGTTTTTAGGTGGTTGTTCATTTGACGAGCACTACAGTAATTGTGGTTACAGCGTGGCCTTGGGAACCAATGGATTTACCTGGGAGCAGATCAATACCTGGGAAAAGCCAACAATGGATCCTGCTGTCCCAACTGGTAAGTAAGAAGCCTCAGCGACAGCGGGGAGATCTTGTTCTTAGAGAGAATCAGCTGTTAGCCCTGTATGGGTCCGTACTGGGTCTGGGTACACACAATAATAGGGTATGATTTTATTCAGTGTTAAAAAGATTACTTTTGTGTTCAAAATAATCTGACAACAGAATTTGTAAATGTGAGATGGCTTTTTACAACGTTTGCCATTTGCTGAATTGTTTTACATTCGTTGTTCCTATTTTATTCCTGCATTTAACAGAGAGGAAATGTTTCAGATATAATATTCTAAGGTTTGGCCAGCTTTTTGCATGTTTCAGGATCAGAGAACTGTCTTATCTGGGGAGCTGCCTGTTTCAGAGGCCAAAAAAGGTAAAGTTTTTTAATGTCTGGGAATATCAGACCTTCCAGTTACCATTTAGCTCTTAACTGACTGCTTTAAATTCTAATTTTTAGAAAGACAAGAAAATTCCTAAAGAATTGACTGTAGTAGCTAGTGCTTGATTAGGCTGGGATTTCAGACAATGACATTTTCATATGCAAGAAAAACATTTCCAACAGAGAGAGCTACCAGAATATCTAATTTGCTGACATATATTGAGAACATCCAGTAATAGCATAGTCTTCCATGTGATAATTAGAATCTTCTCTGACAAGCTCACAGCAATGGTAATTTCCAATTGTTTTGTTTCTCATTGGAAGTTACCATTATGGTCTATATGAGTGTATATGGGAATAAGTTCTCTAGCTTTAATAAAAGTGCTGTGGAATGCATTGTTCACATGTTTTAAGAAAGAACACTACAATTTTCTAAAAATCATAGTTTGTCCGTGTTTCTTGCCACCTAAAATAGCTGTACAAGCTCCTTTAACGGACCCAATGGCAAACAGACCTGACCAGCCAGTTAAGACTTTCATTTCAGTCCTAAGAAAGATGTATTTGTTCTGGTTAGTGCATTGCACTCTGAGAAGCATGAGCTACATGGCAGAGCTGAAATATAATGTTGTTCAAGAGGTATTATTATGCCTGTAATTATTGGGGTAAGAGGCTTGTAATTGCTAGCTGCCTGTTAAGGATACCATGTGGAGCTGATACAACAATAGCTCCCTGCTGTAGCCATTGATAGACAGCCGTGTCTTCATCCTGGTATGCTTGTTGTCAGTAGAAAGCAAGCGCAAAAGATACTAGCCTAGCTGCGGTTTCTCCATCAGCAAAGGTTGGTTAAGTTGTGGGTTTTTTCATTATTTTATTGAAAATTGTTTGGAACAGGATTTTTCAAAGTGTGTAACACCTGGTACCACTTGATTTGGCTGTGACGTTCCCAAAGAGGTTAATTGTGAAAGTTGCGGTTTTCTGGTCTTGGCTGCAAGAATGTATTTCATCATTCTGGATGTTGTTGCTTTTTTAAATGATGACAATTTTATCTCCATGGTTCCTTAGTGTCTACTCTGTTGTGTCCTGTTCCCTGTCCCTGGTAAAGACCTAGCTAGAGAGGCATGACAGACCTTTGAATTAACTGATCCCAGAGCAATCTGAAGGAATAGGAACATACACAGTTTTGATGCAATTTGGAGAACAAGGAATAAATGGGAGGGCTTACGTGGCTTAGATTGTATGAGTTCAATACTTTGTCAACTACAAACGTTAAGGTAAACCTATCTACCTGGCCTCCATATGAAGGTGTACTGTCATCTGAAGTACGCTGGAACCATTGGGGGAAATCAGTAGTCAAACAACAGTCTGGAATAGCATGGCAAAAAAACCCCCAAAACAAAAAACCGAACCCCAAAACTATAAAACCATCCCACAAAACACTACAATGTAATTTTTAACAAGGCTTTCAGAATTATTTCTTCTAAATAAATAGAGGTATGTGTTTTCCCCCTTAGTACATCATTCCATGATATCTAGTAGCACTAATAAATATATAAAGAAGTTAAAGCAGCTGCAAATTTAATAAAGGTTAGACATTAAATAAGAAACGCAGAAATCTTTGTTGTGGAAAGGTGTAAAGGTAAAGCAACCTTCAACTTGGAATATGCTGTTAAAGAAATATTATCTAAAGAAATTTTAAGGAGCATAAAGGGAGATGACTCAGTTCCTCAGGCTACTATTTGATGGCTTAGGACTATTCACACAGAACAAAAGGTGAAATCAGTAGGCAGAAAAAGATGGACCACAGCAAATGTGTACAGAAGGCTCTAGTAACGAAAACATGTTTTGAAGAGCTGTCCAAATCATGCTAACCTTGAAGTAAATTATAGTGGTCAATTAGACTGCCTGAAGCTAGCAGAGACGTTCAGAGCTATTATTGAGAGTCTATATTGCTGGATAGAATTGTAATGCATATTGTTTGTATTGGTTACTCATTGAAAATCTGTTTTGTGCGAATAAAAGATGTTTACTTAAAATTCATCTAGTGGCAAAGCCAGGCAAATAAACTGATGAACAGCATGTTCCACTCCTACAAGCAGGGACATCTTTAAAACCAGAGTACTAGAACATTTGGTGATTGACTTTCCATTCCATTTAATTTCTCCACAGCAGCTGAAAGCAGCAGGGTGTAAATCCACTGAGCTGCAGGGTGTAAGAGGTGGTAACAAAGAGGTGTTCATGGAATAAGCATCTTCTGGTGGCCAGCTGTAGCCAGGAAAGCTCCTTAGCATGAAGAGCAGCGACAGGAGTGCCAGAACGCACGGAGTTCTGAGAATGCAAACAGTAGTGTAGATTTTCTTTACCAGGACGATATTTTAGATACTACCTTATTTTTGTAGCTGGAAATAGATGAAATTACTACATTGTGGAAATGGTAAAAACAAAAAGTGAGCAGGCATGAAGTTGGTTCAATGACACTAAGTAAGTCTGCAGTGCAGCCTGCTGGGGGACGTTGGCAAAAAGCACGGCCTGCCCCCACCCTGGTCAGCCAGCCTACTTTAACATTGCCGTCAGAGCTATTTTCTTCTGTAAAATTTATCAGCTTTCATATGTACCAGCAGGCCTTTTTGAATTCAACCAAGCCACAGAATTCTGTCCTCCTGAATACTAATGATAATATCTAGCACTTTTTACAGTACTTTCCATCGTTAGATCTCAGAGTGCTGTTCAAAGGAGGTCAGTACCACGAATGAGAGCCTGAGTCTATAGTGCTGTGTAATTCTCTGCTGACACGCTGCTGCAAAGGTCTCTGCCCAGGGATGACTTTCTAATCTTTATTTTTTGAATTAAAAAGTCAAAAAAAAAAAAAAAAAGGGGAGGGAATGAAAATGCTCAATTAGCAATGGAGAAGTTTGTAGGCAATTTGTTTTACTCCATTGCTAGCAAATAAACTGTTTTCCATGAATTCTATGATTAATTCCTCAGGGCTGGAAACTGTTAATTGGGGGATTAAGAACTAGATGTTTGTTGTTCTGAATAAATGTTTCAAAAATGTGAAATAAATGAATTGTAGGTATCCAATCCCCAGACTTTGGTGGGATTCTCATTCCACCTCCTTGCATAATAGCAGGAGCGATGAAAACAAAATATTCTTTAACAGATAGGTGTTTTCTTAAGCCTGATGAGTATTCTACAGCCTTTGGGCTGGTTGTTCCACTCTCTGAGTTATAAGGGTTCTCAGTCCTTCATTTCGTTTTCCTTTTTATGGCTTCATCTCATTAGTTTTTGTTCCATCTTTGACTAGGGAGAACAATCAGTTGTTGCTTTGTCTTATAACCTCTTTTATATAGTTGCATGCAGTTAAGTCTTTGTTTTGCAGGACTAAATATGACCCAGTCCTTTTAACCTTTCTTAATTCAATGTCTCATTTTTTTCCCCCTCTACCCTATGCCTTCAATCATTGCTTTCTTATCTTTTTGGGGTATTTGTCTAAAGCTGTGTTACCAAGCAGGGATTTGATACTCTGCGTGACAGTGCTGGCAGGGCACAAGGCTCTAAAACTGTTACAGAATTTCAAAGTACAGATAGTAGATTTCTTCTGCTCCATTTTATTTCCATCTTGCAGTTTCCATTCTTCTTTTTTTGTAAGTATTCAGTCTTTACATTCTGGTATTAGATGATGTGAGATGGACATGGCCGTTCAGTTTGTGTTGGATCACAGAAGTCACTTCCTTGGTACGTAACGTAGGGCCTGAGCTTTTCGGTATTTTTGAGGCAGATACTTGGTTAGTACAAAAAGGAAATGTGTTGTCTTTAAACCAGACAAAAGTACTGGTCCTATTTTTCATGTTACAGCATTGCAGTATTCTGACGACACTGGACCTGCCTGCTTTTGTAGGAGTTGTAAGAATAATATTAATAATGAAAGTATTTAACATTTGCATGTTCAAAGTATTTTACCATCATTTGCTAATTAACTCCAATGGAGACTTAACCAGGGCTGACTAGGCTGAAGTAATTAATTGTATTAAAACCGATTCTACTCTGAATACAAAGCCATCGTGCCATGTGGCTTTCTACAGCAGCATTCCTTGGTGTTAGATTTGCTGTTAATCTCAAGTTTGCTTTTATTAAATTTCCCTGTTCCAAGTTAGCAGATAAGCAATCAACACAGGGGGCTGAAGATCTGGCCTCATCTGCCTGACTGCTCATGTATGTAAATCGGCACTTAGTGTAAGTGCTACTTTACTTTGTGTATATGCATGTGCATATATACAGAGATATGTATCTATGTGCACGCTCCATATAACTGCTGTTTCTTGTTGAATTGCTTTCTAAGTAGACATCCTGTTTGTCTAGGAAACAGAAGTTTAGATATTATGAATTTAAGCATGGGCAAGATGTTTGGAACAAATTATGGTATACAGACATATATATAGAATTAGAGTTACAACACTTGTATGTTACTTAGCAAGTACAAATTGTCTTACTTTGCTTGCTTATTCCAGAGAGTTCACAAATTTTCTGCAAAGAGAAATGGGACCTGTGATCGACCAAAGGTGGTTTTGTGGTAGAAATAGATGCGTTTTTATCTTTCTAAGAGACAAACTTGCTTGCGATGTCTAACTTATGGTTTGGAAAATGCAAAATAGTTGTGGGAAATGCCACTGATCCATAGTTTTAAGGGTTTTGTATGTGTATTTCTCTAAAGCTTATGAAGTAGCAGACAACTAGTGTTGCAGCAGTGCACTCAGAAGTGCACATGCAATGTCTATGTGCTTCCTCTGTTAACAGTTGAGCTAAAGGATTCAAACAGTTTTATCGTGCTTCAGAAGACTATGGCAGGTTAGTACCGAATGGCTGCTAACCACACCATTAGTATTTATGGCAACTGCAGCACTGGCAGGTCTGGTTCCGCCTTCAGAGAGGTAGTCAGCATTTGCTCTATAATCTTCCCTCTTGAACTTGGAGGACTCTGTGCTGAATCTTCTTCACGGTGGACATTTTGAGATAAAAGTTGGCGAGGTTAAGGCACAAAAGGGTTCTGAGTGCTTTCTTACGTGAGTCTGCGTTGCAGGGCCCAATGAATCGAACGCAGCTGGAGAGCTGTTTATTGTGTCCAACTCATCACTTCCCTTGAATGCATTGCACCACCTCACTGAGAATTTTCTTTTTTCTTGCAGCAGAGATAAGGGTTGGGGACTCTTCCCAGATCTAATTGGGTCTGTTCTTTTGTTCCAGTAACTGGAGGGCTCTCTGAGCTTCTCACTGAAAGAACAGAAGGGTTATCATCATTAGCATTGCTTCGTGAACTACTCATTTAGCAGGCGAACATCATAGACATGATGTATATCTGAATACCAGATGGCTAAGTTCTACTTGGACTCCACTGAACTGAGTGAAGTTTTATGTTAGTCTAATAGTCCAAATGCTTTCCTGTGTCACCTTCCTCTTTTTGTTGAGTGGCACCATGGAGTTACAGCATGAATGAATAATTATGAAACAGCTTTCCTTGAGGAAGGTGATAACCGTCCATCTATGCCCACATTGAAGACCGGCAGGATCCTTTAATTTCATTCAGGAGCTTACTGATGTGAAGTTAGTGTTAACATCTACAAAGAACCTCTGTGCATAGGTCAGACATTTGTCTTTTTTTCTTCAGGCTAGAATGAATGCCAACAGGAGTTAGACTCAACATATGTAAATCTGAAAGGTGGTACAATGAAATTAACATTTTCCTGTATCTAAGTGTATTAATTCTTGCTTGCAAGAAAATACACAAACAAACTTGTTAAAGGAATAAATTAAAATTCAACTGTGTACATGATGAATCATGATCCAATTTTGTCTGAGAGGAAGGAAAAAAATGTGGCTTAGCTGTCTGTATATTGTTTTTCTCAAAAAAATATTTTTTGCAGGGGAAATTACAAAGACTGAGTCAAATATGTTTCTCTCCACTCTTTCACTTCCATACAACTAAGTACATTAGTCTGGGGATAGGTAATGAACTCAAAGTCATTTTTCAGCTTTTCAGGTCGAAGCAGAAAGGGATCTCTGGAAGCTTTCCCCAAGGCATTTTTATTTTGCTGTTTATAATGCAGCTTCGTGTCTGTGTTGTGGGGTTCTTTTTTGTAGTTGCAGTTACAAGTAGTTCTTCCCCATTTCCAGACTTTCATCCCTGTTTTACACAAATCTGAGTTTTGGGTGTTGGTTGTTTGGTTTTCTGGATTTATTTTAGTAGGTGTGCGTGAGAATGTCTAGTCTAATCGGGAAAGTGTACTATTTGGCCTATTTATGGATATAGCTTTGGCAGGAATGTAACCTTGCAAGCAACTAGAGGGAACTTTTTCTGCACTATGGCCTTTAATTGCTCTATCTTACTCTATCCAGTAAGGCCGTCAAAAGCCATTACTATAACTGACTCTGTAATGGCAGCTCAAAGCCCAGTAGTAGGATTTAGCTGTCCCTCACAGGAATGTATTGTCAACCATATTCTTTGACTGTCTCATATCAGGTCTCGGTTGTCTGTAACTAAATCATACCTGCATTAGTATACAGTTTTGCTTCCTCAGGAACTCCTCACAAGCAATTGCTTCTTTCGCACAGAACTGATTTCAGAAAGGTAACAACTTAAAGCAATTAGTCTTAAGAGTGATTCTTGCCAAATATTTGCTTTCTGTCTTGTGTTCCTGTGTTCTAACACCAAGTAGAGCTGTTCTTTTAGGCCTACTAGTTTTGGATGGCATAGAACAAGTGAGGGACCATTTGACCTAAGTACATGTGAAATTGTAGACCTGTAAATCAATATTACACTTAAAAGCTAAGTAGTTAGTTAACTATTCCATGATGTAAGATGCAAGAGGAGTTGAATTAATTAAGAATATTTACCCCTCTAGAGGCCTTCTGCTGAAGGGAAGTTACATCTTGTTTTTTGGCACTTTGTCATTCATATTGTAAATGTGAGATAGAATTTCTCCTTAGGTGCTACCGAGAGAGGTTAGCAGAAGCATACTTCCACTTAGATGTAGGTGGTACTTTGGTACTGAAATCAAGCCTGGCAAGGATGTGTAGCCTTCTCTGAAAATGCATGGTATAAAGAAATGTTATCAAAGGAATCCAAAAGAATGACTTCTAGGAAGGCCTTTTAATGACCCTGAAGGGATTGCTGTCTGTAGGGAATACATGTAGTTACTGCACCTTGATGTGTTAAATGGTACATTTGAACAATTGTCAGTCTATTTCTGATCCTTTTCTGTGAAAGGTGTCAGAAACAGAGCTGTTTGTGAATGTCAGGACCTTTCCATTATCACCATTAGTGAGACTGTGACACTTTTAAAGCACTGCTGTAACATCATTCAGCATCACACTAGGAGGAAGGACAAGAAAGCCATTGTTGTACGTGTTTTTCCTCCATGGTTTCAGTAGTGAAGCATATTAATTTTTCTTAGCACCTGTTGGCTCTGGCAGGAACTGATGCCTTTCAGCATCTTTGCACACACTCTGCGTTTTTTGTAATCTATTATTTTGAACTCTATCAGGACATGCTGTCCAGATGCCAAGTGTGTTAAAACTATTTTCTGTTTGAGAGCCAAGTTAGGGAATTGTATAGCCACACCAATGGAAAAACATTTTTCTGTAAAAACTTTAAAAGCTTCAGGAGCTGGTGGATAGAATAAAGAGAGGTTTCTTCCAAGAAGATGAAATCTAGTTTAAATTCTGTTGAAATAAATATGGTTGTACTGAAGTAAGGCTAGAATACAAAACAAGCTTTGACTAAGATCTTTTGTTTTAAATACTTATTTCTGTGGAAATTCTTTCTGTAGGAAGGGTCAGATTGATAATTTAATACCCCTTTGCTCATATTAGAAAATTCATAGCAAGAAGAGGAGCATGCTTAAGGAGAAACAGGAGCAAACAAGGTGCATAGGTAGAATGAGGGATGGGGAGGGTCATTCTGACAAAGATGTGATACTAAAAATGATAAATATGAAGCTAGTGGATATTAAGGAACAGAGGAAAAGCAGTGACTAAAGTAGGAACAAGTGTTTCAGAAGCAATATGGAGATTCTAATGATGTTGAAGGAATTTACAGGATTAGGGAATACTGCAGGTCTAGTGAGAGCTTAAGGCATTTGTCACAGAACCTCCTCTCCATTGGGTAGAAGCATGGAATGGTTTGGGTTGGAAGGGACCTTAGAGATCATCCAGTTCCAACCCTCTGCCATGGGCAGGAACACTTTGCGCTAGACCAGGTTGCTAAAAGCCCCATCCAGCCTGGCCTTGAACACTTCCAGGGAGCGGACATCCACAGCTTCTCTGGACAACCTATTCCAGTGCCTCGCCACCCTCATAGTGAAGAGTTTCTTCCTTATGTTTAACCTAAATCTCCTCTCTTTCAGTTTAAAGCCATTACCTTTTCATGGTTTTAGCTGGGATAGAGTTAATTTTCTTCACTGTAGCTGGTATAGTGCTGCATTTTGGACTTAGTATGAAAATAATGTTGGTAACACACTGATGTTTTAGTTGTTGCTAGGTAGTGCTTACAGTAGTCAGGGACTTTTCCAGCTTCCCATGCTCTGCGAGGTGCACAAGAAGCTGGGAGGGGAGGGGGCATAGCCAAGAGAGCAGATCTAAACTGGCCAAAGGGATATTCCGTATCATATGATACGGATCATATGACTGGGGGGAGTTGGCTGGGAGGGGCAGTGATCATGGCTCGGGGACTGGAGGCGTTGGTTGGCGGGTGGTGAGCAGTTGCATCACTTGTGGGTTTTTTTTCCTTTTCCCTCTTCCCCCGAGTTACATTTCTCTCTCTTGTTATTTTCATTATTATTATTATTATTATTCATTATTATTATTATTGTTGTTGTTATTATTGTTATATTTATTATTGCCACCATTATTACTATTACTATTTTATTTAATTATTAAACTGTTCTTATCTCAACCAGCAAGTTTTCTTGCTTTTGATCTTCCGATTCTCTCCCTTATCCCACTGGGGCGGGGGACTGGGCGAGCAGCTGTGTGGTGCTTTGATGCTGACTGGGGCTAAGCCACAACAGCCTATCACTACTTGCCCTTGTAAAAAGTCCCTCTCCAGCTTTCTTGCAGGCCCCCTTCAGGCACTGGAAGGCTGCTATAAGGTCTCCCTGGAGCCTTTTCTTCTCCAGGCTGAACAGCCCCAACTCTCTCAGCCTGTCTTCATATGAGAGGTGCTCCAGCCCTCTGATCATCTTAGTGGCCCTCCTCTGGACTCACTCCAATAGGTCCATGTCCTTTTTATGTTGGGGGCTCCAGAGCTGAACATAGCACTCCAGGTGGGGTCTCGCCAGAGCAGAGTAGAGGGGGAGAATCACCTCCCTTGACCTGCTGGCCACATTGCTTTTAATGCAACCCAGGATACAGTTGGCTTTCTAGGCTGCAAGCGCATATTGCTGGGTCATTTTGAGCTTCTCGTCAACCAGCACCCCCAAGTCCTCCTCAGGGCTGCTCTCAATCTATTCTCTGCCCAGCCTGTATTTGTGCTTGGGATTGCCCTGACCCATGTGCAGGACCTTGTATTTCTTCTTTATCCTGGAAGGTTAGTTAGCAAGCTAGAGATGGAAAAATCTAACAGGAAAGAAGTTCCAAGAGAAGAACGACCTGAGAAGTCTGCATGGGGCAGATGGCCAAAGTCGAGACAGACCAGATTTGAAAAGTGGAAGGAGAAGGTTATGAATGAACAGACAAATGCTGACAAATAAGGATTTATAAAAGGAAACACTGAGGAAATTGTAGGCAAAATTACTCCTTCAGATTGATCCCAGAAAGCAACTGAGGCATTAAATAGGCATTCAAAGTAGAGGCTGGGCAGAATGCAGGAAAGGCAAAAAGTTCATTTAAGGTTATTGCTCAGTCCCTCACGTGATTTAATAGCAGAGCCTTGCTAAGTCTCTCTGTATGAATTTTCAGCTTTTTGCAGTTTCCTAACATAAAGTCAGTGGAATTCTCTTGAAGTCCCTTAAATTCAGTGGAAACTGGGTATAATCTCTTACAGAGACTGTATAATGCAATGGATTGTCTAGCTATTGCACTACCTTTTTCCCCCATTTGTCTTGTTTTTCCTAGTGAACTCTCATCTTTCTTCTTTTTTCTTTTTTTACTTCTATCACAAAACCATCACACCACTTGACAGACACTCAGCATCTGAGTAGAAAGCTGTTGTACAGTATCCAAGATTCCAGTGTTATGAATTATTTAACTAATGCTGTTTCTTTACCATAGCCCCAATTCATTGTATAGTGAAATAACTGGAAGTCTTTCCACCAGCTACAAAATAAACAGGATGGGGATTCATAATGAGCAATGTACACGGTCTAGATTTCAAATACTTCACTATTTAGTTAGAAGAACATGGATTGTTTGGATGGAATGGTAATAACAACCTCTGTTCACTGGTTCCACTGAGAACTGTTGCAACTGGGAATTTGTGGGGAAAAGAGAGTTCATTTTTTGTGCTTAGGAAATATTAGCATTTGCTATTCCCACTATTAGATATTTAGTGCATGTAATTTGGCACATGAAAAATACTGGCTTTAAATAAGCCTATTTTCTGAAAGTCATTTATACATGTACAAAAGGAAGTTGATAGCAACAATATTCAGATATTCTCACGGGGAAAAATAATGTATGCATCTCCTGCATAGGCAATCCAACCTCCTCCATATCATTCACCTCTTTTTAGAAGGGAGTAGAAAGTGTTGCGGTTGTATTCCTTTGAGATGAAAGTTGTAATATTACAAATTATCACTTGTTTTCAGTATTGACTAGAAAAATAAATGCAATTATGTTTATGAATGTTGAAAATTAAGCAAAATAAAGCAATTGTATGTGTTTGAGGATCTTTTCAAATGAAAAGCTGTATTCACTGAATTCACATTGGCTCTTTTTCTCACTATCATGTTTCATGATGTGAACTCTCAATTGAATGAGCAGCTGCACTAAAAATGGCACCAGCCAAGTCACAGGGAATTCACAGAAAATTTAGACATTTCAGGCTGTAACACAAGCCCTTTTGGGCCCTCATTTACCTTGAGAAATGCTTGGCTTTTTATTAGTATAATGTCTATAAATACAGAGAGGTGTCAAGCCCTTATTTGCAGTACTCACACTTGGTACTTTGGGATAGGCCTTGTACAGACAGAAGAAAGATGCTGTGCTGTCACTACAGAGAGTGGTTTATATTTCTAATTGTGTAGTTTTTTCTTCTGGTCTTCCACTTTGGATTTACTTACAGTGCAAGCATGAAGGTAATATGAAGGAAATGCCAGTGTTGATCTGGATATTCTAAGGAAAGCAAAATAGGAAACCTACAACACAGCTCAGGTATCCAAGACCCTTCTTGGTTTATCTAATTCTTATAAAGCAAGATTATGCTTAACACTGAAGATCTGGCCACATCCCTTTGGTCTTTGAAAATACCATCTGTTGCCTTGTATGGATGTTGGCTGAGTCAGGCCACAATCTCAACGGATGTTTTATCCAGTCTTCCTGCTATGCCTCTGGTGCATGCCACGGCATAAGCAGTGTGCGGAAGCATGCTGAAAGAAGAAACTTAGAGGCAGTGAGTGGCCTGTCCTCTTCGAAACCATGAAAGAGCAGAGCTGTTTCTCTGATAAATTATAAGATGCTTTAGCACAAATGTTTTAAGTACCGAAACTTTATGCAGTGCTTCAATTTTTTATTTACTTCTATACCACACTTCTTTAAGACCCAAGTTAGTAACTCTTTAAGCCGTGTGATTAACATTTTCACAGGATAACTTACTGACACCTCCTCACAAGTCAGTCTGCCCCATAAACTCAGGCTTAGCTATTCACCATACACATACACAGGAAAATGTAAACACTTCAGAAGTTCCATTTCACTCCATCCCTCTTTTGCTTTCCATGTGTATGAGACTTTGTATTTCTTTTTTCCCCCAGTGCCATCTCCTTCTCTTAATCTGCTCCCGTTATGATAGTGAAAATCAAGCTGTGAAGAATGTTGGCACTAAAAACCAAATCACCTTGTCTCACCCCCAGCCTAACTAGGATATAGTCAAGGTATTTAAAAAAAATAAAAGGGGGTGGGGGAAGAGCTGTAAGCTGAATTAACTTCTTGTTAAATTTGATGCAGTGTAGGGTGACTGTGTGAGGATGTATCGTATATATTGCTGTGCATTCTCATGGCCAGTTTTACTACTCCATCTGTCCATAGCAGACAAATGTCTTTCCTCCTTTCAGTTTTATAGGTTTAAGTTGTTTAGCAGCATAGTTATGGGAATATTCAAAGAGGAATCATAACCAGAAAATGGTTAGTTCTCATTAGCTGTTCATCTAGAACAGATTGCATAGGATGGTCTTCTGGAGTGTGTCTAATTGCTGCAGCATGGTAATTTAATGGGGACACATTTTTATAAGCTTGTTTAATTGCGTCTGTGCCAACTGACCTCGCAGCTTGGTGTGCAGTGATTCAGCTCTAGAAACTAGAGTTTGAATACAGGATCTCATTTGTATGGCTGCCTTTGATCTTCATGCATTGTTATGTATTTGTTTGATTTTTATATGGCATCTAGCATCACTGTGATGTCTGAACTAAAACTCTTCATCCTCCATCCCATTTGCCATCCATTAACAGTTGTTGTTCTTCAGCTATCAACTCCAATCGGTCCTGTTCCCTACATTAGTACTTTTTTTTCCCATTATGCTCTGAGGTTTTCTTCTCATATAACATTCACCTTCCTTATCTTACTTTGTCTAGGAACAAAGTTTTCCTCTTTTACTCAGAAGTGTTTTTACATAGCAACAAACCAAGAAGCTTTCAAAACTCTCTAGTCCTGCAGCTCTTGCCACACCATTTCCAGGTGTCTTTTCTCTTGCATCTGTTTCCTTTTCTCCTTTGTTCCCTTCTTGGTCTCATCCCTCAGGATTTTCTATCGCTCGCAGCCTCCAGTGAGACAGATCTGTAAAACTGTTTCCTTTAGGTTGCCAGGAAAACAGGACATGCACACTCTGTTGCAACTCTGCTGAATTGGTACAGAAAGCATTCCTCAGCCTTGTAACCTTTAAGTGAGAAACAGGATTTCAAAAGCTAATTTGCTTGTTTTTATAGCACGATCTTAATTCTACAAGGGAGAGAGAATGATCTAATCTAATTTAATTTTGCTCTTTAAGAAGAAGGGAGATCACTTGGCCAGCTGCTGCTCTGAGCAAACATGGAGCACGCAGGCTACAAGATAAGCTTTGAACTTTATCAAGTCTCTTGGCAGTATATGCTAATGTGTGCTGTTGGGAGATTTCTGAAACTTTTGCTTCTGATTGTATTAATTAGTGTACTGTTCAAATGAGCTGTAACTCACTGTAAAATAAGTAAGAGCTGTTACACATAGGGCTTTCTCTGTCCCTGATGCTTTAGTGTTTGGGCGGGGTGGACTGTGAGAATGTGTATTTGGCCCGATTTGTGAAATCACAGTACTGCTGTTTATTTTGATATCTTTTTAAAACTTTAAGCATAATCTCTTCTATTCAAGCTGTTCATTTGTTAAAAGAGGAAGAAGTTTGTGCACCAGTCCTGTGTTTGAAGAGGAAACCTTCTTCTCCCCAAATAATTGACATCTAACAGTTAGTTAGTAAGGTAAGGAAGCATCTCAGAGCTTCAGTGGTCATACTAAATTTCCCTCTAGACGGTGACAGACTCCCTCGAAAACCAGTTCTACTACAATTTAGGGCCTCAGGGCTCTTATACTTATCTTCCCCTGAGGTGGATTTGTTGTATTCTTACTCCACCTGGAAACTACAGGTTTAAGTTTGCCAGTATGTTAAGCTATGGTTTCATGTCTAGCACTTTTTACAACAGTCTGCCACCTTGCTCTTGCAGGCAGTGCCTCAGACCCTCCAAATCTTCCATTAACTGGAGTTTGTCGTCTCAGCTTCCATCCCTACTGCGCATCCCCGGTGTGATCTCTGGCTTCCCACTATAGAGACGTATTACCAGGTGCACAGTGTTGGCAGACATGATTTAGCCATGTACAATAATTTAAAAGTTGTACATATTTTGGGAAAAATTGGAGCTTTGTTGGGATTCCATCTTGGCTCATCTTGCTGATGAGCTCATCAAGCTATGCTAGCCTCTGTGGAATAAACAGTCTGTCCTGTCTCTTTACACATCTTGATCTTCTTTCATGCAGTAGTGGTCCAGGCTGCTTGACAGAGACATGCATGTCTTCAGAAAAATAAAACTAACCAGGAATTCTGTCCTATATTCTTAGATGAAACACAGAAGTCTATGACCGTTCCAAGAAAAGAGTCAGTGTTACAGTGCTTGAGAGAATTCACTGCTGCCCTGTACTGCAACCTGAACAAGGCACAGGATGAGAACCAATGACCTACGAGATAATACGGAATGGGAGTCCTAGTGTAAAGTACCTTAAAATGGCTTACCCAGGTTGAGAGGTTATGAATGTATGAAGTTGGTAACTTTACTCTGTCTCACTCCCTGCATTCCAGCCTTTCTTCTGTCTTCACATCCATTTTTGTAAATTTGCAGTCTGCTAGGTCAAAAAACTTAACTTTTTTTTTTTTCATTATATCATCTTAAAGATATTATCATTTGATACATGTGGTTTAAAACAAATAACTGACTTTCTCATCACCTGTTGTGAGATCCTGGCAAGCATAGGTCCAGACTACAGCTTCATATCTAGTCTGGCCCATTGCTAAACTTGATACATCATATGCCTGCAGGTTCCAGGTTATATTTAGCCCCCTCAGACACCTCTTTAAGCAAAGAGATCAAAACATTTAGCTAAAATCTTGGTATTGGCTCATAGATAAGTGTGAACTGCTCAGAAATTCTTATTTGGATCCAGGCACTGCTCTGTGAGAGTCTTTCCAATACAGTTAATAAACTGAGAATTATTTTGGCTTTCTTATTTTATCAGCTATCTCTTTAGATTTCTATTTCTCTTTATCTGAGAGAGACTTAAGAAACAGATGAATCACCAACATCCTCCCTCTGAAATAGAGAGTTCATACCTTCCATATTAAAAATAAAACTTGCATCAAGTCCTTCACAAGGACCCAATCTCCATCTTTTGTGGAAAAAGAGAAGTCACTAGCATTTCTATCTGAAATCAATTCGTTGCTCAAATTGGAATCAGCATAATGATTCTCCCCTACTACATATAATTAAAGGCATGTGACTGATACAGGGTTTGTTTTTTTTAGTCACCTTACAGCTTTATGCTTACCTTTATTGTTTTCTTTTTTTCCTTTAAGTTCTTGAGATAGCAGACTTAATCTTCCCACCTGCTTTTCCTGAATACTTTTTCATTGTTCCAAAAGTAAAGGCAAGAAGTATTATTTCACTTGATGATAAATATATTTAATATTTAATATTGTGTTGTTTACTTTTAGCCTATATTGTTAAAGCATACAACAGTGCCATGATGGCTACTGCTGCACTGACATAGAAGTAAAATCAAGAAATGTCTGTACACAAATATTAAGCTATGTATCACTTCTTAACAACCCAGCTGCGGCTGTGCTAAGAGAGGGCAAGTGTTCAGGTGTATAGGTGAAAGACTGTAGGTTTGGTAGACATCTTTATAATTAATTCAGGCATGTAAGAGAATTCAGCTAATTTTTGATTAGTTAAAAGTAAATGGAGAGTTTGGTGGAGAAGTGAAGGAAATGGTTTCAGCTTCTTTAAACACACAGTAAAGTATCTTTTCCATAGTCTCTTCACTGCAGCTTTACTTCAGAATACTTAACAGTTCAAAGTACTTGGCTCTAAAAATTCCATAATGAACATTAAAAATGTTTTTTTTCAGGATACTGGTATAACTGCAGTCAATCAACATTACAGTAGTGCAATCTTACTGAATTTATGCCAGGAATGTAAATGAGAAGCCATTCTGTTTTAAAAGCTTCAGCTAATATAATTAATTGCATTCGTTTTCAAGGTGATGTCTTGCTTGTTTGGGGGAATGAGCAATAGGGGATAAAAAAATGGAAGTTTCATCAGTGATTACAAAAGAGAGTGATTTACTAATTGCCTTTTACTGTTGCCTGACAGTTTGTATCTCTTACTGCGAAACAGTCTGCCTCAAGTCACTGAAAACATTTGTGTCTTGAGAGATTAGGATAAATACACTACAAGTAATTGTTTAGTTTTAAATTTGTTGTTTTCTTTCATGGAGAAATAGATTTGTCTCCTGTATTTCATAGCAACTATGGCCATTTACCCTGTGACCCCTGTGCTTTAGGTAAAAATATGTTCTGAAGACCTTAAGTGAGATTTTGGGAGAGCAGAATGTAATTGGGAGCAATTCTTTCTTGCTGGGTGTGGTGGAACCGAGCCCTGTTGGCACTGGTGCTCTCACAGTTTTGGCTCCAGGAAATATTAAAAAGTAGTGATTTAAATCCCTTGACAAAAAGGGACTACAGGCTGTTACAGATTCTGCATGTGTCTCCATATTGCTGCCTTATCAAAACTCATTCTCCCACAAATTAAATGGACAGAATCAGACTTAGTTGTCTCATTCAACAGCTTGATATCTAGTAGGGCAGCAACTCACCTACTGGGATGACTCCTGGCTCCTTTATTTCTTTACTGCCGTGAAATTTCATTGTGTAATGACCTGTCCTGGAGACAATATGTGATCTGTTCACAGGTGTATAGGCTAAGACCGTGAAGAAGCAAATGTTTACCTTGAAATTAAGGTTTATAGTGCTGGGCATTTAAGGAAGACACTCTTTTTATATGAACGTGTAAATGCCGCTGGATCTCTCCTTCTCCAATTCCAAGCTAGGATCCTGGTTTAAGTTTTACAAGGCAAATTTTAAAAAGAAAAATCTTCAGAATCAGAGAACCTTGAGAGCAGATGTGATAGGACATCCAGGAATGTTTTTTTAAAGCTGTTTGAGCTTTGATGCAAAATACATTTCTACTTCTGACAGTTATTACTTTTAGATTTAAATGTTATCCATTTCATATCTATAGGAAACTACCTGTGATACAGCTCAGTATGTCCAGTGTACCACCTACAGAGATAAAGAGTACAAGAGCTTGCTTTTAATCACAGCATCTGTATTACAGGAGGCATACAGTCACACACAACCTTGGTCTATACAGTGTGGTTCAGAGTCTCTGTATATCTCAGTTCTACACATCAAGATGACACTGGGCACTTCCAACAATTTCTTTATTTTAGGGGGAAGGAAACCAGACAAAAAGGAAGCTGTGCAAATTCTCTGTTGGTGAAGCAGAACTGGGGAACCCTTGACTAGAGGACCAGAGCT
>WEKW01032156.1:240464-264544 GCA_013389905.1 Sula dactylatra | reverse complement strand
TCTAATTGAATGGACTTGTTGAGGTTAATGACTCTCTATGGTTAGCCATCTTTTGAAATGTCCTTCTAAGGAAGTGGAGAGGCAACCCCATTCCATATGTGAAGTAGAATTTGAAGTCGCTGTCTCTCACACACACATGCATGTGTAGAGCTGCCTGTGCCAAGAAGAATCCCTACACTGAATATATACTGTCCCCAAAATTGCCATGGAACCCTCAATCTCTCTTTGTCAAGGTACACAGGTCACTCTTATTCAATGTTTCATTGCAAAATATATTTTCTAATTCTCATGTCATTTACTTGACTTTGTGATCATCTCTATGCCACTGGTAAGTATCTCTGATATACACATTCGAACACTATCATCACTCATGAATGGACACATCAATGCTAAATGTAGAGGCCATAGAACTTCCATAGTACTACTGATATACTCTGTTTACTGATCTAAGCAGATAATTTTTCATCAGAGTATGGCATCAAAGCTAAAGTTAAACTGGTTATCCATCATGTCCTTCCAGTCTTTTTCCAGACTCAGGATTGAGATTTCCCCACACAGTGTATACTCTTTGTTAGATGAACAATCTTGTATCTGGTTGCACTGTACATTTGTTTGTATGTGCTTTCATTGTAAGCAGCCTATTAATTGATCCAGTACACTCTGTAGCAGGGACCTGCATCTTTTTGCTATTTATTACCCCTTGAATCCCTGTCTCTTGCAGATTGTATTGGTAATTGTTTTATGTTTTCTTTGATATCGCCAATGAAACAATAAAATAGCATCCTTGTGCAATCCTACCAGATACACAACCATTGAACTAAGACTTCCCATTTAACAATTCTGTTTTGAGACCTCTGAGGTTTGTGTTAACTCTGTTTACTGTTACTAGCAGGGACTAGCTTCTGAACTGCCTGATCAAAGCAATGTGGTCTACTAGCTAGATGGCTCAGCCAGGCCACAAACAACTAGCACATGTGCTGTGGTCTTTTCTCAGCATTTTCTAATTAGGGGCACATGTCAACCCTGACCTACACAAGAGAACAGATTTTGTACTGCTTCACCATGTGCAACAAGCCATGTTTTCTCTACCTGTCAGAAAAGGCAAAATTTGACTTAAATCACCGGAGAATGTTCATCGTCATTTGTATCTATGCAAAGCTCTCTTTCCTTTAAACCCTTGAGAGTGATGGAGGAAAAGGATGATTCAGAATTCATTGCTGATTTAGTAAGATGCCATAACTTGACTCCTTCAATCAATTATTGGAATTTTATCTCATTTACAGAAAATCAGGTTTATCCATCATGACGCTGATGAGTGAACATGGCATGTCTGTATTTATTAAACTGTAGATGAAAGCAGACACTCATGCATGGAAATGTATCTAGTGTGGCTTTATTGACAGCTGAAGTACTTCGAAAAATGAAATTTCCACCGTGTAGATCATAATGCTTGTGGCCATTTTAGTTCTGTCAACAATTGTAGATCACTGGAAACAGCCAAGAATTAAATTGGAACAGTCAGGAAGTTGTATAAAAATCTTGGAAGAAAATCAAGTTAATTTTGGTTTGGTATAAATATTATCCTCAAAATCTGAATTTTCTGAATTTCACCTTCCAGTGTGCACAACTTAAATTAATATAGACCTAATATGGTACATAAGAAGGGGATGAAAAGAATCCTTAGTGTGGATCACTATATAAATAAGTCTTTCTGTTTCTGTGTTAATATTTTCTCTGCATCAGGTCCATAAGGAAAGCAGACGACCCTTTTTTGCCTCATTTTCCTGTGATCCTTTTTGTTTTTAAAGCTCCTGTAAATTGTAGTCAGGACACTTTAGTAATTTTTCCAGTTTCAAGTTGTTTTTTTAGCACTATTTTTGTACTTTAATAAATGATCAGAAAGGTCATAGAGTGTCAATGCAGTGCAAAGGCACCTAAAGGAGTCTGGATATGCCAGCACTGGGGCCACAGTGATACGGCCCACAGCAGTTCTCTGCACAGGCAGATACAACCTGGTTCTTAGCCGTGATGGTTGCCCAGGAGGAGCACACTGCTGATGTGATTCTGGTGCTAATGAACCTTTGCTAGATTAGTATGTTTATGCGGCACTGCAATTTCCTAACTGCCAGTGCTGCAAATAGCGTGCAGCTTGTTGATAATTTAATCGTCAGTCTCAAGTGGATGTCAGGTGAGCAAAGACTTCAAGTTCATTTTTTTAAATGTCGCTTTGTTACACGCTTTGTCTATAGCGTGTAACTCAATTCACTGCACAACTATTGCATTTCCAAATGCAAATGTCGCATAGGTGTCTATTATTTACTTTTTGTAAATATATATGACCTGACCTTAATATTGGTTGTTAGAGCAGGCTCTAATATAAAATTCTGGCCTCACTGAAACTGTATCAGTTTCACTCCTGCCTTCCCCAGTCTTCCCATATTCTGATACTGCTGAATTCCACAGCAGAACTCCTGTAGCCTTTGATATGGAATCTGTTTCTTGTTTGCAGGAACATTTTTTATTTTTTTATTTGATACATATATTTCAAAAGTCACGGTTCAGATATTTAACCTTCTGTACTTCTGGCATGTTGCAATACAATTTATCAAGGCTCTCTGGGTTTGTTTCTAATCACACAGGATAACTCAGTGGGTCATTGCCATTAACTCATTCATACTTCTGTTTGTCACCAAAAGCTTTCTTTTGTTTCCAGGTTTGGCAAGAAATCCCGACCTGCAATGTACGATGCAACCCCCATTGCTTATGAAGATTACAGCCCAGATGACAAACCTTTGGTTACACTGATTAAGACAAAAGATTTGTAATCTATTGTATCTTTTTTGGATTATTTTTCAAAAGGATGGGCTATTAACCTAATTTAAATATTTTTAAGAAGAAAGCATAACCAGTAATTTAAACCATTAGATGCTTCAGAATTTTCTGTAGAATATTTAAGAACCAATTTTCTGCAGCTTTTAGTTTGAAAAAATATTTTAAAACAGAATTTGTGAACTTCATGAATTACATTTTAATGTACCTTGAGCTTTATAAACTATAAGCTTATGATAGTGTGTGCTTTTTTCTTGGTAGACACTATTACTAAACCCAGATGAGTTTCTTGTGATTGTTACAGAACAGAAAACAATAATTAATGAGGACTTCTTTATGACATGTCAGTGCCAGCTTTCTCAGTAGAGGTAGGAAAAATGTGAAGCATAATATGATATATCCATTGATGAAAAAAGTCTAAAATGTTTGTGTTGTGAAAAAGAAACTAGTAAAAATTATTATTCCTAATCTGAATGAATTAGCTTTTGCCTTATTCCATGCATGGATAGATAACCTATTTCTCCATTATTTCCTGAAAGTTGCTGAAACATACTCTTGAGTTGATGTTTGACATTTTTGTAATAGTATTCAGGCTAGGCCTTGTATAATAATTTAAGTGCCTCTTGAGGCAAAGAAAGGGCATGATCCTTTAAACATTGAAATCAATGAGAGAGCTTCCATTGACTTCAGTGGGTGTGGGATTGGATCCTACAATTGGACTGAATCTATATTTTTCTTTAAAGGTTAAAGTTTTTTATATTGTGAGTAAACTAAGCTTATGGTTTGAGTTGTTTGTTTCCTAAAGTTTGTTGATGTACAGTATTGTTTCATGAAATATTGTGTATTTCTCATAGTGCTTCTTATTTGGGATCAATATGGGATTTTTGTGGCTGTATTTGATTGCTTATGGGCTTCTTAAAATTCTTGCTTATTTCAGAAAATATTGAATAAATGTTATCAAGTGAAGATTGCAGCTGTTTCTTTGTTTTTCTTCATTTCAAAGTGCAGTGTTGTCTATAAATTTGAAAGGACATGAGCATATAATGTGGTATAAATAATGCCAAAAGAAGATGGCATTATAAATTATGGGCATTATAAATTATGCCCAGCTAGAACTCAACCTGGCAACTATTGTAAGGGATAACAAAAAGTGGTTTTACAAATACATTAACAACAAAAAGAGAACCAAAGAGAATCTCCATCCTCTATTAGACGTGGAGGGGAACATTGCCACTAAGGCTGAGGAGAAGGCTGAGGTACTTAATGCCTTCTTTGCCTCAGTCTTTAACTGTCAGACCAGTTATCCCCAGGATATTCAGCTCCCTGAACTGGAAGGCAGGGACGGGGAGTGGAACAAACCCCCCATGATTCAGGAGGAAGCAGTTTACGACCTGCTGAGCAGCCTGGACACTCACAAGTCTATGAGGCCAGATGGGATCCACCCGAGAGTACTGAGGGAGCTGGCGGAGGAGCTTGCCAAGCCACTCTCCATCATTTATCAGCAGTCCTGGTTAACAGGGGAGGTCCCAGATGACTGGAGGCTTGCCAATGTGACACCCATATAAAAGAAGGGCCAGAAGGAGGATCCAGGGAACTACAGGCTGGTCAGCGTAACTTCGGTACCAGGGAAGATTATGGAGCGATACATCTTGAGTGAGTTCACCAGGCAAGTGCAGGACAACCAGGGGATAAGGCGCAGCCAGCATGGGTTCAGGAAAGGCAGGTCCTGCCTGACCAACCTGATCTCCTTCTATGACCAGGTGACCCGCCTCGTGGATGAGGGAAAGGCTGTGGATGCTGTCTACCTGGGCTTTAGCAAGGCCTTTGACACTGTCTCCCACAGCATCCTCCTAGAGAAGCTGGCGACTCATGGCTTAGACAGGTGTACTCTTCGCTGGGTAAATAAATGGCTGGATGGCCGAGCCCAGAGAGTTGTGGTGAATAGAGCTAAATCCAGTTGGTGGCCGGTCATGAGTGGTGTTCTCCAGGGCTCAGTGTTGGGGCCAGTCTTAAACGTTTAATATCTTTATCAATGACCTGGGTGAGGGGATCAAGTGCACCCTCAGTAAGTTTGCAGATGACACCAAATTGGGTGGCAGTGTTGATCTGCTCGAGGGTAGGGAGGCTCTACAGAGGGATCTGGACAGGCTGGATCAACAGGCCAAGGTGCACTGTATGAGGTTTAACAAGGCCAAGTGCCGGGTCTTGAACTTGGGTCACAACAACCCCATGCAATGCTACAGGCTTGGGGAAGAGTGTCTGGAAAGCTGCCTGGTGGAGAAGGCCCTGGGGGTGCTGGTTGACAGCCAGCTGAACATGAGCCAGCGTGTGCCCAGGTGGCCAAGAAGGCCAACAAGCATCCTGGCTTGTATCAGGAATAGTGTGGCCAGCAGGAGTAGGGAAGCGATCATGCCCCTGTACTCGGCACTGGTGAAGCCGCACCTTGAATATTGTGTTCAGTTTTGGGCCCCTCAGTACAAGAAGGACATTGAGGTGCTGGAGCGTGTCCAGAGAAGGGCAATGAAGCTGGTGAAGGGTCTGGAGAACAAGTCTTATGAGGAGCGGCTGAGAGAGTTGGGCTTGTTTAGTCTGGAGGAGTCTGAGGGGAGACCTTATCGCTCTCTAGAACTACCTGAAAGGAGGTTGTAGCGAGGTGGGTGTTGGTCTCTTCTCCCAAGTAACTTGTGATAGGATGAGAGGAACTGGCCTCAAGCTGCACCAGGGGAGGTTTAGATTGGCTGTTAGGAGAAATTTCTTTAGAGAAAGAGTGGTCAAGCATTGGAACAGGCTTCCCAGAGAGGTGGTGGAGTCACCACCCCTGGAGGAGTTCAAAACACGTGTAGATGTGGCACTTTGGGACGTGGTTTAGGAGGTATGGTGGTGTTGGGTTGACAGTTGGACTTGACGATCTTAAAGGTCTTTTCCAACCTTAATGATTCTATGATTCTATGTTTCTATAAGGTATTCCAGCTGTTAATTTGTAAAGGAAAAAATGGGCTTTATTATCAAGGTAGTCTCTCAAAGTGATACAAATACAGCACTAGAGTAAAGATGCAGTCCTGCAATCCCGGCCATATGCACCACAATTTGTTCCTAAGTAGGTCTGACTGCAAATCTGGGCTCTAAGTTACAGCAAGAGTAAAGTTTTGTCACAGAACAACCTGTTTATGTGAGTAGGTTTGAATTGACTTTGTGTTTCAAAGAGGCCTGCCTACTGGGAAAGCCAAGACTGCATGGTATATAGGCAAATTGCTGTAGCTACCTATAGATCCCGCTGTATCGTGCTGTGCTACATCCATTCAGTACTGTTGTATTACAGGCTGATCAGTACTGAAGGGCTAAGCTCCGTTTGACCTCTTAATGTTGAGAAATCGTGGAATGCATGCAAAATCTTCATATTTCTCATAAATAACATTTCCAGACAGAAAAAGCATGTCACCAGGAGCTTTGATCATTGCTGTGTGAGGGCAGCTGTTGTCTCAGGCTTTCCTTGCAACTGCTGACACCTCCAGACCTCAGATCAGCCACTAAAGACAGACGTAATCAAGAATTGTAAAGATAAAAATGCTCCCACTGGTTTTACTGTCTTGTTTAGGTGGGCAGAGTGTATCTGGTATGTTACTTTTTATTTCAAATTTCATTATTATTACAGCTTCTGATTACAGTCATAGCAATTGATTTATTTTCCACTACTTCCACAATTAGTGCTGACAAGAGGTAGACAAATTTTTGCAAATCAAGCTGTTAGAATTGCTAAAATGTAATTTTTAGTGTGAGATTACATTCTAGTTCACCACCAAGAAAAAAAAAAAAACAACCCAAAAACAACAACCCCCCCAAAAAAGAGAGTAAATGTATCAGATATGGGCCAAATTTGAAATGTTGTAAAGGAAAGCAAATGGAAATGTATTTTAGTAGAATGTTAATGGAATGTTAATGTTAAAGGAAAGCACTGCTCAAAGGATTCTCTTACTGTTTGGAACGCCTGGATGGTGAATATGCAGGTTAGTAGCACCATGCTGTGTTTGAATTATGGAAATGTCAAATGCATCTCAGGAATCCAGAATATCTTTCCTGACATCCTGTATCTGCTACCATGGGCTCTCAATTATGTTGACCCAAGACAATAATTACTAGTAAAAGACCTAAAGAAATTAGATTCAAGCCTCTCTTTAATTCTTCAGGCACAATTTTCTATGACGAAGGTTGTGCATTTGCACCTCGTGGCTGTCAGACTAGCTTTTTTCATTGGTACAGTTTGGTGCTGCTGCTTTATTCCAGGTATGGAAACTTTTGTTTATGGTGATTTCTAGGAGCGTTTTAAAGAACCCCTTAGAAAGAAGGGTCAAGAACAAGCTATACCCTATGCCGTTTTTTGTAACTTGTGTGGAGCAGGGGCAAATGCATTGTTGTTATAATTGATTTGTTAATTGGATAGAAAGGAAATACTCATTCTTCAGAGTTTTCAGCCTTTTCAGTCATAAAATATTGGTTTACCTTTGAAGAACTGCAAATCTATACAAAGTAGGGAAATGAGCAACTCTGATGTTCTAGGGAACATACATATTCAGTCCATATTTTACAAGAGATGTTGCAATGAGCAGCAGCCCTTCTGCATACAAATCACACCTTGGTAGTGATTCTTGACCATCCTATATTTCTCTCAAGTGACTGACCTGAAGGATAAGTAATTTGTGAGGAGCTATTTTCTTGTCAGCTTACAGCCTCTGGCTTCTGTAAATCATCCTGTGCTTCCCGTGAATTGTGCTTTGAAAATTACTTTTGCTCCTTCCAATTTATTTTATTGAACTCTGATGGCATGTTATGCATGCACTGTGCCTGAATGGGTGCGCTTCTGATATATTTGTAAGGCACTGCACTGCCTGCCAGATGGAGCAGCCCACAGACCTGGAGGGAACAAACCCATCCTGAGTTTTTTTCCCAGCTCTGAAGCTGCTAGAACAAGTTGGTTACTGTCTTTATATGCTGGATTGTGTCTTTCTGAGGGATATACATGAACACAGACAAAGGACACTGGTTATTCCATATCCTTTTCCCAAACCAGAGGAGGTTTGTTCTGTATAGGGAGCAAATGTAGATACATAGCAAATAGCACCTGCTGTTAATATACTAGACGTGGGTTTTTTGCTGTAAATCATCCAGATGCAGAAAGGGGTGATTATATGTGCTCTTCCCTCCAGCAGTGGGCTAACAGGCTCCAGCAACTCCTGCAGATGGGGACAAGTCTTTGGGCTTGTCATTAACCTCCAGTACTTGTGTGCTCACCAAGTTTGGCACTTTTTTCTTCCTCTTCCCTCTGGGAATGGGGGAACATCCCTGAATGTTCTTCCCCCAGCAGCATGGACATCTATTCTTGCATGCTTCTTGGGGTGGTGTGAAACTTGCAGTTACAGCTCAGAGTTGTGATACATATGCTAACAGGAAAATGTCATGATTTACATGGATTCTGGATGGAGTCATTCCAAAACGATGAAGACAGTGACCCTGTCCGTGGAGCTGGGCTAATTGCAGTATGCTATAAATACAAGGCCCAAGGGAACAGTTGAGCACAAAAGGTAGAAAATACATGTTGACTAAAACCGTACAAATTATGCCCATTAAAACCTACAGATGTAACCCTAAATTCAATAGAGAAAACTTAGACCATTGCCACAGCTTCAGCCTCTCTCTGCATCTGGTCTCTAGGAGGTGCTCTGGGAATTTACATGCCACCTGTGTGGGCTCCAGAGGTGACATGTAGCTGAACCCTTGGGTGAGCATCCTTGGTCCACAACCAGGACCAGTTTTCAGTAGCAGACCTTGTACTGGGGAAGAAGGTGGCTCTCAATCCTCCCTAACGTCTCTTCTTCCAAATACATGGTGAAAAACAATGTTGTTGCGGGGTGCAGGTAGCTTGTGAAGGAAGGCAGGGTTTCCGTGCCAGCGAGGAAGGCTGTGTCTCCACCACGGGGGCTCACTGCAGTGTGCTGTGTTGTGGTGTGCTGCTCCTTGGGTGAGGGGGCCTGGCCTTTCTGCGGCCGGAAGAGGCTGCAGAGCACAGAGCCATCCCTCTGCTTTGGAGATCTATTTTAAAACCCCCCGATGTGTCCCTGTGCCGGTTGTGCAGTGACAGCCCGGGCCGGGCAGGCGGCAGCAGAGGCGCTGCCGTGAGCCCGCGCTGGGAGCAGGGGGTGACACTGCCATTCCCCGGGTCACAGCCATCAGCCCCTTGGCTCTTGCCCTCCTGCTATTCCAGCAAAGCAGGCAGAGGATGAAAGGCCTGGGCATGTGGTCCTGACCCGGCTGGGCCCAGGTAAGCAGCTGATGCAAGTCTGCGGGAACTCTATTTGTTCTCAGCTTACCCTGTTTCTGTTAGCAGATTAATCAAATGGTGGGCTCAGAGAGAGCCTAACGGCCAGGGATGTGGGGAGAACTTGGGGGAGGCACAGGTGGGGTCTATGAGTAGTTGCAAGGAGACCTGAGGCACCCCCTGTCATGAATAACCCTGGGCATTGTCAATCAAGCCTGTGTAACACCCTGCACCAAAACCACCAGTCTGATTTTGCTGTTACTCCTTCCACCACAAACGTAGCCATCTGCTACACTGGTGTGAGGGAAATGAGAACTGAGAAGAGATTTAAGCTCAGTAAAGTGCATCTTCAAATGGCAGAAATCTCTGCGTGGGTAATCCCTTTGAAAACAACAGGAGTTTGAAGATGGTATTTGTGATGTTTTGGGGGAAAGTAGTTTGGTGTCTTTCTGCATCTAAAAATATAAAAAATCTGACCATAGGTGTATAGCACTACAGCAAGCATTGCTTGCTTCAGTGAAGTCTCATGCAGTGAAACTTCAATCACAACACTGATGTTTTCATCGTATCTCAGCTTCATTTCTGGAACTGGCTTGGCTTTACCCCAGCACGGCTTTGTTGAGAAATGACTGAGCAGACATGACATTCCTGAAGACGTATAGTTTCTCTTTTGATAGCAATAGATGCCTGATGAATAAATTCAACACCTCTGAATATTATTCTCTGTGCGGATGGCTGAGAGGAATTAAACAGCCCCTCCTCGCTTGTGTTGCCCAAGTTACGCTTACAGGGAGCAACTTTGCCCCTTCATGTGGCTAAATCCTTCTTTGTCCAAAATTTCTCTGAGATTCCCTTCTCATTTTGCTCACAACTGCTCAGCTTTTGTAGAGCAGACTGGCACACTGCACCAGACAGAGCTGTGCCCCATCCTTATAGCTAAGCAAATCCAGCCCATCCTCCCTTTCAGTGCTTCCAGCCTAGTCTCTCTGTCAGCTGTTTGCTGCATGACCAGCTTTGGGAACCTCTTTTACTTTTCCTACTGCCATATTTCAAGGCTTATGTGCTGCTTGCTAATTGTATGTTACTCTGCTCTCATGTTCCTGACCTCAGAGGAGGTGCAGAAGTGTGGGCCTCCCATGGACCTCTTCTTCCTGCTTGAACATGGAAGGCAGATGAAAACCAGTTTAATTCAGGGAAGAGTTTGATCTCTCAGGCCATTCCCTGCTATGAATAGTTAAAATAATGTGTATTACCAAGAGCTAATGAATCCAGACATGTTCCTAACATGAGAAATGGGAGCCACAGGGCAGTCCAGTGTGTGCCCAAACCCTCTCTTCAAATCTGTTGACTACTGAGAGAAAGATGCACTGGGTTATGCCTTTCAGGCACCTTTTATTTTATAACAAAAAAGTGAGTCTGAGGGATTGTTTGTTTGTCTAAAATAGATTTTATCTCTTGAAGCCTGTTATCCCTGTGAAATGCCCTGCACAAGCAGGTGAGCAGTGAGAGAAGGGCAAAGCACGTAGCCAGTGCCAAATGACAGATATGGAGCCAATCTGCTTTATCTCCTCTTTGCAAGTTTGTTCTCCATTTCCTGAGACTTTGCCTGAGCATCTGCCAGAACACTGTAGTTGTGCGGGGTCAGGAGGGATGGCATGAGGCAAATTTGACTCTGACCCACCTTTATGTCCATCTTAAATGTCTCATCAGGTAGATGGGACTGGCCCGAGTCTGACATCAGAGCAATCAGAATACTGCTGCTACCTGATATAGCTGGAGATTGTTACAAAGACGTGCAGCGTGCAATGTGCTCTGAGCTCCCACCAACTCCTTCTCAGTCTGATGTGCTGGTCACTGAAGAGGCCTTGCTCAAAGAAGTCATCTTGTACTTCTTTACTCTTTCCTCTCTGCTTGCACCAGAGGTGCATCTGAATCCTTTGTATGCTTCCCCCCTCATATTTTGGAATAGGTCCAATTAGGTGAAGATGATTCCTTCTGATGGGAATTGGGTCAACCAGTGAAAACAAACAAAACTTCAAAGTGATTATGCCACATCCAGCCTCATCTGGGCTCAGTTGGCCTCATTTCTTCTACAGTGCAAAATGGATAACAAAAATGACCTCTCTGGAAAAGTCAGATTTCTCTGTTATTATGAATTCCAGTTCCAAATACTCCTTTTAAGAAGTTTATAATAAGATGATTATTGTAAATATGCTTCCCCTTTAGCAAAGAATAAATCATGAAATAGGCTTTGTTTGGTGAGATCTTTGGCAAAGGAATGTAAATAAATAAGCTAACTGAATAAACTTCTTTATCTGGTGTGCTGAGCAGAAAAGGCAGCAAAGTTAATCATTTAGGAAAATAAGCTGGTCTGCTATGCTTTCTTCAGCAACAGACCAGGAAGAGTCTAAGGGAAACAATCTGCTCTAGCTTGCTGACCCTGGACTTTTTGCTGGAGTCCCACAGACCAGGAGAGATCATGTTTATCATGCTGGAAGCAATGCTATCTCCTCAAGGAGATGTCCTTCAGTCTACATGTTTGATTTGTTTCTTTTCCTGTGGACTGGTCTACTTCCCTTCAGAGGTAGCTCCTCGTAACAGAACAGAGATCTCTTATGAGGCCAGCTGTGACTTCTCTTTCATCTCCTGGGAGTAGTATACACAGGGACAATAATCTGAATTTGCAGTGTCTTAAACCTGGGACTCCATACTTCCATATGAGCAAGTTCATATGCATATGCACGTGATCGTACATGAATGTTAGTCCACCACTGCTCAAAGAAATCAGACTGCAACTGTTCTGATCTTCACCACAGTTTTTTATTGACTTACGTGGATTTGAACTAATCTGAAGAAAAGCTGCCTGGAATCTGAGCCTATAAGCCAGATACAAGTTGCACAAGTTGACAAAAATGTGTGTAGCTGCTGTGGAAAAAGAAAATAGCCTAATGAAATTTAGGTGATTTTAGCATGCAGCAGCTGCAATTACAATTAGTTTGTCATCAGAAGACTTAGTTCTCACCCCCAACCATAAAGGTTTGAGGGGTGATCATTGCTGAAATGTATCTCATCATCCTTTGCTTCCTCTCTTTGCTTGTGCTGTATCTTCCGCCTTGCCACTCCAGGGCATTAGCATCTTATGGAGAAATTTAACCGTTGGCACCACAGATGAAGACAAGCAAGAAAATTGATGAAAATTGGTCAATGAAGAGTTCTTGGCTGTGGGCAAGCCAGATCAGGAGGCACTTGACACTTTCTTGACTCACCTATCTCTGTAAGTCTTTGGTCAGTTAAATCTCTTCTTCCTCTCTTCTCGTAAGTGCTTTGGTTGATGAAAGACTGCAGCTGGCATTGCATCAGGACAGCAGTATCTCAGCATGACATTGCTCAACCAGGACTGTAGTGTTTAGCGCCTGAATGATGCATGAATAGAGGTGGTGGTCTGTAGCCTGTGAATGTCCTTGTTTATCCTCAAGCTGTGGCTTCCTGTTGTTTCCTTGTTTCACAGTCTCAGCATTTTGGCATAGTTGCATTTTTGCCCCTTTTCGGGTGTTTGACATACAAATATAAAGTCAAGATTTCTTGGAACTCTTCCTGGGAGGAAATTATCTACAACTTCTAATAATAACAAAGATGGGACATATTTGTGTCAAAATATCAGCACGAGATGCTTCCGATGACAGACCACATGGATTTGACCAGTGAATGTATCCACAAGAAAAGAAGTATAGCCTCTTTCCTCAGGCTGGTGGCTTAGGACACTTCCAAGTTCTGAGTAAAAGATTTTATAAATATCCGAAGGGTGGCTGTCAAGAGGATGGGGCCAGACTCTTTTCAGTGGTGCGCAACGACAGGACAAGGGGCAATGGGCACAAGTTGGAACACAGGAAGTTCCAACTGGATGTGAGAAAACACTTCTTTACTTTGAAAGTGACAGAGCAGTGGAACAGGCTGCCCAGAGAGATTGTGGGACCTCCTTCCCTGGAGACATTCAAAACCTGCCTGGATGCGGTCCTGTGCACCCTGCTCTGGGTGTACCTGCTCAAGCAGGGGGGTCAGACAAGATGGTGTCCAGAGGTCCCTTCCAACCCCCACCATTCTGTGATTCTGTAAAAGCCTTTGCAAATGCAGCAGTGGCATTGTGAGCACTGTCCTACAGCCGCAGCCGGAGGAGACCACAAGAGATTCAAGGGTTGTCACCATAAATCTCATACTCACTCTCAGCACAGCCCTTAAATTCACAAGGTAGTGATTTATTCCAAATTAAAATAATTGCATGTACTTAAATTCACCTCCTTTGCACTAGGAGAGCTAATGAATGTCTCTGAAATGTTCTGAGATCTTTTAATGAAAGGCTTTTATATGTCCATGATTATAAAAAAAAGTTTCCCAAAACCTCCCGTTTAGCTAATGAATTACATTGTGGTTTTAGTACACGTGAAATTTATGAGCCTGTATAAAATCTAACAAATAAAATCTCAGCCAGGTTGAAAAATATGATCAATGCGTTGTTGAATGTGGAAACAATATTTGTAACAGACCTTCACTGCCAGCTCTTGTATACTCTTTGCCTAGTGTTTCTGCCTTTGGGCAACCAGCAATTCGTGAAAATACCATCACAAAGGCTGCTTAAAAATAGCTGTCGCATCTGATGGCTTAGCATGCATTCTTGTATTGAAAGAATTGAAATATAATAGTGTATTTACTAGCAATATCTTTCTGGGAATTATGTCTTATGCCCTCAAGCCTATGAAACCAAGGCATAGGACCTCAGTTCTTATTGCCTTTCATCTGCACATCTGACCACTACAACCTTCAAGAAAACTCTTTGGTAATGAATATGAAGGCCATGAGGGCAATTTCATGCATGACAAAGCTTCATTTACCCCAGACACCTTCCAGAAGGTTGGCTTTAGCTTCTTTTTTGAAAAAAATAATGGCTTTGTACAGTTTCTTCAGTCTCCTAGAAGTCAGCTTATTTCCTATACTGTACTGAGACAGAGAGAGCACATACAAGTTCTGGTTCTGATTCTTTCTCCAAGAGGACAGTGCACACATAGATAGGTTACAAAGAGCTGAAATTGGTATTAACTTGCTGAAAACTTTGTGTTTGTAGATCTCATTGTATGGCACTGATATTTATTCTACAGAGCAGCCTGTGGTTGTTTGACTCACTATATTGCACCTGTCATGTGAATAAGGCAACCAGGCAATAACTGTCATGATGCAGAACAATTTCTTTCAAGGATTTTGTACCTACGATATGCTGTCAATAATGTCTTATTTGTGGTCTGTATGTGACACCAGTACCTCCTATTAATTTAATTTGAACATGTATTTCAGTTGTTTTCCCTTTGTATGGCATTTGCTAGAATGGTCTGTCAAAACAAAACCGGCAAAACATCATGTAAATAGGAAAGGATCTGCCTTCACATGTGCCTATTATGCCATTCCACTTTCATCTTGCTATGAATTTGAAACTGAGATTGTTCTACATAAAAAAGATGATGACCAGTTATTTTTATCTCCAGTACTCAGCATGCTGCTTCCCTTCTTTCCCTGAGCCCTGTGTTGACCTGCGTGCGATAAGGAC
Organism: Sula dactylatra; assembly: GCA_013389905.1. Taxonomy (NCBI): domain Eukaryota; kingdom Metazoa; phylum Chordata; class Aves; order Suliformes; family Sulidae; genus Sula; species Sula dactylatra. The sequence continues at coordinate 249,812 of WEKW01032156.1, read as the reverse complement.
AAATCCTGGAGAAGATTTTCAGAGCGCTGAATTAGGTGCAGAGTTTATCAGTTTTCATCTGTCTTTCACCCATTTCATTTCCACAGAGAGAATATTTTACAATTCCATGGAGATGCCTTCATTCCTGATAGTCTGAAGAGTTGTTATATTTTAATACATGTGAGATTTAAAACAGGGTAGTAAGCTAGCAGTATTGTCAGACATATTAGGTTTAAATCAAAATGTCTCACAGGTCTGATTTACTTAGTGATATGTGTTGCTGAATTTTGAAAGATTTCATTTAGAATAGATTATTGAATGGTGACGCTTTGATGACATTTTAAAGTTTCATGCAATACACTACAGAATTTCTCTACAAATTGGTTAATATTATCTAATTTTGCTCCACTTCAGGGGAGTCCTGTCTGCAGAGAAAACCAAAATCTCCCAACAAAACCACTACCATACCCTGGCAGTAGGGCTGGCACTACTCGTGTTTGTTCAATTGTTTTTCAAGAAGCCCTGATTTTGCATATGCAATGTAGTCGTCTTGTCTTTTTCCATCTGGCAGTACCTCCTAAGAAGGGCAGAAATTGCTGGCAGAGAAATAATATCAGACTTCAAATTAAGTTAAATGTGCTCTTCATTCAAAAGCAACTCAGCCTTGAGATTTCTGAGAATTCATTGTCTCTCTCTCTTTTTCACTTATGTGTCATCTCTTACATCCCTCTTCTTCAAACTTCAGCATCAGGGGTGATTTATGAGAGCAATTTTTTGTGTAATATTCTGCAGCAATAGTTGGCAAATCACTTCTCTCAGCATGGGGATGTATTCTTCTTTGTTACACACCAAAGAGGCACACAACCCTTAAATTTCTTTAAGAAGACAATGCTTAATAAGCTTTTTGAAAGGAAAAATGCAAATCCCATCTCATAATTACACATAGATACGTTACTTGTACAAAAACTGCTCTGGCTATACGGCATTGGCATTTTATGTGATGGATCCATCAAGAGCCCCTCTGACTGCCATGGGTGAGTCTATTTAACTGATCTCTTGCTTTTAGCTTGAAGCAAGTTCCCAGACAGCACTGAGCAACGCATGAGAGTCCAGCTGCATTGCTGTACTGGGGACTGCTCATGCTGAAATTTAAGCATGAGCTTAATGAAGGACTTTTGAGGTTTGTTAATTTTCTGTTATGTGTTTTTGCATCTTCTAGGGTTGAAGTCATTTTATAGAGTTCTTTGAGTTGCAAAACTTAGTAAATTCTTGTGTGAAGTGTTGATGGCATCAGCCTTATACCTTCAGTGAGGGCTCTGCATTCACTCTGGTTCCCAAAAACCTAGAAGGGACTTGAGTCCCACTAAATGATTGTACACAAGAGGGTGATTCTTGGGTTTCTCTGGATGGTTTGTAAAACTATATTTAAAACCTCTGCAGTTATTTGCCAGCAAATCTGTTCACATCCACCCAGCAACACATGTGTTAGAAATCTTCCCAATAATCAGTGCAGTGCCCAGGTTATGGACCAAGAAAGAGGCCTCCCACAGTCCACTTACCAATCTATCTTTTCTTAATTAGGACTTGGGCAAACTGGAGCATGGTTTCATCCTTGAACTCTGCCCTGTTTCCTGTCTCACACATTTTATAGTCTAGAACCACTGCAGAGCAGGGAATATGTGTGTCCCTTGACCTACAATGCTTTTGGTCTTCTGCCCCTTTATGTGCTTTGATACAGTCAGATATTGGCGTTTTGTCGGTACCAGCTGTTGATCGTGGTGATCAGTGAGGTTGCATTAAAAAAATGATGCTGTTACTGTTACACATCCTCTTTGTCAAGAACATCTCAGCAGTGTAATGTGAAAATTGTCTGGTCTTAGCTGTGAAAGAACCTTTGTATGCACAGATGTTTCCAGGAGAATTTGGGTTGTTGTAACAGTGGCTCTTTACACCCCCTTGCTCAAGTCAGGGAAGGAGAAACCTCTCCCAGATTGCCACACTGTTGACCAATCTCCTTATGCCCATGAATAACTAGTGCATACATGTCACTGAAACAGGAAGTGTGGCTTCCAGTAAACTTCCTATTTTCATGGATAAACTTGAGTAGTTGGAAATTGTGAAATCTAGATGGCAGATTGCCAAACTTTTTTCTTGCTATAGTGATGCTCTGCAAACAAAAATTTTTATTGTAGACTACCAAAAGTCTCTTTCCTTGGTAAATTTTCTTATTCTGAGGGAATATCCAGTGCATCTAAAATTGCCCAAATATTTATTTATCACCTATGATTCTTCATTCCTTTTTATAATTCCATTGTCTTCAGTGTTCTCTCTAAAAACAGCTTATCTGTATAACATGATTCTCCTCTAGCTTATGTTGTTAAAAATCAGAAGTAATTTAAATTAAGTTCACAGAGTCTCATCTCTGCAACTCAGAAGAGTCATGGACAGAAGCTATGAAGATGCCATGGATTTAGCTTGGTGTAAAACTGATGCGGGATGATCATGATCTCTGTAGACATTTGTGGCGGTACATATCACTTTATCACAGACAAATAAGTATTTAATAATAATCAGGGATAATTCACAAATAAAAACAATACACTCAAAGGTGCACAGAGCTGACAGGGGTCTTAACAGTTCTTGTTTCAAGTTTGTTTGGAGAGGATGAAGATGTAAGTATCTGGCACATGTCAACTGGAAGCTTTTGTGCCAGTTGTTTTCTGCTGTTTACAAGATGAATTGGTGCATTAAGAGCTGGACTGGAGCTTCTTTGGGTATGTTAACACAAGATTTGCTGCTAGAGGCTGTCTGGAAAATGTCATTGTCCCTTCAAGGAGGTGTCTGGCCACCAGCTGTGTCACTGGTGCTGCAGTGGGAGCACTCCCTGGGGAGGAGAGGACTTCTCCCATTCCATCTGCCTGGTCTTTCCTCTGCCCTCCTCCCCATGTCATCACCACGCCCAAGCCCCTCTGTTCTTTGGCTTCCTCAGGCTCTGAACCTTGGGTTTTTCCCTCCTCCTGCTGCCTCCCAGTCTTGCTTCCTTTGAAGGGATCCCTTGGAACACATCCTGCACTTGGCCACCCTGTGCCCTGAATAGCTCAGCCTTTCCCAGCACCGCAGCCAGATACTGGTGACTGCCAAAAGTACTCCCTGCACCTGCCCTGCCTTTCCCTATCCCCATGCCGGCGTGCCTCCCGCAGAGGGGCTGGTGTCTGGCCTTCAGCCTCTGAGCCGCATCCGCCTCCTCATGCTTTCTCTAGGCGCTTTTCTCGCCGCCTCCGTGGCCCAGATTCAGATGGCCTGAATTCCCCACAGCCCGGTGCTTCCTGCCGGCTGGCACAAGGCCTCCGGGGCATGGAGCCAGGAGGCTGCCTTCGCCTGCGGACCTGGTGCAGCCGCAGCCCCCAAGCCCGAGCCCTCCCGCCGCTGCCCAGCCGCTGCCAAAATCCACAGATTTGTCCTTTCTTTCCTGATGCTGGTTAGGAAAAACGGGTGCATGGTTGGTACTGAGTTGAGGGGGTTGGCAGCTTTGAAAGATCAACTTTGTGTTTGCTGGGGGGCTGACGCCCCTGCTTCACTCGCTCACCGAGGACTCCCACTGGCTGCAATGGAGGTGCTGTCTGGCAGAGGTGATGGGAATACTAAGAATAAAACTTGCTTGGCCCTTTATTGTTACATATTTTTTCCTGTGCAGAACTGATGTGGCCTTTTAAATCCATGCAAGGCCTTTGCAGCAACCTCCCTTCTGTACTTGTTGACCTACCATGGCTTTGGTGGTTTATTTTCGCTGCTGCTGTGAATAGGACCGGTACAGTGCCAATGTGAAGGAGAAGAGAGTCCAAATATCTGCCTTTCTAAAGATGAGCCCAAAAGGTGAAAAGAAAAAAGGAATGTCACATAAATACAGTCAAATAGGCCACTACCAGTGCATTGCATGCATTTATTTAGACCAGGCACCTTCAAAATCATCCTCCAAGTTATTTTTGGTAGAGGAAAAGAAGTAGCTAACCTGGTACTTGGGGAGGACAGTTGGATAGCTACAGCTGAAGAGGTAATCAGAAACACAACCTCTTTTGGCACCAACCCAGGTCATTAAAGACACCTGGTTGCTATGAGAACCCCAGCGAGAGCTTCTTAAACAAATTGGAGATCAGGACTTCATTACACCCTGCAAGCAGCCTGGATGGGTGGGAGAATATGGCCTACCCAAACCTGAATTAGCCCCTTCCCTGGGATACTTACTGCTGCCTCAGTTTCACAAATCATTAATACCGCATTGCTTCATGTTTATAGCACCTCCTGATGCTATTTTAAAATAATTGTGAAGGGGATAATGAGCCAGATGCACCGCAAGCAGAAGTGGCCTTGGCTGAACCGCCTTTGGTGGAGCTGCGCTCCTGTGCCTGTGCAATCATCCCAATGCACCTACATAATCAGAATAAAAATGACTACCTAAATAACAGTACTGCACTGCTGGGATTATATGGTAAGCAAGCATGTAAATAAATTTCCCTTTCAATTTACCAAAACATGAAACTGAAAGGAAATCTAGGACCTCTGGAGATATGTGGTCTGCATTTTACCAATATTTGAATAAGACACCTTTGCTGTGGAATTGCTGCTACTTTAACAGCAACCATGCTTTAGGTAGCTCCCAGGTAAGGAATGCAGAGCCAGACCTTTAGATGCTGCTGTACTTATCAAAGGGCATATACGTGCCATTTAGATGTTGCTGTAATTTCAGTTGCTTCCCAATAGCCCCTGAACCCTGCAGATGATTGAGTCCCCCCAAAATCCAGGTTTCTGTTGTCAGCATTTGCAAATAGCCAATGCTCTGACGCTGCCCCCAGCTACTGCTTACCTGCATCCCGTGGCTGGATGCGGCACTGGAGGCCCAACCTGGCCATGTCACCCTGAGCAATGCCCACGCTGCAGCTCTCCCATGCTGAGTCTCGAAAGCACGCGCCCTGCCATGGGAGCTGGAAATCTCTAACTTGGGTGGTTACTCTGCCATATTTGTATAACATAAAGTTGAGATCATGCCATCCTATTTAGCTTTGCCATCTGCAAGACATGAAGTTCTACATAAAAATATATTTATTGTTAACCTGAATGCTAAAATATTATAGTTGTCAAAGAAAAGAGTTTGAATTACTTGGTGCTTAGGCACAAAATGTTTTTTCAGAAAGCTATCAGAAAATTCATACAATGTGTCTGGTGTCCTTTATCAATGCAAGGATGCTGCGTTTGCTTGGAGAGTGCTGACAACGTGATTAAGAGTAACAAGTGTATTTAGATTTTTGAAGTGTGTTATTAATTACAGCACTTTACACAATGTTAAATTTCTAATTAGGCAAACTCTTACCCTGCAAAAGCAAAACCAAGGTAAACAATTCTTATGGAAAAAAAAAAGATGGGTTTAATGACTCGTGTACACTTTGTAAACTTGCGTAATCAAAAAGAGGATCTTGGAAAGAGGACTTGCGAAGTCTGCACAATATTTGGGGAAGCAGCATTTAAATAACTGAATGACTCTTCTAGTGGTATTTCAGTGAGAACTAGTAATGCTCCTAAAGATAAATGGAGCTTGCAAAGACCAATAATTCATTGGGATCAGCAATTAGACAATTTTAGTTAATTAAAGAGGCAATGTCTACAGTAAAAAAGAAAAAAAAAGAGTTTATTTTTGTTTTCAACTGCAGAGGAGCCATGTTGCTATAAATGACTTATATTAGGGTATGAGGTGGTGCAAAAGGAAGACAAACTAAATAACTAGCAGCCATTAAAAGAGAGAAAATATCCTGGAGTCACTGGAGACACTTCAACTTTACTGTGTGAACAGAAGTGAAATTGGTCCTATTGCATCAAATACTCCCCTTTAAAATGAGAGAACTCCCCTGACTCCAGTATTTCTGTCCTGTGAGCACAGAAGTGAAGGAGACTGCAAGAAGTGGGCCCAACCTGCATAATGTACTGCAGTCTTTGGAAAGAACTGTCTTAATATTAACTTATTACAAGAAGAGAAACTCCACAATTTGGCACAGTAAAAGGAAAATTAATAGAAAAAATATCTATATCTTCTTACAGGCACATTCTGGAACACAGTACATCCTGGAAATATGAATTCACACTATTTATTTAAGCAAACACAAAAGATTTCTGACTGGCTGGGAGCAGAGCTTACCTAATACAGAACAGCCTTAGATACCCAATAAAAAATGATGCTGGGATTAAAATATTAGAAAGTCTAGGTAAAAATGACCTCATCTTAGTGAGATTGTGACATGAAGTCACCCGAGTTTAATTGATCATTTCCTGAGCTGGGGTCTGGCTGGTGCCCTGGCCACCCCGGCAGCACCTGGCCCAGCCAAAAAGCAAGTTTCCCACAGAGGCATCACAGGGCACGTCCGAAAGGGCAAAAGCAGGGCTGACTTTCTTGATGTGGCCATAGCCCATGTGATGCTCAAGTACTCCTGGGGACTGAACAAACCCAAGCAGGGTGGTTCTGTAGCAGTCTTGTCCCTGCAGCACTGCTCGCTGTCTCAGCTCACAGATTGCTTTTTAACCAGTTTGATTTCAGAAATTTGCAATCAAGCTGCTCCTCTCTACCTGTAAGCATATTCCTACCTTCCTCTTGTACAACCTCAGCCTGAAGCCTACAGCATTCATTTTGTCCATTTTCACATCCTTTTGGAAACCAAGTAAGTGTTTCTACTTGCTTTTCTAGTAGCCTGCCACCCATTACACAGTAAACACAGATTTATCCCCCAGTTGTTTTAGTTTGTATAAAAGTCATGTAAACCAAGAGAGAGGCAGCCTCCAGCCATAGGGTTGGTCTCCTTCTGCTAATTGCAAATCCTGAACTTCCTTTGTGCACCACTGCTAACGACAGCCCGAATTGTGCCTGCTCCCAGCTGGTTGAGGCAGCGATGGAGGGTGGATTTACCAGTATGGGAAGGATCAATGAAACTGATCCAGAGGTCACTTGAGGAAGACCGAGGCTTTTAGAAAATGCCTCCCTTGCACAGGAATGTAAGCATCAGTCAGAAGAAACAAGAGGGTGACAGGTACACAGTGTTTGCTCTGCGAGTGGGAAGGGGAGAGCTCTGGTGGGTGTCTTGGTCAGGAGCTGGTGCAAGGTTAGTGTTTCCCTTCATGGAGAGAGGATGGTAATGTGTCAACAAATGAAGCTGCAAGACTTGAATTGCTTTAATTAGGCTGTCACTGCTGCAGCATGTACTGGTGAAGTGTTTTCAGAACCAGTTTAAAAGTTCACATTCATTGAGGCCTCACTCTGACCAGATGCAGCCTCGCCCGGGTTGTGCAACAAGTCTCAGGGTGTTGGTCCCTGAGATGCCACAGCAGCCATGCAGCCCCACTAGGGACAGCATTAATTCACAGGTGAACCTGATCCCATCACAAACCCTGGCTTTTTGGAAGACGCCCTTAAATATTGCTTTGCTTTGCTATTTAAAGCACCGACACTGAAATGATATCCCACTTGCCCCTTGGGCTCACGGGCCTGCAGCGGGTTTGGGAGCCTGGCTTGAAGGCTGTGGGGTGTGGTAGTAGTGCTTGGGACAAGCATGACACATGCTTCTTTGGTTTTTTTACCAAATCCTCCCTGCACGCAAGTGTGAGGCGCTGCCTGGGCGGCCCCGGGTCAGTAGGGAGTGCCACGGCTGGCTTCTGTGCCTGGCAAAACATTCTTCGGTGCAGTTCAGGAGCCTGCAGAGACCTTCTCTTTTCTGTGGCATTTCTGATCTCCACCGGGAAAAGCAATACCTGCATGTTCCTGCACAAGCCAGGGGCAGGGCGTGCACGTGCCCTTGCAAGTGCCATGGGGTAGCCCCCACCCTGCCACCCCCACTGCTTCCCTCGGGGCTGGATTGGGGCAGACGGGGCCCAGCGGTTGCGCTGTGCTCCTGGCACTGCTCCCTCCATTGTGCATGGCAGCCAGGACGTGGCTCTGCCATGTCTTAAATTGTGGCCCAAGCACCAAAGTCATTTAGGTACTTCTAGAGGTTTTGCCTTTCACCTCCTGGATAGCAAAAGAGGGCTCAGATCTGGTTTTTTGCCTTTTACTGCATAAAGGGATGTCTCGTGCCTGGTTAGGGTGCTGTTAGCGAACAACTTGCTTGGGGCCAGCAGCAGCATCACCCCCTCCCTGCCCAGCAGGCGTCGCAGAGCGGATCTAAGGAGATGGAAACATCAGGTCTGATAATTGTGAGGGTGATGTGAACGTTGCGATTCATACCTTATTTTAATAACATTGACAACAAGTTTCCTTATACACCTGTGTGGTGGCTAGAGCTGTGACTGGTGCTGCTGCCGTGGTGTGGCTTGGGTAAGCCGTGGTATGGGTGTCTCCCGGCAGGTTTGAGGGTAAGGTGGGTGGGTGCCTGCTGCGGGTACAGCCAGAAATGGGGATGGGCGGAAATGAGGTTTTGCACCTCAGTGTTTGGAAACAAATCTGTCAGCTGCGAGTGCTATGCCTTAATCTGCTGCTCCCTACACTGCAAGGCTTAGGAGCTAGAACTGATTGTATTTCTGTTGTTCCCACAGCTCAGGCCTCATGCAGGGCAGGGGGCAGGAGGAGGCAGAAGCACAGCCGGGGCCTGAGCTAGGCTGGGTTTGGACGTGAGGGATGCAGCTCCTCACGGTGCTGTGCCCCCTCTCTGCTGTCCACACCCCAAATGTAGCAGCAGAGGTTTCGGGTTGTTTGTGGGGAAAGGCAGTCGAGACATGCCATAGGGTATTTTACTGCCCCATAGCAGGAGGGGGCAGATCCCAAAGCCTGTCCTTCTCCTGCTGGAGCTGTTGATGCCAGTGCTGCGAAACAGCTGAGTGTGAGCTCAATGCCGGTGTGCCGCAGGCCCCTCTGCCAGCCCGGGGCTGACAGGACATGAGGGATCCTGACCCCAACCCATGGCTCTCTGTGCTCCATGCCACTTCAGTGCCAGCAGCAGCCTGGGCAAAGGCATGGGCAGGGCCTTATGGAGCAGGGCAGCGTCCTGCTGACTTGGAAGTGGTGTAAACCTCTTGAAGAAGAGGAGGAAAAAGTTTCAGCTGCCGTGAGGAAGGCTGGCTCTGGGGAGGGCTGCCCTTGAGAGCCCCCTCCATCCTCCCAGAGTTAGGATTAGGGTTAGGGTTCGCACAGTGAACGCAAGTGGGGAGGTTGGCACCTCTGCTCAGAGACAGCGATGCCGGCGGGACGACAGAGCGTGTTGGCAGCCAGGGATGTCTGCGCTGCTCCCCTTCCCTGAGGGTCCCCACGGAGCGGCTGCAGGTGGAGGCCACGCCGCGCGTGCACCTACCCCGCGGGGATGCCACGCCGCGGGGATGGACAACCGGGCTGCAGCCCATCCC